>CM065383.1:32230000-32797500 GCA_033060915.1 Euryodendron excelsum | reverse complement strand
CTTCAAGAACTTTGAATGATGCTCAGAGAAATTATACTATTACTGAAAAAGAACTTTTAGCTGTTGTTTTTGCTTTAGAAAAGTTTCGATCTTATTTACTTGGTACTTAAGTCATTGTTTACTCTGATCATATAGTTCTTCGTTATTTCATGACAAAGAAAGAGGCATAACCAAGATTAATTAGATGGATACTTCTCTTGAGTGAATTCGATTTGGAGATCAAAGACAAAAAAGGAACAGAAAATCGTGTCGCCGATCATTTGAGTCGTTTAGCTTATGTCGAGGATGAACTTCATTTGCAGGAAACATTCCCTAATAAGGAATTATTCTCTGCGAGTGTGACATTACCTTGGTATGCAAATATTATAAATTATTTGGTTACTAACATACTACCTCTTGGTGTGTCTAAGGCTCAAAGAGATAAGATCAATGCCAAATACTATGTGTGGGATGACCCATACTTATGGAAGCATTATGCGGATCAAGTGATCAGAAGGTGCGTGCCTGAAAATGAAATAATGTATATTTTAACCTTTTGTCATTCTTGTGCTTGTGGAGGTCATTTTGGAGCCAAGAGAACAGCTAGAAAAGTGCTAGAATGTGGGTTCCATTGGCCATCTCTATTTCGAGATTCATATTCTTATTGTAAGTCCTGCGATCCTTGTCAAAAGACAGGTAATATATCCTACAGGAATGAGATGCCACAAAATCCCATACTATTTTATGAAATTTTTTATATTTGGGGCATTGATTTCATGGGACCGTTTCTTGTATCTTTCAGTTATGTTTATATATTGCTTACTGTTGATTATGTCTCGAAATGGGCGAAAGCTAAAGCCACCAGAACTAATGATTCTAAAGTTGTTGCAGATTTTATCAAGTCTAACATATTCTCTAGGTTTGGAATTCCAAGAGCTCTAATAAGTGATCAAGGTACTCACTTTTGCAATCGAACTGTGGCGACTTTATTGAGAAAGTACCATGTAACGCACAAGGTGTCAACTTCATATCATCCGCAAACTAGTGGACAAGCAGAAGTGTCAAATCGAGAGATCAAGTCCATCATTGAAAAGACGGTCAATCCAAGTAGAAAAGATTGGAGTTTGCGATTGGATGATGCTTTGTGGGCGTACAGGACTGCATATAAAACGCCCATTGGTATGTCACCTTATCGATTGGTATTTGTAAAACCGTGCCACCTTCCAGTTGAGCTAGAACGCAAAACTTATTAGGCTATCAAGAGTTTTAACATGAAGATGGATGGAAGTGGAAAACATAGGAAATTGCAATTACAAGAGTTAGAGGAAATTTGCAATGATGCCTATGAGAGTACAAGGATTTACAAGGAAAAGACGAAGGCTTTTTATGAAAAAATGATTTCCAGGAAGGAGTTTAAAGTTGGTCAGAAAGTTCTTCTATACCAGTCCTGGCTTTGTTTGTTTCCGGGTAAGTTGCATTCTCGTTGGATTGGACCTTTTCTTGTTACTAATGTTTTCCTCATGGTGCAGTTAAAATTCAAAGCTTGGCCACTTCCAAAGTGTTCAAGGTGAATAGCCATCAACTTAAGCAATTCCATAAAGGCTTCCAAGTAGAGAATGTGGAGAAATTGGATCTTGAGGATCCGATCTAACTTATAACAAAGATGACCTTAATCATGTTCTTGTATGCATGTGTCAATATAACCTCAAAGAGAATCAAGGCAAGTTCTGGAGAAACAAATCCATGGAAGAATATCTCACATGAAAGAAAATAGTGACTAATATGGATGTGTCAGTCTAAAGGCTCAAAATCTCACCGGCTTTTGTCTACCAAATTCAGTCACTACAATCTCAAGTAAAATAACTAGACTAATTAATTCTAAGTTGGAAGATTACTTATTCAATCATGTTATGAATTCTTCAAGCTTAATTGAATCTTGTTATTATTTTTTTAATTTTATTTTTATTTTTATTTTTTGAAAAGCAAATAGAACAAAAAAACACAACCTAAATTCCCCTCCCCCACACTTAAAACTTACATTATCCCCAATGTAAAATAAAATGCATAGAAAGGGCTGAAATAACCAATATATAAATGCGAAAATAAGAAAAGAAAAATGAACTTCCCTTGGGTTGCCTCCCAAGTAGCACCTTTGGTTATTGTCGTGGGCTCGACTTAATGCTACCTTGTAATTAATTTTTCCCTTTGTGAACCCGTTTGAGCTTGATATGTCGTTATTGTGAACTCACATTACAAACTTTAAATCTGAAAAAACATAATGCCTTTACCCAAGCTGTAGAGCTAGTGGAGCATTGTTCATCCTTATAATATGTATGGGTGCGCGAGAAATAATTGTGGGAGTGTCCGGAATTATGGTAGGGCTATGATTAGTGAAAAAGAACATGTTTTCATTCTCAATTCATGAGTTCCATTATTGATGTAATTTTGAAAGAAAAAAAAAAGAAAGAGAAAAAATGAAGAAAAAAGATAAGGGAAGTGATGGAGGAAATTGCTTTTAATGTTACAAATTATCCATGTTCATAATTCCTCCTAAAATTCTAAGAAATAAGTCTAGTTATATAGAATATATATATAAAGACAGAAGCTGTTGAATGAAGTGATTGGTTTTACATGTCTTATATATTCGAACTTGAGTTGAGTCATTTTTGCTCCACTAGTTTCGATGGCTTTTGAGCTACATTCTCAAATATTTCCCACCTTGATCCAAAACCCCGTTATAACCCTTGAAAAGTCCTTATAATTCGTGTTATATATGTGATCCTAGTGGTGAAGAATGAGAAGATATACAAGCTTATGGTAGATCATTTTCATTGGAATGAATTTGAGTGATACACATACCCTTTAAATACATGAGAGTAGAGTGTTTATTTCTGTGAGGGTCTACATATTCAGTTTACTCCATCTTTAAGTGGAAATGCTTGCTAAGTGATTGTGAGTTGTTCCAAAATGTTGTTCATGATATGTTATAAGTTTTGAAGAGTTTGGTTGTTCCTTGTTACAACTTTGATGTTTTAAGAAAGTGAGTTTAAGTTTTACCAGAGGACGAGCAAAGGTTAAGTGTGGGAGAATTTGATGAGAATGCAAATATCATATTTTTATCCCGTAATGTTTAATCTTTTATACTTATTTGATACCCAAAGATACTCACTATTCTTATATTTGGCCTTATGGTGCTATGGAATGCCCAGGAAGAAGATCCTAACTTAAAAGTGGCGAATTCGCGCGAGATAAGAAGCAGTGTTTGAAGAGGCATTCGAACGGCTGAGTATGCATTCAAATGCTACGTCAAACGGGTACACGTCAAGTTCAGGTTCGAAGAGCGTTTGAAAGATTCAAAGAGCAAATTTTACCGTTCAAAGTGTATTCGACGTACCATTCGAACGGTAGTCCGATGCCTTCGAACGGTATCAAGGGTGTTCAAACGGTTTGACGCAGCTGTAGATTTTCAAACGTCTATAAAAGCTGGGACTGTTTTGTTTCTAGGGTTGGTTGTTTTTCATATTATTCTAGGTTATTCTTTGAGTTGTTTTTCATGGCCCTGTATGGCTAAACTTTGAATCTTGGTCAAAGGAGACAAAAACCTCAAAATTAGTAATAAACTGTGAGATCTAATTTGTTTTCACTATTTGATTTATGCTTTAAGTATCGAATGTTGTTCTATGCCTATTTTCATGATTGTCTTGTTTAATCGCTAGGAGGCTTACTAGTTTATTAATCATTGCATTCTACTGCTGAGTTAGATATCAAATCCGTAATTGTTTGATTCATCTAATTTGTAAAGCAACTGAGATTTAATTATTTACTACGTTGGGAATTATTATATCTTAGGAAGAATATTCGATTAAATTAAATGCAACCGCTTGTGCTTGTGTTGTTTAGTTTTATCAATCTCTCTAATTCTTAGGGCTGCTGCTAGATTAAACCTTGTGTGCTTTTCCTGAGTTGTTTAATAGTTAGGGTTAATCAGATTGCTTGTTTTTTATTAACTACAACTAAGGAGAGATAGGAAAATAATTCCGACGGTGAATATTCAATGTGTGAATTGGTATGCTTGCATCAATAATCAGTTATAAATTTCGATGGTGGATGTTGACCTAGACCAAAGTTTGTTCTTTTGATTGATTTCAATACTTTAATCTGAATTGTTTCATAGTTGTGATTATTAAAAATAGTTTTCATTAAATCCAAAACTCCCCAATCCTTGTTCACATAGCACAAAACGAGACTAAAGACTCTTCATGGGAATGATCCTTACTTGCACTACTGCATATTTATTTTTTGGGTATCGGTTTTATTTTTGGGTGCCCGTGACAGCACACCACATATCTTTCGAGAAAGTTAATCCCTCAGACGATAAGTCCATCGAGCAACTTCCTGAGATCAGGCAGTCTCCGGAATGAACACACACCATCGGAGTGACGGAAACACTCATAAATGTCACAACCCTCAAAGTGGCGGAAACACTCACAAATAGGTCGACATTGGGAATTACCAACAAAACCCTTATGTCATGGGACCGAATACACCTCTTGGCTGTGACACATTTACCGAAGGACGAGATACTTTTGGAAACCAACTAGTCACACGCCGTCAAAGTGATTAAAATACTCAAAACCTAGGTTAATACCAATGCCTACTAGCCCACTCCAATGAAAAATAACCAAACTGCCCCTTGGGCCCTTTTGGCACACCTTTTAAGAAAGTACCTAAGTCCTCAGAGCTGTAATTTCACCCTTCCAAAATTGTCCCAAAGACAATTCAACACATCCAAGTGCCCTCTAGTAGGTTCCGGACCAATTCCGAGACCATCCGGACAAAATGACCATTTTGTCCCTACGCATCAAACCGCCTCTGGGAACCATACCGACTCTAGGTATCAAACCGGTTATCTTCCAATGATGTTTCTAATAGTATTCTAGACCTTCCAACACCTTTTTGGATCATTCTGAGTCCATTCCGAGAAGCCCGATGTAAAATGACTGTTTTGCCCCTGATAGGCCGATTGCCTTTTCCAACCATACCGGCTCCAGGTATCAAACTGGTAATCTCTTAGAACACTCTTCATAGTGTTTCCAACCTTCTAGTCTTCTCACAGGTCACTCCAAGCCCATTCTGGTAATTTTTTTCGATCTAATTGACTATTTTACCCTCGGTGGGCCGCTCAACCTTTTTAATAGTTCCAACATTGTTTTTCAGGCCCGTGACCTTTGGGACACTCTTTCAAGGATTCATGTCGATCCCTGGCCTTTTGAATCACTCCTGGACCTTCCGGAGTCACTCCTAGTGGAGCCAAGGCAAAAAATTGCATGGTAGTCACTAGGATAGGTACCCAAATCTTTCGTCTTGCATTCCAAGGGTCAAAAGATAAGTTTCTTGTCACCTTCAAAACTTTTCTAAGTGGTTGGTGCTACTATAAGCCAATAAATAACCTTGCGCCACTCCTAGTGGTGCTAGTGAAAATTTTACCCTAGCGTCACTACAACAGGCGCTAAGGTCTTTTTAGTTGCTTATAAATGCAGACCCTCCTCCTGCGTAAAAAGGGTCTACAAATTCATTCCAAAAACTCTATCTCTCTGAAAACAGAGCTCAAAATCTCTCCAAAACCCTAATTCTTTTAAGCCTCTTCAAACTTTAGCCTTCATACACTCAAAGCCTAAACTCTATACACTCAAATATAAGCCTTCAAGCATCCATTGAAGACTCAAGTACTACAACTTCAAGGCTCTCAAGGTTAAAGTCAAGTGAAGCAAACCAAGCAATCAAAGCAAGAAGAATACGAGGTTAGTTTTCTATTTATTTTTATGTAATCCCCCATCTGTCTTCTCTCTCCTAAGCCACTTGGGTTTTCTTCCGATTCATGCTTAGGAACGATTGTTGAAGGTCACCGTGTTGTGGGCTTTCTTCTAGTTCAACCTTTGATGGTGTGGGTTTGGCCCCCTTGATTATGTAGTCAAACCTAGCCTTATATGTTTATGACCCTATTGTATTATAGTTATCATGTTCATGCATTGCATTCAAAATTATTTCCAAACTTGCATCAAAGTTCATTTTCAAAACTTGTATTCAAAATCTCTTTCTTTCAAACTTGTTTTCAAAATCACAATCCTAATGTGATTCTAGCCATTTCAGGGTTAGGGTTGCTTTAGGAAAGTGTTATATTCAATGTGACTATCAAGGTCCAAATTTTGGGTGTAAACCCTAAATTGTTTTTATCAAAACCACAATTTTAAGATGATTCTAGCCATTCCATGGTTACGATTGTCTGAGGAAAGTGTTAAATTTAATGTGATCATTATGGTCCATATTTCAAATCCATGTCATTTTTCAAATCACAACCCTAGAATAGTTTTAATCTTTTCATGATTAGAGTTGTTTTAGGAAAGTAAGATATTTATGAGACTTGTAAAAGTCCATATTCAAACCTTTTTCCAAATTGTTTTGCAAATCTACTTCCCAAAAACTCTTTTCAAAATTCTACTTTCTAAAAACTCTTTTCAGAGATTTAGTTTTCAAAAATTCTTTATCTTGAAGCCCAAGTCAAGCCCTAGATTCCATGATTTGGAAACTTTAGTTTCTTTCTTCAAATCATAGGTTTCCAAAACCTCTTTTACCTCAAATCATAGATCTCCAAATCCAAGGTTTTCAAAATTCAACCCTTCGAACTCCATGTTCAAATCAAATCTTCCAATTTAGGAAACCAATAAAATCCTCAAATTTTGGAAACAAAATCAAATCATCTATTTTTGAAAATAAAATCCAATCTTCTACTTTACGAGATAGGAGTTAAATCTTTCTTAATTTCAAACCTTTCCAAATACCGACTTTCTAAATTTTAAACTATCAAATCTTTCTTAATTCTAATCCTTCCTAATTTAATCTTTCTTAATTTCAAACTTTCAAACCTTTTCTAATTTCAAGTTTTCAAATCTTTCTTAAATTCAAACTTTCAAGTCTTCCTGATCTCGACTTTCTAAATTCAACTTATCAAATCTTTTCAAATTCCAAAACTTTCCTAATTTCAGACTTTCAAATCTTATTTCTAAATTTCAAATCTTTCTAAGTTCAAACCTTTCTTAAATCAAGACCTTTCCTAAATGGGTCTTTCCAAATTTAAAGCTTTTCAAAAACCAATCTTTCCTAAACCCTAACTTTCTAAATTCTTTCATATCAAATATTCAAGTCGAATATTTTCTAACCATTCCAAGTCAACTGTTTCTAAGTCAAATCAAATCCTTTCCTAATCCTTTTTAAATTCAACTTTCCTAATTTGAAATTTTCCTAAAATGAATCTTTCCTAATTCAAGACTTTCTAAAATCAAACCTTTCTAATTCAATTACATACTTCAACCCTAGGTTACCTAAACCTTAGTTCAATCCTAACCCTAAAATTAGGAAGCTTCAACTCTTTTCAAAAACTTTTCTAGAACTCTTTTCTAAACCAAGATGATTTTCAAACTTCAATCCAAATCAAGATGTTTTCAAAGCTCAATTCAATCTTTCCAAATCAAGTCCAAGTTCCCCTTCAAAGTTCAATCTTTCCAAATCAAAATCAATTTCAAAGATCCTCAAGTTCAATTTCAAATCCTCAAGCTTTTCAAATCAAACCCTTTTTGAATCAAATTTTTTCAAATCAAACTTTTCAAAAACCTCAAAGTGTCTATTTTCAATCGTACCTCGAGTCCAAACTATGACTAACCTGATTCACAATAAAAGGATATGTGGGCAACCCTCATGGGTGCGGTCACAACCTTTTTCAATTTTCCAATTCCTACAATCTCTTTCAAACTTCAAATCCTCTTTTTAAATTTATTTTCAAAATCAAATTATTTTCTTGCACTTGCATGGCATGCATCATATCAAACCTCTTTTCAAAACTCTTTTCTAAAGTGGATAGTATTGGACATTAAATAATTAAAGATTCTAAATGAGTGAACCTAGGGTAAATAGATATGTAGGTACCACAAGGGCGGGATAGGGTGATGATCCTAGGATATCTTTTCTATACGTTACCAACCTCCGAACCTAGAATCACTATTTTCAAAAGACCAAAACAAAGTTATTTTCAAAAAGGGCTTAAATCTTTTTAAAAGTTATCAAACAACCTGTTTTCTTAAAAACCCTCGATTGAGGTAATTTTCAAAACCTTTTCAAAAGCCCTAATTTTAATCTTCGAATTGCACTTAGTTTAGGTGACATAACCCACCTTAAAAAAGTTAGGTGGCGACTCCAAATCTTTTATTCAAAAGTCCTTATTCAAATCAATTTCTAGTTCAAACCTAGTCGCACTCATCCTTCTACAAGGATGAGATCTAACGAGAGAGTACTGTGTTTTTCTCGCTTGTGTATTTCTTGAGTGCGCATAATCGGGGCATGACACTAGAAGGGTGGACTTACCACTCTGAGATCTTAGGTACTTTCTTGAGAAGCATGCCAATGGAGCCTACTGGGACATTTTAGTCATTTTTTACTAGTATGGGCTAGCAGGCACTGGTGTTGACCTAAATTTTAAGTGTTTTCACCACTCTAACAGTGTGTGACGAGTTGGTTTTTAAAGGTATCATATTCTCCGATAAACATACCACGGTCAAGAGACATGTTTGGTCCCGTGACATAGGGAATTTGTTGGTATTCTTGATGTCGACCTGTTTGTGACTGTTTCTGTCACGTTGACGGTTATGATGTTTATGAGTGTTTCCATCACTCTGATGGTGTGCGTTCATTCCAGAGACTGTCTGATCCCAAGATGCTGTTGGATGGTCTTATCACCTCGGGGCCTTAGGTACCTTTTCGATTGACGTATCGAATAGTGGATATTCTTTGTTGGTGGGCTAGCAAACGCCAGAAGTGAACCGCTCTACCATTTTAGGGACATGGGTTCTGTCATGGTCAATGGATATGAAGGGACTTATTGTTCTGAGGGATTTTGTGTTTTCTTTGTATACGTGTCATGCTGGATAGATTTATTGTATGACGGATTAACTCTCTCGAAAGACGTGCTGGGTTGAGTTTGACTGGTCTTTGACTAGAATTGGAATTGGAATTGAGGTTAAAATACAAACTTACTATTTTTAAGAAGATGTGCCAACTGGAATTGGACTGAGTAATGCCCCAAGGGTATTTGGTTATTTTGCCTCTATTGGGCTTGGCAGGCCTGTGAAGCAATTGATTAATTGGATTGAGTCCGTGAAGTTCGAATGTGAGTCTGGTCGGGTCAGAGATTGTCAAGCGGGCAAAAAATGGGATGCTTACACTACTGCTACTCAATCGCATGGATTGAAGGAAAGTGGCAAAAGTGAAGTTGCCCCAGTCAGTCTCTAATAGCTCAATCTCAGTCCCGGTAACCATGCTCACTATATCCAAATGATAGAGCAACTAATCGTTGCCCAGAAAGCAACTGCTGATCACTTACAAAAGGAGCTGCCTATATTTGATAGCAAACTGCTTAGCTATGCACTCAGTCCTGTAAAGATCAGACTCTCATCTCAAGCCACTAATTGATATCCTTTCCGCCTGTATAAACTCATCGTCAAGGCCACAGATCCTCCAGGCATCCTCGTCAATCATCGAATTAATCTCATGCTCGTGATAATGACCCAATCAACTGGTGTCGACCCCAACTGCCTATAACCAAATGGAGCATCTTTGTTTGTGCAAAATACCTCTCCACCAAAGCACATGTGTAGTACAAGTCGATCTTCCATCCCAAAATTTGAATAAAGTACCCAAAGCCAACTTGGGTCAAGAAGGCTCGATACTCCGGTCTCACCTCTTGACAGAACTCCATAGCGACACTCCAAGCGCCCCGGCGCTTCTTGCTGATCAGTAAAGTGCCCCTCCTCAAATAGCCTGACGAGGGAATATCTAAATCCCTCAGTAACTTGGTGTCCTAAATGACCCTTTTTGAAGGCCCTAACTGGCAAGACGTGCCAACCACTAGCTCCTTCTGAGCTGCTACAGGACGCACTCTCACCTGTTCCTCGTTATCATGACAGCTACTAACCTCGACCTCCTTAGGAGCTCTATCTCAGATCACAACTCTAGTACAGCGACGAGCACACCCACCATGGCCCCGACGGCTCATAGAACCTAGTACAACAAGGGCGTTGCCTCAAGACTCACTCATAAACCTCTTATGAGACCCATATCTATCACCAATGCCGCTCCCTCTGCCGAGATTGCCTCAAGGCTCACTCCAAGTCTAGCTACTGCAGACATCCTGGCATCAAGATCAAGATGTAAGTCTCTAAACTATCATTTCAATATCAAACACAACAAAAACAAAAATGAAAAGAAAAAATGATACATTCACAAAAGCAAAAGCAAGGCAAAAATAGGCACAAATGCACTGAAAACTCACAAATTCAAAGCACAATTCTAGCAGAGCCTTATGCCCACTCACAGGTTGAAAACCTATGGTCTGTAGTCAAAACAATGCAAAACTGTGCACAAAAGGCCAAAAATCTAGTTTGTCATCTTATATGGTTATAAAGTCCATAAGACAATCTAAAAGGGCCTCACCAGCACTCATAAAAGTTCTGAAAAAACCTAGGCATGCATAAAAGTAAGCACCAACAAGCAGAATTGCTATAAAAATCAAGAATAAAACAGAAACAGACAGAATGCGAAATATGCATTCGAGCACTTCAAAGGCATAAAAAAAGGCACAAAAAATGCACAAGAAAAGCCCAATGAGACTAGATTACACTTAGATATAGCCTAGGGGAGGTCCTGGTCCAAAATCAAGTGTTTTCTAAAAACTAGCCTGGACAACGTTCAAAATGTAGTCCAAAATAGAGGTCTTGGGTGGGTCGACCCACTTAAAAATTGAAATAAAAAATATCGGAGCATTGCCCGTAATGCTTACATCATTTCTACTAAATTAGAATTTTCAAATTCTTACTAGTTTGTTCAGAACAATTAGGTGACCATTTTTGTTAACTTCAAGTCCCTAAAACTTCACCTGGTTCAAAACACAATCAAACGAAACTCAAACAAAACGAAAGTTCAGATATATCATAATATGATGATTTGAAACAACTTAATTAGAGCATAATTTGGTTTAGATGGTCCAAAATTGAAGAAAATGCAAAAAAAAAAGTTTCAAAAAACTCACCTGTAAGTCAAATAACGTAAGAAGGCACAAAATGTGAAAATCGACTGGTAAAAATTAGTGTCAACGAGTGAACAACATCACCTAAGTGTCACAGCACAATGCCCAAAAGGTCTTATAGCTCAAAGCTTGAGAGAATACGAGAAAAGCCCAAGAGATCATGCTAAAACTGCTAGGCCGAAGTGACCTTTTGAAGCATTAACTTTACACTGAACAACAATCCCGTGAAGCACAGTTTTGTGCCATGACCCTACAATTTCCATGTCATGCAGTGCAATACTGTGGCACATAGATTTGGGCATTATGGCACTCCGGTGCCCAAGCCCACTAAAATTTTCAAAAATACCACTTTGCCCCCTACTATCAAAACTCAGTAGCACCCCAACCAACCAGAGGCAAACTCAAAGCACACCCATACCATTTCAAGTCAATCACCAAATCAACAAAGCCATTGAGCCATCTTTATAAAAATAAACATAGTCATCGAGCCACCCTAGCATGCACTTTGAAGCACATAAAAGCCCAATAAATCAACACACCTAGCGAGCCATCTTTATCAAAATCATCAAGGTCGACCAAGGAGGTCACTCGTCCCGATCACTCAAGCATTCAGAAAAGCTTTCCAGTCAAACGACCATCATGATCACATTCTCGTAACGCGTCTGGATCAGACACAGTCAATCGGCTATCATGGCCATATCAACACAAGCACAAGTCTCGTCACAAAATCAACTCCAAGCACCAAACATGGCCAAGTCAAAAACCTTATCAAGACCTACAGAGGTACAAAATTGGGTCCACATTTATCTTTATCGAACTTTGACAAGCAAAATCAGACAAAGAGAGGCAACTAGTGACACCCAAATTTTGACCCTTAACCCACACATCAATTCTTAAACCAAAGTCTCAATGATCACATCCCAATTAGACTCTAATGATAACTTAAATTAGAGTCTCAATGACCGCATCCCGATCAGACTCTAATGACATCTTAAACCAAAGTCTCGATAACTATGTGCCGATAGGACTTTGATGACACCTTAAATCAAATTCTCGATGATCGTATCCTGGTCAGACTCTAATGACACTTTAAATTGGAGTCTCAATGACTGCATCCCAATTGGTCTCTGATGACACCTTAAACCAAAGTCTTGATGACCGTATCCTGGTCAGACTCCGATGACACTTTAAATTGGAGTGTCAATGACCACATCTCGGTTGGACTCTGATGACACCTTAAACCGAAGTCCAGACAACCACATCCCGGTTAGACTCCACTACTATCATCTTAGAGGTCAATCATCTTTAATTCCCTTAAAATCGAAGTCCAAGCGACCACGTCCCCGTCAAACTCTGATGACCTCATCCTGAGATCAATCATCTTTGATCACTTTAAACTGGAGTCTCAATGACCGCATCCCGATGACATCATCTGGAGATCAATCATCCTCAATCACCTTAAGCTAAAGACCAGATGATCGCATCCTAGTCAGACTCTGATCACATTATCACCGGAGATCTTTTGTCTGAGTCTCAATGGTTGTAGCCCAATCGAACTCTAAAACCCTAAGTCGAAAGCCCAAACCTTCCAAAACTTGTAAAATTGGAGCCTTGAAAAGCTCCGATGACATAAATCGAAGGCCGGTGATCCCTGGTATCACCCTCCAAAGTCCAGTCCATCAATCGGGAGCACAAATCTTGAATCGGAGAGCACCAAAATAAGCCAGAACAAGCCAAAACAAGGGAGCCCAAGCCTCACAGCACTGGATTACTGTGAACAACATCTTTATGCCTCACGGTAGTATAATGCCCTGAAGCACAAAATTATGCTTCACGGCATTCCATTGCTATGAAGCTCATTTTTGCTTTGAAGCTCCATTTTCCAAGGCTTTAGGCACTGCAATGCTGTGAATCATCTTTTCTAGGCATTACGCACTGCATTACCGTAAAGCACAAAACCTAGGCCTTTGGCACTATTGTGCCACATCTACTGATGTCATTTCGACGTCATTAGGGTGACATCACCCTTTGTTTACGTGGCAAAATTCTAGTGGAGCCATATCTCCTCTCACCAAAAGTTAGGCATTGGAATACCTTAAAGGACAAAATGATGCTTTGTGGCATTGCAATGTGGTAGCAAAAATAGCTACAAATAAACCCATCCCCCTTCACTTTTTCTCACCAATTCACACACCTCTCTCTCTCTCTCCAGTGTTTCACTTTATCTCTCTAGAAAAGTGACCCCTCTAGCCTCATGTCATCAAATCTGGCCCATCAGCCTCAGCCTAGTTGGACCCCTACCTATTGACTAGTTCAAAATCATACGATCCTAGCCGAAGCTCCGCTAGACTAGCAAGTCCTGATAATGATCCACCTTAGTTGGAATAATGCCAATTTTTAGGCCCGAGGATTCAAAAAATACTCCCGACTAGCTGGAACTTTGCCCAACAAGAATGGTGAAAACAACCTTTGGCTAGGCCGAAATGCTGTCGGAATCCCACTAGCAACAAGGTGTAATTCAAACCGATCGGTTTAGGTTTCAACTGAAGCCATTAAGATGCTATGGTGTCTGGCATGGCTTGGTAGGTATTTAAACTGTTACATGTGGTGAATTTCAGCACCTACTGTCCTTCTCAGTTTTCGGTGGCCTACTTAAGCTTTTAGCCGGCATATTATATCAGCATATCTTTAAATAAGCTACAATTTGACTTGTCATAAGTCGTCATAATGCTTATTTTAAAAAATCACAAAATTGTATATTGACTTATTTAAGTAGTCGTAATACCCATTTTAAAACCCGAAACTGCATTCTTGGCTAGTTATAAGTCGTTATACTGCCTGATTAAAATCCCAAAAATAAGCTTTTTCAAAACAAATGTCTAGACTATCATCATGAGCAACTGTACGTATGCTCTATGGTTGCCATTACACGAATCTTACATATCGGAAATACGTGGCCTGCTAAAATGGTGAAAATAACTTTCTTGGAAAAACATCATTTTCCTTCAAAAAGCACAGACCAATGGCATAGCACGTATGCTCTATGGTTGCAGTTACACAGATCTTCCATACTAGAAATGATAAAATTGTGAAAATGACAAAAATGCCCTTTTCATAGAAAACATTTAAGATAGGGTGTAAGAATATTTGAAAAGGTTTTGGAGTTGATTTTGAAATCTCAAGAGAGTAGGATGTTTTTTAAAGTATGTTATGAAAATAATTTTTTGAGTTGAAGGATTATTTGAAAAAGGGTCTTTGAATTGGAACCTTGAAGTTTACTAACCTTGGTTCGGTTGACCTAGGGTTAACTAACCATGGTTTGGTTAACCTAAGGTTTAGGTGTCCTAGGATTAACTAATTAAGGTTAGATTGACTTAGGGTTAAGGTGACTTAAGTTTAACTAACTTGGATTAGGTTAACCTACAGTTAAGGTGACCTAGGGTTAACTAACTAAGGTTAGGTTAACCTAGGGTTTGGTTGACCTAGGATCAAGTTAACCTAGGGTTGAAGGGTGGTTTTGAAAGGTAGTTTTGAACTAGGGTTTTGACCTAATAGTCTTGTAAATGTGGTTTTATGCATGAAATTTGAAAGTGGGTTTTGAAAATCATTTTATAAAAAGCACTCAAGTGAGTGTTGGAGTCTTATGGTTGATATTTGGTAACCACTCAAGAGATTATTGCCTTAGAACCATTTCACTCACTAACTCAAGAGAACAAAACTTATGAAAATCAACATTGAATAGATGGTTTTGAAGATTTGAAAATTAAAGAGAATAATCCTTTGAAAATCAATTTTGGAAAGGGGGGTTTTGGAAAACCAGCTTTTAAGATTTTGAAAACCACTCTAATAAATAAGGGTTCATATGGTTGATTTGAAGGAAATCACTCCTAGGAGGACTCCATCGGACCATTCCAACCACAATATTCAAGAGAGCAAAACTTCTAGAAAATCAAGATAAAATTGGTAGTTTAGAGAGATTATTTTTATGCAAATTAAAGAGAATGAGATTTGGATAACCCTTTTTGAAGAGGGTTGTTTTGAAGACCACTTTTAGGATGTAGAAGCCTAATTCTAATGAATTAGGGTTTATATGTTCAAGATAATGGGAAAACCACTTAAGAGAGTGTTTCAAGGGACCATTTCAACCACAAGGTCCAAGAGAGTGGATTCTACAAAATATATAAGAAAAGAGATTGAAAACCAATTTTATGCCATATGAAATGCAAAAAAATATAAGGATGCAAAATGGAGTCAAGGGGTTTAAAGGGGAGCTTTCTAAGATATGGAAATTGACCTAGGCTTCAAAGATCCAACTCTTAGAACCAATTTTAGGAAAACACTTGGATATGGAATTTGAAGAAAACATAGAAATGGAGATAGTGAAAATTTTTACAAAATAATGATGGACATGAAAATGAGGCCAAGCATGCAATACACGAATATGGTAACCATATGCAAGGGGGTCATGAATTCATACAAAGCTATAGGCCACACCACATAATCAAGGTGCTCCGAGGCCATACCATCTTCAAGTAGGCTAGTGAGAGATCCCCCTACACGGTCGCTCTCACAAGCTTTTCTATAGGCATGAACTTAGAGCTCTCTTGTTTCAAGTATGTAAGAAAGGCGGGTAAAAGTTGAGGGTTTAAAATAGAGAATAGCCTAAGTAGACTAGAAGGGAGAAGAGATGAGTGGATATGACAAAAATATAAAAGAGAATACCACATTTTACCTTCAAATACTTTGAAACTTCCATGGATGCTTTACTTGAGCTTGAATAGCCTTGGAGAGGCTTGAAGGGACTAGAATGAGGTCTGTTATAGCATTGAGGTCTATATAGGTAGTGTATAGGTTAGAAGGGGGTGGAATCTAACCTAAGTGTTTGGAGAGTGTGATGTATATAGGAATTCGAGATTCAGAGGAGATTTATGTAGAGCTTCGTTACTGTTTTTTTATTCTGAAATATGCAAAAGGGGAGGTTGGTATTTATAGGCAAAGTTGGAGAGGACTGGCACATGTAGTACATATGCCTAGGGAAATTTTACCCTTGCGCATGTGCTACATGCACTAGTACTGCTCCACAGAATGAAGGACACGTGGCACACTCTGTACTGGCTAAATCTTAAGGGCCAAAGTCTAATCGATCTGAACAAAATCTGGAGCATGTAGCATACGCTCCACCGTCAGAAATTTAGACTTTGCCTCGATAATTGTGCCATCCAGGAAAGATTCAGGAAAATCGGTTGCATCCACAATGTTCTCCTAGTGTTTCTCAAGAACGTGGAATTTTTGGGGAGCTTGAAAGGTGTTCGTAAGAGCGAGATATCATCTCGAACAGCATGCACTCTCCGTGGATGTCCAAAAGTAATCATTTTTGGGCCACGTGATCGAGGCCTTCAGGAAACGATCTCTCTAATCTGACCATACCGATAGAAAGTGCTTTAGAAATACTTTTGAGAATTTTCTAATTTACGCATTTCTCAAGTCGTTTGACGATACGTTATAATCATGAAATTGGAAGAAAAGACACCCCTAGTAGAGCGTCTATGAGATGCTCCAAGGGTTATTGAAAGTGACAGTTTTTGAGCCATGTGATCGGGGGCTTCGAAAAGTGATATATTCAATCAATTCATATCAATGGAAAGACCTATGGTGAAGCTTTTAGGAATTTTCTGATTTACGCATTTCTCAAGTCATTTGATAGTGCATTTTAACCTGAGAATCGGGAAGAAAAGACAACCTAACGTCTGCGAGACACTCTATGGGGACTCTCGTTGAGTTAGAAGTGTTTAAAGTCATGGAACTCACCTTAGATTGAACAGGGGTGTATGATATGATCTGCGGGTTTGATACTCAGAGCTGGTGTAGTTTCGAAGCGCGTTCGGGCCGCTAGGGGTAAAATGGTCATTTTGATTGGGCTTGGTTGAAAAGGGTCAGGATGGATTGGAGTGGCGTGTTAAGCATGCCAGACTGTTCAGGGACAGTCCTGGAAGATGTTTTCACTATTTGGTGGGATTTGTATTGTGTTGGAGTGCCTAGAGGTAAAATGATAATTTTGACCAAAGCTAACCGGGATGGGACCGGAATTGGATAGGGTGGCATATTAAGTACATCTAACTGTCTAAGAACACTCCAAAAGGGCGAACTTACTATCTTAAGTGATTTTAAACTTTCTCAAGACGTGCCTGGAGGCCCAAGGGGCAGTTTTGATCATTTTTCACCGAGTCAAGCTAGCAGGCGCCGGTGTTGACCTAGGTGTTGGTTCCCGAGACCGCTCGATGTCGGAAAGCTACTTGTAAAGTGCTGGTCCCTAAGACTGCCCTGCCTTAGAGAGCTACCAAATGACGGACATTCTACATTAGCAGGCTAGCAGGCGCTAGAACTGAACCTTCTATAATTTTGATAAGGTGTTGGTCCCCGAGATTGCCCGATCTCGAAAAACTACCTGGATGGCATTGGTTCCCAAGACCGCCCAGTCTCGGAAAGTTGTCTGGAGTGCCTAGGGGCAATATGGTCTTCTCAGCTTCAATTGGGCCTTGCAAGCCTAGGAAGCAACCAATTGATTGGATTGGAGTTTAAAAGAGCCGGCTTGAGCTATGATAGTGTTGTAACATTTTACTTAGAAGACCGAAGTGGAGCAAAGATTGTCGACCGAGCAAAAATGAGGTGCTTACAGGCTTGTAAGCCTTTGGTGGGCATTTAAGCCTTGGGCTTGTACATATTTTCCTATTCGATCTCGTGAACTAAACAGGGACATTTCTGTGGTTGGGATGTTTTGTAGAAAAAATGCACTTGTAGAGAAACATGATTCTATTAACTTTTGAACTGGTATTACATTCAATCCCTATATATATAGTATTTTTCTCTACATGCCATGGGTGAGGCAATTCCTTCCCCTCCAAGTTCAGGAGCCTATATATTCCCTTCCTGGTGAAACCCATAACCTCATAGGCCCGAGCTTCCCTTCTTGGGGGTTTCTTGTCTATTGGTTGACATTTTTTAGGACCAAATCCCCCACCTTGAAATCATTAGGATGGACCTTCGCATTATAGTACTATCACATCTTTTATTGGTAGGATTACATTCTAACAACTGCTAGTAGCCTCTTTCTTCAAATAGGTCGAGATCCACTCCAAGATCCTCGTTGTTCACCTCGGGGTATGATGTTTGACTCTGGGGTTGGGTAGACCAATTTTAATGAGGATCACAGCCTCCGTGCTAAATGTGAATGAAAAGGGGGTCTGCCAGGTTGAGATCCTTTCCGTAGTTCGGTAGGCCCATAAAATGTTGGGAAGCTCATTTGCCCATAGGCCGTTAGCTTTCTTGAGCTTGGTCTTAATGATCTTGAGTAGAGATTTGTTTGTCACTTCTACTTGTTTGTTGGCCTAGGGATGTTCTGGCAAGGAGAAGTGATACTGATCTTTAGGTCCAAACAGAGCTTATTGAATTGCTTTCCTTTGAACATTTTCCCATTGTTCGTGATGATGACCCTAAGGATCCCAAAACGGCACACGATGTTTCTCCACAATAAGTTCTTCATTTTTGCTTGGTGATGGTAGGTAGAGCTTCTGCCTCCGTCCACTTGGTAAAATAGTTGATGGCCACTACTGCGAACATGTTATGTTCCCTACCCATAGGTAATCCAACTATGTCGATCCCCCACTAGGTGAAAGGCCAGGGGCTCTGGATGGGAGTTAGTTCTTGGGTAGGCAGTCTCGGCTAGTAGTACGCAGCTTGGAGTGTTTTCTTCACCATGGATTGTCCCCTTGAGTGGTTTTCACAGACTCTTTCATGGACTTCCCTCATTATGTAGTCTGCCTCTTCCTCTGTGGCACACCTGAGTAGAGGTAGCAAGTGCCCCCTTTTATAGAATACACCATTCACAGCGTGTACCTACTTGATCGATACTTGATTCCTCTCGCCTTCATCTTTTCTTCTAGAAGGATTTTAAGCTCTGATAGTTTTGGCCCATAAGGCTTCTACATTCATGTGGTTCACTTCCGGAGCTTGAATGCTCGGCGAATCTAGGATCTCTAATGGTACGTTCGGATCTATTTCCTTAGATGAGGAAATTCTGGTCAGTCGATCAACTTCCTTGTTTTGTAACCTACAAATTCTTTTCAGCAGCACTTGGGAAGATTTACTGACCAGATCTCTGGTCAGCTGGTAGTATTCTTTCATGTTCTCTCCTCTTACTTCGTATTCCCTGTGGACTTATTCGACTACTAGTTGCGAGTCGCTTCATACTATGACCTACTCTACCCCCATTCGTCAAGCTATTCGGAATCTAGCGATTAGTGCCTTGTATTCTACTTCATTGTTGGAGGTTGGGAACTTGAAACGTAGGGCGTACTTGATCTTGTGTCCTTCTGGGGTAATGAGGATGACTCTTGCCCCGCTTGATTGGTCAATTGAGGAACTGTCGACATTCAGTACCTAGAGGGCCTCGGTAAGCTCTTGTCCGAGTTGGGCATCTCGGTGGGTTGTGAATTCCGTAATAAAATCTGCAACAGTATACCCCTTTATCTCCAATTGCGGTCTATACTGGATATCGAACTGCCTGAGCTCAACCGACCACTTCACCTGTCGTCCCGAGGTTTCGAGCTTGTGCAGTACCTTTTTCAAGAGTTGATCAGTCAGGACCACTACGGTATATGCCTAGAAGTAAGGTCTGAGTCTCTAAGCAGCACTTACTAGAGCAAAAGTCATTAACTCCATCTTTGGATATCTCTCCCCGGGGCTTTACTTGTATAATAGACTGGTTTCTAGACTCTTTCCTCTTCCCTGACCAGGGTTAAGCTCACTACGGTGCTAGAAACGGTTAAGTAGTGGCAGAGCTTCTCTTCAACGATTATTCTGCTGAGCAGTAGGACTAAGCCCATGTACTCTTTGAGGTGTTAGAAGGTTCCTTCACACTCCTTTATCCACATGAACTTCTTGCATAGCACCTTGAAGAAAGGGAGGCATTTGTCGGTGGATCTAGAGATGAATCTATTCAATGCTGCTACTTTTCCCGCTAATCTTTGAACGTCCTTAATGGATTTTGGGGCTTGCATGTCCAGGATGGCTTTGATTTTCTCTGGATTGGCTTTTATTCCCCTGCTGGACACTATAAACTTAAAGAACTTCACTGATGCCACCTTAAATGCGTACTTAGTGGGATTCAGCTTCATATTGTACCTCCTCAAGGTTTAAAAGGTCTCTTCTGAGTCTTGTAAATGGTCAGTTATGAGTTTGCTCTTAACCAGCATTTCGTCCACGTATACTTCCATGTTTCGTCTAATCTGATACTTGAGCATTCTGTTCACCAACCTCTGATATGTTGCACCTAAATTTTTTAGGCCAAACGGCATTACCTTGTAGTAGTATAGCCCCATGTCAGTGATGAACGAAGTATAATCTATTTCATGCTCGGCTATCCTGATCTGGTTATACCCCGAGAAGGCATCCATGAACGTGAGTATTTCTTACCCAGCAATGAAGTCTACTAAGAGGTCAATCATGGGCAGGGCAAGCTATCCTTTTGGCAAGCCTTGTTGAGATCCTTGAAGCCGACACACATTCTCCATTTTTCGTTGGCCTTCTTAACCATCACCATGTTGGACTTTGACGGTCATAATGAATATAAGACTTTCCTAAAACAACCCTAACCAAAAAATGGTTAGAATCATCTTAGGGTTGTGATTTCAAAAACAACTTTGAAAGAAAATGTTTTGAATACAAGTTTTGAAAGCAACCTTTAATGCAAGTTTGAAAACATATTTGAATACATAATTATGATAGCCACAATACAAGAGGGACATGAATATACACGGTTAGGCTTCACCATATATCCAAGGGCACTAGACCCACGCCGTTTATGGGTATCCTTGAAGAAAGCACTTGACACAATAATTTCCTTCAAGAGATTCCCTAGCCATGGACCGAGAGTCCCTTGTTTCAAGCATGCAAAAAAAAAGGGCAGAAGATGGGGGTTAAAATAGAATAAAACTCAAGTGGGTTCAAAGGGAGAAAAGAAAGTAGGGATTGCATAATTTAATTTGAAACCCTACCTTGTCTTCTTTTTGCTTTGAGGTTTTGATGATGGACTTCACTCAGACTTATCTTCTTCTTTGCTTTATTTCTTTAATGGATCCTTTGAACTTGTAATTGATAAATATTTTAAGAGCTTTATAAAGGTAGCACTTGATCCTTAAAGGATACTTGCAGGGTAGGGTTTGAGTGTATAGATTGTATGGAGGTTAGGGTTTGAAAGAGGCTTGAGAGAATTAGGGTTTTTAGGGCAACTCGAAATCCGTTTTCAGAGATGCAGAGTTTTTAGAGCGATTTTTTGGATCTGGAATACGCAAGGGGTGGCATGTATTTATAGGCAGCCAAAATTTGACTCTGGCGCCTGTTGCAGTGGCACCAGCCTATTAAGAAAGTTGTTAAGGTAGCAAGAAATAAATCTTTGACCCTTACGACACAAGGCAGAAGATTTGAGCGCTTGTCCTAGTGACTACCATATAATTTTTGGCTTAACTTTAATAGGAGTGACTCCGAAAAGTCCGAAAATGATCCGGAAGGTTTCGAGTAGCTAGACTCAACAGGGAGTGGACGAAAACCCTTAAAAGAGTGCCTTGGAGGTGTCGTGCCCAAATTTTTCGCACTCGAGGAATACACATACAAGTGAAAAAATACTGTACTTTCTCATTAGAACTCACCCTCCCAGAAGAATGAGTGCGACTAGGTTTGAATTGAAAATAGATTTAAATAAAGGGCTTTTAGAAAGGATTTGGAGTTGCCACCTAATTTGATTAAGGCGAGTTAGATCACCTAAAAACTAAGCATAATTCGAAAACTACACTTAGGGTTTTGGAAAACAATTTTTAAAATATCTCCTCAAGAGAGGGTTTTTAAGAAAACAAGTTATTTGGCAACCTTTAGAAAACATTTAAGCCCTTTTTAGAAAAATAACTCATTTTGGTCTTTGAAATCAGTGATCCTAGGTTCGAAAGTTGGTTACGTGTAGGGAAGACGCACTAAGCCATCACCCTACCCCGCCCTTTCAGTACCTACATGTCAATCTACCCTAGATTCACCTATGAGAGAATCCAACTAACTAATGTTCAATCCTATCCACTTTAAAAAAGAATGTTTAAAAAGAAATTTAACATGATGTATGATATGCAAGTGCAAGAAAAGAGAATTGAAAAATAGATTTGGAAAGAGATTTGATTTAATTTGAAAATGAAGAGATAGAAGTTTGAATTTGGAAAGAAAGTTTTGGAAATTAAAAATAGAGATTTGGAATTGAAAGTTTGAAAATAGATTGGAGACTTGAAAAAGGTTGTAGAAATAGAAATTTAAAAAATGTTGTGAAATTTGAGATTTGAAAAAGAGTTGTGGAAATACAAACTTGAAAAATGTTGTGACCGCACCCATGAGGGTTGCTTATGTATCCTTTTGGAGGAATCAAGTCAGCCGTAGTTCGAACAAGAGTCCGATTGAAAATAGAGGAGTTGATTCGAAAAAGAGATTGAATTGGAAATTGGATTGGAAGATTGAGAGATTGAACTTTGATTAGAAGATTTGAAAAGATTTGATTTTAAAAGACTTGGTTTTAGGAAACTTAGACTTAAGAAAGAGAGAATTTAGAAAGAACTTGAGATTAAGAAAGATTAGACTCGAATCTTAGACGTTGAAGATTGGAAAAAGATTGGATTGAATTTAGAAAAAGTTCGAATTAAGAAATGTTCAAATTAAGAAAGTATCATTTTAGGAAAGTTTTGGAATTAGGAAAGTTTCAACTTGAGAAAGTTTTAAGTTAAGAGAATTGTCAATTTGGGAAAATCTCAACTTAGGAAAATTTTAGGTTTAGGAAAGTTTTGAAATTGGAAAGTTTTGTTTTAAGAAAGGTTTTGAAATAGGAAAGTGTTGAATTTAGAAATGTTTTGAATTAGGAAAAGTTTAGTTTAAGAAAGGTCTAGAATTTGGAAAGTTTCAAGTTAAGAAAGTTTTGAATTTGGAAAGTTTAGAATCTTAGAAAGATTTTAAATTACGAAAGACTTAGAAAATGTTTGAATTAAGAAAGTTTCAACTTAAGAAAGTTTTGAATTAAGAAAGTTTCAACTTAGGAAAGGTTTTGAAAGAGGAAAGGTTTTGAAAATAAGGAAGTTTTGAAAATAAGAAAGTTTCAAGTTTAGAAAGTTTTAGATTTGGAGAGATTTGAAGTTTTAAGAAAGTTTGGAATTTAGAAAGTTTGGAAAAAATTTAACTTAAGAAAGTTTTGAATTTAAAAAGCTTTGAATTTGGAAAGATTTGGAATGTAGAAAGTTTAGGATTTAGAAAGTTTTGAGATTAGGAAAGGTTTGAATTTAGGAAAGATTTGAAAACTTAGATTTGGAAAGTTAAGATTTGAAAAGTGGTGGAATTAAGAAAATGGTTGAATTAGGAAAGATTTGAAAATTGAATTTTAGAATTTAGGAAAGATTTTATATTCAAGTTTTGGAAACTTAAGATTTAGGAAAGTAGAAGATTAGGAAGGATTTGAACTAGGAAAGATTTGGATTAGGAAGGGATTGGATTTTGTTTCTAAAAGAGAAAGTTTGATTTTGTTTCCAAAAACGGAGGATTGGATCTAGTTTCCTAAACGAGAAGATTTGATTTGGTGACCAAAATGGAATATTGGATTTAGCATGGATTTGGAAAATGAAGTTTTAGAAACCCTAGTTTTGGGAAAACTATAGTTTTGACATAGAAAATAGGTTTTGGAAATATATATAGTTTTGATGTAGAAAACGAGAGGTTTTGGAAACCTAGGTTTTAAGGCAAGTTTGAAAACTATGTTTTTGCAAAGAAAATTAGGGTTTCCTAATTGTGAGCCCGAGGGCTTGACTTGGGCTCTAAGGAAAGAGATTTTTGGAAAGTGCGTTTTTGGAAACAACATTTTGGAAGGAAATCCTAAAGAGAAGTTTCTAGAAGAAAGATTTTGGAAAGAGAGTTTTTAGAAAGATTCTTGGAAGAATATTTGTTGGAAAGAGTTTTTAGAAAGATTTTTAGGGAGCGTTTTTAGAAAGTGGATTTTGGGGAGAGGATTTTGGAAGGGAGTTGAAAAATAGATTTTTGCAGGGAGTTTTTGAAAATAACTTTAGAAAGGAGAGTTTTAGGAAAGTGTATTGCAAAAAGAGATTTTTAGGAAAAGAGACTTTTGAAAAAAGAGTTTTTAGAAGGTATAAAAATATCTCACTTTCCTAAATCGATTCCAACCATAAGAAGGTTAGAACCACTTTAAGAAAGCGGTTTTGAAAATAGCAAGATTTGAAAATATGGACCATAAAAGTCACCTTAAATGTAACACTTTCCTAAAGCAACCCTAGCTATGGAAATGCTAGAATCACCCTAGGATTGTGATTTTGAAAACAAGTTTTGAAAATGAAATTTTGATGCAATTTTGAAAACAAGTTTAATGCAAATTTTGAAAATGAGTTTGAAAACGATTTTTGGAAGATGCAAGATCATGATATGCACAATGCAAGTTTGGGGTCGTGAACATATAAGGTTAAGGCTTCACCACATAATCAAGAGGGTCAAACCCACGTGGTCTCCGGATAGCCTAAAGGAAAGCCCCCGACACGGTGACCCTCCAATAGTCTAATCCTACACATGGGCCGGGAGTCCCCTTCTTTCAAGCATGCAAAGAAAGGGGGGGGGGGGAAAGAGATAGGGGATTAAAATAGAGAAAACCCAAGTGGGTTAGGAGAGAGAAGAGAGATGGGGAAGTGCAAAAACATAAAACGAAAGCCTACCTTGTGTCTTGTTTATTTGCGCGCCTTGCTTTTCTTTAATCCTCGTCTTGATCTTCGTCTTCAATCTTCAAAAGTTGTCTTCAATATTCAAAACTTCAGATTGCAGCTCTCCAAGTCTTCAAAGGAGGGTTGAAGGCTAGTGTATAAGTGTATGGGGGTGTGTATGAGT
Organism: Euryodendron excelsum; assembly: GCA_033060915.1. Classification (NCBI taxonomy): domain Eukaryota; kingdom Viridiplantae; phylum Streptophyta; class Magnoliopsida; order Ericales; family Pentaphylacaceae; genus Euryodendron; species Euryodendron excelsum. The sequence goes on along the minus strand of CM065383.1, from coordinate 32,772,434 downwards.
GTATAAGAGGCTATGGTTTAGTGTATGGTGACTAGGGTTTGGGAAACCTAGGGAAGCTAGGGTTTTGGGAGTGTACGAGCTCTGTATATCGAAAATTAGGGTTTTTAGACTGAGTTTGCAAACCTCTTTCACACTAGAAGAGGCTCTATATTTATAGAAAGAGGAATGCACTGGCGCATGTTGCAGTGGCGCCAAGCCAATTTTCCTCTTGGCACCACTCCTAGTGGCGCCAGGCCAATTCTTAGCTTGGCGCCATTACTAGTGGTGCCAGCCAGTTAGGAAAGTGTTTAGGTCGACAAGCAACATATCTTTGACTAGATTTAGGCGCCTGTACTAGTGACTACCATGCAATTTTTAGCTTGGCTTCACTAGGAGTGACTCCGAAAAATCCGGGAATGATTTGAAGAGGCCGAGAATGACTCGGAAGGCCAAAAAAAAGCAGGAACACTTAAAACAGTGTCCTGGAGGTATTTAACTTGAAAAGCGAGGATAGGATGTGTCGGAAGGGTTGACCGGGCCTTTAGGGGCAAAACGGTCAATTGAATCAGGAAGCTGCCGGGACGAACTCGGGCTGTCCTGGAAGAGGATTCAAGATTTGGAAACATTATTCAGAATGTTCCCAAAGGCTACCGGTTTGATACCTAGAGCTGGTGTGGTCGAAAAAGGTAACCGGCCCACCAAGGGCAAAACGGTCATTTTGTACCCGGTTTGCCGGAATTGACTCAGAATGATCCAAAAAGGTAAAGGAAGGTTGAGAATACTATAAGAAGCAATCTCAGGAGGTTACCAGTTTGATACCCAGAGCCGGCGTGGCTAGAAAAAGGTGACCGGCCCACTAGGGGCAAAACGATCATTTTGCATCGGGTTTGCCGGAATTGACTCGGAATGATCCGAAAAGGTAAAGGAAGGTTGAGAATACTATAACAAGCAATCTCAGAAGGTTACCGGTTTGATACCCAGAGCCGGTGTGGTTCCTGGGGTGTTCGGATGCCTAGGGGCAAAATAGTTATTTTGACTGAAAAGTCTCGGAAAAGGCCCAAGGGGCAGTTTGGTCATTTTTCACCGAAGTGGGCTAGCAGGCACCGGTGTTGACCTGGGTTTTGAGTGTTTTTGCCACTCTGACGGTAGTCGCGTGATACAGGGGTTTGGTGGCAATTCCCTGTATCGACCTGTTTGCAAGTATTTCTACTACTCTGACGGTTGCGATGTTTGTGAGTATTTCGCTACTCTGACGGTTCACGATCATTCCCAAGATTGTCTGATCTCGGGAAGCTACTAAAGGGACTTAGCGCCTAAGAATCAATTTTCTCGAAAGGCGTGCCTAAACAGACATTTGCATTGGCGGGCTAGCAGGCGCCAAAGGTGGACCGTTCTACCATCTAGGGGACTTGGGGTCTCGTCCCGGTCGACAGGTTTAAAGGGACTTACCGTTTCAAAGAGATTTTCTTTGAAAAATGTGCCGGACTGTCTCGAGGAGTAAACTATCTCGAGAGAAGGATTGGAATTGGAAAGGGGTCTTATCATCTTTGGAAAGACGTGCCTGATTGGAGTAAATTTATCGTCTCAAAGAATCAACTATCTCGAAAGAGGGATTGGAATTGGAAAGGGGTCTTATCGTCTTCAGAAAGACATGCCTGATTTGGAATTGGAAAGGGGACTTACCGTCTTCGGAAAGACGTGCCTGATTTGGAATAGATTTACTATCTCGAGGAATCAACCGTCTCGAGAGAGGGATTGGAATTGGAAAGGACAATGCCCCTAAGGGCATTTTGGTCATTTTGCCTCTATTTGGGCCTGGTGGGCCCACGAAGCGACGGACAAACGAGATTTAGACTTAGAAAGTTATTTTCAATTGTAATACGTCCATATTGACTTGAGTACAAATCTGGACGAAGTGTAGACTGCCGAGCGGTCAAAAATGGGGTGCTTACAGGAAGTAACTGGCTTGATGATCAAAGCTAGAATAGTTGAAAAGGGTAACCGGCCCACCATGGGTAAAACGGTCATTTGATTTGAGGAACACCGAGATTGACCCAGAGTGATCCGTGATAAGACTTGAAGGTTGGAAACACCATTAAGAGTGCTCCAAAGGATTGCCGGTTTGATACCCAGAGCCGGTGTGGTTAGAAAAGACGACCGGCCCACTAAGGTCAAAATGGTCATTTCGCATCGAGTTTACTGAAATGGACTTGGAATAATCCAGAAAGGTACCGAAAGGTTAGAAATACTATTAGAAGCATCCTTAGGAGGTAACCGGTTTGATATCCAAAGTCGGTGTGGTACCCGGAGGCGATTGGATGCCGAGGGGCAAAATGGTCATTTCGACTGGATGCTCTCGAAATCAATCCAGAAGTGATTGGAAGGCACTAGAACGTGCTAGATTATCTCTAGAATAATCCTAAAATGGTAGACTTACCATTTTGAGGTCTTAGGTACTTTCTCGAGGAACGCGTCGATGGGGCCCGCTAGGGGCATTTTGGTTATTTTTCACCGAAAAGGGCTAGCAAGCACTGGTGTTGACCCAAGTTTTGAGTGTTTCTGTTACTCTAATGGTGTGTGACAAGTTAGTTTCCAAAGTTATCCTATCATCTGGTAAACGTGCCACGACCAAGAGGCGTGCTTGGTCCTATGACAAAAGGGGCTTACTGGCATTCCCGATGTCGAGTCGTTTGCGAGTGTTTCTGTCACTCTGAAAGTGTGCATTTATTCTAGAGACTACCTGATCTCAAAAAGTTGCTAGATGGTCTTATCGCCTCAGGGCCTCAGGTACTTTTCTGATCGATGTGCCAAATAGCGGACATTCTACATTGGCGAGCTAGTAAGGGCCAAAAGTGAATCGTTCTACCATCTCGAGGACTTGGGTTTTGTCCTAGTCAATGGGTATAAAGGAACCTATCATTCGGAAGGGTTTTGTGTTTTCTCAGTAAACGTGTCGTGCTAAATAAACTTACCATCCAAAGGATCATCTTTTCTCGAAAGACGTGTTGGATTGAGTTTGACTGGTCTGGACTGGAATTGGAACTTGAATTGAGGTTGAAATATGGACTTATCGTCTTTAAGAAGACGTGCCAACTAGAATTGGATTGAGCAATACCCTAGTGGCATTTTGGTTATTTTACCTCTATTGGGCCTAGTAGGCCAGCAAAATAGTTGATTTACTGGATTGAATCTGGAAAGCCAGTTTGGGCTTGAATGTGTCTGTGTTGGTTTAAATGTGAGTTTGGTCGAGCCGAAGATTTCCGAGCGGGCAAAAATAGGCTATTTCTTCTGGGATATCTTCTCGGAGGCATCCTTAACTTGTTGGGCCACTATAGAGCTAAGTCGTTGCTGATCTCCTACAGGACATGCTCTAGAGGGGCAGTGAGGGGGGTGAAGGTGTAGTCGAGGCTGGCGGATTGCCCCTTGCCCCTGTCTGTCCAGGATCCCAACCCGTATAAGTTCAAGGTTTTAGCTTTTCAGTCGTTCTTCCCATCTCCTGACAACCTCTTTTTCTTGTTTGATGGTGAGCTGGCTTTCGCATCACGGTCGTGTCTGGTGTTAATGGCATCCTCGGCATTCATGTGCTTTTGAGCTTTGAGCATGGGTCCCACCATGTCCTTCGGTGGCTCATTTGCTAAGGAGTAAAGGCGTTTGTGGGTTCTGAGGCCGCTCATGAAGGAAATGACTGCCACCTTATCGTCGATGTTGAGGGTCTCTTGGTTGAACCTGTTCACGAACTCTCTAAGGGATTCTTCTTGTCACTTCTTAACAGTCAGTGGGTAGGCAGCAGGTCTCCTCTATCTCCTTTGGTGGTAAGGGTTGCTCTATGACTGCATGGGTGAACGGCGAGTCCGTTCGACTCACCAACTCTTTGACAGTGTTGGGAGTTTTTATTTTAACTAGCTCCAGGACTCCAGCCATCTGCGATTGCATGGCTCTGATTAGCTCATCCCAGTCAGGAGGGTTCTCCATCTTCTCTTCGATGACCTCTGTAACCTGAGGGACTTGTCGCAATTGGGATTGGGTGGCATTGCTGTGTTTGCTGTGTTCTTCCTCTACTAGCCCTGCTCCATTTTCTTGTCTTGTACTATTCACTCAAGGTTGATTCCCATGTTGATTTTGATGATAACTAAACCTTATGTTATTTTTACTAATGCATTTACTTAGTGTGTAGATTAATAGAGTTTATAATTTAGACTTAAAGTTCAAATTTAAGTCTAATACTTGTCAAAGTAAATGTACAACAAGTTCAAGATTAAGCGATGAACTCCAAGAGCCATGCAATGAATCAAACAGTGGATTAATGCCTATTTCTACTTCAAATAAATGTTTTATATTCGAAGAGATTGAAGGTGTTCGAATGAAGCTTTTATCGAGTATGCATAGACTCAATGAAGATTAACTTGCACTCAAGGAAGATTGAAGACTTCATCAGAATGTGCAATAATCAGTTGGAAATGAATTGATTGTGGAAGAAATTGAAAATGCTAAATTGAAGCCTTTATCTAGAATGCAAAGATCAGTTCCAGAATATATGATTGAAGTTACTTGAGAAGAAGATTCACAATGATTGTCTGATCTCTACATGAAATTCACGTGAAGAATTCTTCTGAGATGTAAGGAATCAATGAAGACAATATGCATAAAGAGATTTTATCAAGTTTGCAAAAGTCTCATTGAAGTGATTTTAAAGAAGAGAGAAGAACTTTTAGCAAATAGAAGAAATTGGCAACAAAGCATTGTGAAGCTCTACATAATTGACGAAGCTTGGCATTGAAAGAGATTGTTCTACAATGAAGGAGGAAGATTTGCAAATGAAGAAGAAAAGATCAATATTGATCTAATGAAGCTCTGATAGTTTGAGAGTCAAGAGAAGATGAATATCAAATGATTGATTTAATTCAAATTGAATAGAAGTTAACTCTGATGAGTTAAAGAAGTTTGATTGATCATCATACCTCAAAGAGATACTCCTTGAAGATCTTATACCAGTGCTGAGATGAGCTGGATCATTAGAAGTCAGAGAGCATATTTCTGGGCAATGAGCGGACTCATAGAAATGAAGAGTCGCCTCATAAAGACAGATGCAGAAAGCCTAAAGACAAAATGATCAATGAGCGGATTCATGGACATGAAGAGTGGCCTCTTGGAGACAGACGCAAAAGGTTTGAAGATAAAATGATCAATGAGCGGACTCATGAACATGAAGAATGGCCTCTTGGAGATAGACGCAAAAGGCTTGAAGACAAAATGATCAATGAGCGGACTCATGGAAATGAAGAGCCGCCTAATGAATACAGAAGCAAAAGCCTGAAGACAAAATGGTCAATGAGCAGATTCATGAAAATGAAGAGTCACCTCATAACAACAGAAGTAAAAGGCTGAAGATCAAATGTACAAAGAGCGGACTCATGAAGATGAAGAGTCACCTCATGATAACAGAAGTAAAAGGCTGAAGATCAAATATACAAAGAGCGAACTCCTAAATATGAAGAGTCGCCACATAAAGACAGAAGCAAAGACGTGAAGACAGAATGAATAAGGAGCCGACTCATTAATATGAAGAGTGGACTCATGGAGATAGTGAACAACATCTGGTAAATGCAAAACCAGAAGTGTTGACTCTACAAGCCTGGAGTCGACGCCTTGGATATGATGGCTAGTATTTCTAACGTTATAACGGACTGGACGTGCATTAAATGAAACCTAACAACCTCTAATGGATGGAATCAATACAGGGGTTTATATACAAGCTTCCAGCTGCATTTATAACAAGGAAGAGAGACAAGAAACAAGAATCACTGACTGATCAACTGATATTCCTAAATATTCTTCTTATTTTCATTTGTAAGCTTTGATTGTATAATCTACTATTGTTAGAGAATTTGTTTGTTACTTGTTTATTCTTATACACTTGTAAGGGAGAGTTTGAGAGTTCTCTTGAGAAAGAAAAACTCTTGTAAGTTTAAGTGGAGCTTGGACAAAACCACTTGGTGACTGAAGAACTCGGTGAGGAGTTCTTGTGTATAGTGAGCTGAGCACTTTGTCAATCAGCATTCCATTTGTAATTGGAAATTACATAGTAGAAGAAGACTTCAAGGAGGTCTTGGGGTGAGGATGTAGACCATGGTTTGTGGTTGAACCTCAGTAAATCTCTGTGTTCATTCTATTGCTCTGTTTTCTCTTCTCCTTTTGATTACATTGCATTACATATAGTTTGATCACTGTTACATTGCTTAGATTAATTTTAATTAATCTTAATTGCTATTAATTTTCGAAAAACTCAATTCATCTCCCCTCTTGGGTTGCCTTTTGGGCCAACATGTACAACCTTCGATTCTGACAAGGTTGTCATATCTTTGGTTGGCCGCCCTGATCCTATCTCCAAGGGAAGTAGGTGGAGCAGTAGGGACCCTCTGAAGTATCTCTTGATTTTACGTGATTAGTTGTTGCATGCTAACCATCATGTTAGTGACCTATAGCTCCAAAGTTGTCATCCTGGTTGTGTTTTGATCCTCCATGATTGTTTGTCTTCGCGTAGCTGTGCCAGACTTGGTTAAGACCATGAAAATAGCAAGAAAATCGTTTTCACAGATGGCACCAACTAATGATGTAGTAAATTTGAATGGTTTGTTCCAAGCCAAGCATAGATGATCCGATGGAAGTTGAAGAGTCTGTAGACTATGAACAACAGTGTGGTGCCTGCCAAGGACACTCCGATACCAAAATTAGTCAACAAAATCTAGAAATATATTAGCAGAGTTTGAACTAGATAAATTGTACATTGGAGAGAGGTGAAGACACCTATATATAGAGGTGGCAGTTGGGAGTAATTCTTGGTTAACGATTGCATGCTTTATGGGCGCAATCGTGCCCCTAGTCAAGGGGTGGTGGCTTGTTTATAGGCAAGGATATCGGAATGTGTTGGTCAAGTGCCTGATGCCATGCTCGGGCTATTTAGTTGGTCTGTCTTGTTAGGATGCCTGATCGGTGTGAGGTTTGGTCAGGATATTGTCCAGATCTATTGCGGTACACAGAACTAGTACCTGTCACAAAATATATTAACCAAAAAGACGTGGCAAAAAACTTGATGGCTTTCTTCAATACTCTTCTTGAGATCACAAAGAAAAATGAAGAATAAAGTGTTAGGGCGTTTTCCTCATCGGTTTTTGTCTCTTGCTGATAATATGTTATAAGACTAAGAAAATATAGTGAAATAGTCAAAGAATTATAAAGATTGCAACACAATAATTTAGTAAAAATTAGTTATTCTAGAACTCTTAGCATTGATCTTTCAGATCATCCAAGACTTTTGTTATTCATCACTTATTTCATCTTCCAAAGTCTCTTTGCATAGGCATAGAACAATAATATGGAAAAAATCATAAGGTGAGGGCAACTTATAACCACACCAAGAGATGGGAGTTTAAACAAAATAGTGATTATGTTGGTCATCCATTAATACATTCCTGAATACATTTATTGCAAAAATAATCTCTTATAAATGTGACATTGATTTTTCCTCGGTACATATCACATTTTCAAAAATAGTTGTCAAAAAATATCTCCAAATTAGTTTCTTTTTCCTAAAAACTTGACTACTTTGAAAAATTAGAGATGAATATAAGTTTGAGAATAACGTAGAGGGATAGATGCTATAACCTTCTGAACTTGTAACTGAAATTTCAAACCCAATCTTGTTTTCAATGGACCTAAATAGAGTCATTATCTAAACAGAGCATATCTTCAAACTCATAAGCCGTTGAAAAGAACAGAAACAAAGTTTTTTTTTTTTTTTTTTATTTATTTATAAAAACGGGCGACACTTTAACTCGATGTTAGGTCGTGATTTCTCATGGCCTGTATCAATTTCTCGGAACGCATTTCACATGCAAAAAAAAGTTTTTATTTCATGACTCTGTTTTCACGACTCTTTTTTTGGTTAAAAATAATGCGAGTAAAAATTGGGGTATAAAATGCCCTTAACAATTGAATTTGAGTAGTTTGAATCCTTGACCATTTTCAATTGAAATGTGCTATCTCTTGGGGCTATTCCAACGCCGCTTGATCAAAGGGTTTATTAGTTGCGAAGGTGTGGACTAATTTGGTTGTTATATCAGCATCATGCTAACTTGTTTGATTAGCTATAGATAGTCACGATATGAGTGCAAAAACAAAATGAGGTATTCATTTTTTAAGAGGAAAATAACATAATCATTACTGTTCAAACTAATAGTCTATTTGAAACTTGTGGAAAGGAAGGAGAAATGGAAGAAAAAGAATTTTTTCTCCACGGTTTGGTATTGTAAAGAAAATAAAAATAAACCTTTTTACCTTATTTGAAATTCAATGGAAAGAGGAAAGAAAAAGAGATTATTTTTCTTTCCTTTCCCTTTCTCTTTTACTTTTCCTTCCCCTCAACCTAAGTCATACAGTGCGCAAGCGTAAGCAAGTGTGGGTGCAGGTACGCGAGAGGTCATTTGTTAAAAGAATTGAGAATGAGAGCGATCATAAATTGCCTATATAAATATTTATATTTTAATAAATATTATATTTATACATTAGTTTAATCTATTTAAATAATTTTATTTTTTTATGTTTCAATTCCATGGAAATATAATTGTATCTATTAAATACAAAGAAAATACCATAAAAGCAAAAAGAGACAATAATGTTTGAGAGCATCGTGAGTGCGCCTACATAATACACTTAAATATTTATAGATAATGAGTTTTGCATGTAAAGATAAATTAATATGTACTTGATTTTATTGGTTATGTTGAGAGTGCTTATATAATAAGCATTAAAAAAATCAATATAGCAAGAAGTATTTATTATTTTTGTTAAATTAAAAATATATTATTTTTGTGTAATAGCAGATATAAATATGCTTGAATATTATTAACACATCAAAATGTTAAATTTTTTTTTTAAACTTCCAATTAGGACATCGATGAGAGTGTTAATTATTATTTTTAATTGCATTCGGCTTGGAGTCAAGCCATCTCAGAGTAGTAGAGTACTAACAGCTGAGTACTTTATTGATAGACTAGACAATACCGCATGCATTCACAAACTCAAAAATTGAAGTCGCGGTCTGAAAACTAGCGGTTTACGAATTTATTGCGAATTTATCCTGAACTAGTGAAACCGTGAATCAGAGCGCACTGCGGCACCCCATTTAGGCGGATTAGCTGACTAAGCTAGCAACCGTTTTCACTTTCCTTCCCTTTCCCACCATCCAAACAGAGCCTTAAGTAAAATTAACATGGAAAGGAAAGAAAGTAAATCTTCCTTCCCTATCGCTCCCAAGTTCCAAACAGGCCGTAAATTGTCTTTACTAGAACGAGGGACGCAAGAAGGCCAACACAGAGAGAGAGAGAGAGAGAGAGAGAGAGAGACCCTCTCTTCGGCTAACGCGTCAAAAGAAGGAGAGAAGTAAAAAAAACAAGGTAACAGCTCTCTCTGTCTCTCTCGCCTCCTCTGGCACTCTTCCAGCAAACATGAATCAAAATTTCGGTGGTAAAGGTATATCTCTCTGTCTCTCTGAAAGCTCTATCTGTTCCTTACCAGGGAGTGTATGCTCTTCGGAATATGAAAGAGTTGTGGCGGGAACACGTTTTGTATTTTCCCTCGATTATTCTGCATTTCATTCCTTTTTCGTTTTTTCCTCTTCTTCTTAGTTAGATTTAATTGTGTGATTGGGGCGTCCATTCCATTGACTATGATCGGGGACAATTTTCTAGTAGCCCAACAGTTATTTGAACTTTTAATAGTTTTTCTTTTTATTTACTGTTGTTATTATTATTATTATTAATTGTTACGTTCCTTTGTTTTTTCTTAGGATCCCTCAATGCGGCAATAATATTCTAGGGTTTCTCGTTGGACCATCACATCGAAGGTTCTTCTTCTTCTTCTTCTTCTTCTTCTTCTTCTAGGGTTTCTTTACTGCTACATTGTTTATGAACTACCCCGTTTGAATTCAAGCAGACACTTACACCAATTTTGTACGCTTGCTTGTTCAAATCGTGGCTTAGGTTATTGGTGAAGTTGGTTGTGGACTGCTTGAGCCTTGAGGGTCGACAATGCCTCTGTATAAGAGAAAACCTTTTCCGCTGGGGGGAAGGCCCAAGGATTTGGGGCCTCAAGAGCTCGTATTTCAAGTTCGGTTTACCAAAGAGATATTTAGGGATTATGGGTATCCTTCTCTTCCAGGAGTTTCCTGGGAAATTGGAATTCATCGTTTGCTGGATTTTGTTGTTGAATTTATTGTAACATTGTTAGTATCATTAGTGTTTTTTTTTTTTTTGGTCTCATTACAGAACATCAATTTGTTTTTGAATTCCTTAACTTGAGATAATTTCCAGCGAATACTTGAATCGGATAAATCTATATCGCCAGAGAGTTTGGACATGTAAAGTTACTGGAAAGACTAACTTGACCTATGAGGAGGCATTGGTTTCTGAGAGACGGGCAATGGAAAAGGTTCAACAGTTCCCCAAAGAACTAGTGGCCCCTGTGCTGCGTGATGTCCAATTCAGTAATAGCTCACTCATTGCTCTCATGAATTACATTTACATATCTCTCTCTCTCTGGGCTTCCTTCCCTGTTCTATAGCTGTTTCTAAGTGAAAGTAACTATTTTTCTTCGCTGTTTTCTGGACACTGAGTGTTAATGTGCTCAAGCTTTATTCTAACAATTTCTTCGTTTCTTTCTTTTTATTTTTTTTTGCCTTTTTTTTTTCTTTTTATGTTTCTGTCTTCATGGAAGCCTTTGCGATGTATATATGTACATGTTCTGGTATGTTCTAATTATGAAAAAGCATGGGAATTTCCAATGATGCTATTTTCTGTCTACTTAGATTGTTTTGTTATGCACATGACATGAACTGAATGCAAAGCTGAACTGCAGTTATGTCTAAATGTTAATAGATTTGTTGTATAAATTTGTTGTATTACAGATTCTAGCATAGGCATATGGTAGCCCATAGCTACATGACATCCTTCATTTAAAAAACAAAGTTCAGTCTTGTTTTGGGAAATTAGTACTATCAAATTACTTTACTGAAAGGTGGCGACTTGTTTCCAATAGGCTGTCTTAAGGAGGTACCATGTGGGCAAACTATATGTCCATAAATTATTGACAAGGTGATTATAATTTCACGATGATTTGTTTGCAATTATTCCCTTGTGATGTTTATGCATGCCAATTCTCTTTTGGCGTTTGAGATTTCTCGCAGGATTTATTGTCAGCTTTTGTTTTACTCACTCGTTTCTAGCTTTGAATTTTATCAGCTGATTTTACTGTGGGCAAGACGATCAATTAGGAAATTGTTTGCGTAACATACTAACATCATACCCATGCCCTACATCCGATACAAAAAGGGATTTAGTAAAATCATCTCATGAGAAACGCAATACCAGAGGTGCAGATATTGAAATTGACACAAGCGACGTGCCTATGAAAAACAATGTGGAAGCCATTTAGATTACAGAGTGTAGAAGTGGGGACCTTCAGTTGAACTTCTTGATTGTTTGGCAAGCATCCTCAAAGTGATGTTGAAGTGTCTAAAAACATTTGAGGTGGTCACTTAATTGCGTAAAAGAAGTACTAAAGTTATATCTTCCATGTGTGGTTTGCACATGCCATGATTGTAATATGTTGTATACATTGCTAGACATTTCAGTACTGATTAATTTTATGTTAGTGGAGACACTAAAAATTGAGTTAATAAACCTGAGTGAGCAGAGTCTCTTTGGTGTATTTGACCCACGAGTGATGATTGTTTCCAACTACGTGTTCATGCTCATGAGAATTGTTCAAATTCAAGTGCATAGTTCATCTGGATTAACTGGTGGATTTTTTTTTCATTTTTTTTATCAATCTTCCAAAAGTTTTTACAAAATCTTTGGTTAAGATTCCTATGTCAAATTTGAGATCCATTTGCCTAACCTTAGGAGTGCTTGATATGCCAAAGTGATGTGTATAATCTTCTACAAACTTTGAAACCTTAACGGAAGTTTTGATATTTGTTAATCTTATAGGCACTTTGGAGTTCAGTGGGAAAATTGAAATGATTTTGAAGTTGGAAAAGCAAGGGTAGAAAACCAAGAGGAGAACAGTGTATGCTCATGCTATGGTTAAATTGGATTTTCCATTTATAGTTTCTTTGTAAAATAACTAATAAATGTTAGCACTCTGAAGACTCTGAACTCTTGTTGGATTTTATTGGACAATGGCAATTGTACAACAGCATAAATTGTTAAAAACTAGATTGGACCTCCCAGGTATATTATAGTCTGGTGATAGAACATGTACAAAATTTTGATTCTCTGATTTGAAACCTTCAGGGTCTTTATAAAAAATTTTGATCTTTGTACATCATGCATGTATCTATGCGGCTGCTAAGTGTGCATACATTTATAGTTGTATAGATAGTCCAAAAATTATTTGACCTTCGAATGTGGTGCAACTTTGATATTAGGTGGTGTTATTAGATGCTGTCTTATAAATTTTCAATTCTTCTGTGGTGGACATGCATATCATGTGATTATTTCTCCACTGGTAATTCTCAAAGAGTTGATGATTGGATTTATCTGCGTTAGCTTTATACATACTGGTTAGGAACAAAATAGTCATGTTTTATGAACACCTCACTGAATATTTTCTTCTCATTGACCTTTAATCTTTAGTTATCCTTTTCTCCTTTGTTACTGCATTGCTGTTTTGTCTTTTAGTTGCACATACATCTGATTCATTATTTTCAATGGTTATTTGTTTCGGCAGGCATGCTCACACTAAAGGTTCTTGTAAACAAAATTGCCACAAAGTTGCAGGAACATTTGTCAGAGGGTACTGAGTTGTATGGAAAGAGGAATAATCGTGTATATCCTTGCAAAATAGTAAAAGTTCTAGTGGAAGAGGCTGACAGAGCCCAATATGAGGTAGAATGGCTTGACAAAGACAACAAAATGACTGGAAATGCTGTAGTGAATGGAGAAGATTTGGTACGGAAGAAGTTGCCTTTTAGTAGAGATGTTTTGAAGTCTTTTATTAGAGAATCTACATATCGAAGTGTCCCTTGGGTGCTACATGATAAATTGGCAAGAAGGCATGGAATCCCAACTGATCCTCCAGAAGAGTTAAGAAGTAGAGTTTCCTTCCAGGATGGGCGTGTAGTGAGAATTAGGAAGAGAAGTAGAAATGAGGTAAATAGACAAAATACTATGGCAATTACAGAGATTCCCTTAGCCTGGTTTTGTTCTACAACTTTATAATCTGATTGGTTTATTTATCATATTCAGGAAGGAAATAAAGAAGAGCTCAGAAAATGTAAAAGGAAGAAATTAGGGAAGGAAAAATCTGAAGCCTTGATCTCTCTGGAAAATGCTGAGAAAAGTAAGCCTTTTTCTTTTTTAATCATCTCCTCATTTTGTTTTTGTCTGTTCCTTTATTTTTTTTTCTTTGCTGTAACTTATTGTCTTATTTATCTTGGAATTTGCAGAAGATAAACTGAAGGAAGAGTCCATTAAATATCCAATTGATGATCTATTGATGCAACCTGCTGCGGATGATCCAGTTTTCACTGAACGCCCTTCTCTGTCAAGGGACTTCCATGTTCCTATGGATTGTGTGGGGGATCTTTTAATGGTTTGGGATTTTTGTTCTTCTTTTAGCAGGCTAATGCACTTGTGGCCGTTTTCCCTTGAAGATTTTGAAAATGCTCTCTGCCACAAAGACAGTAATCTGATCCTCATTGTAGAATCTCATTCGGCTGTTCTTCGATTGCTTATAAAGGATAACATGGAGTATACTACTGCTATACAGAAGAAAAAGCGGAAGCCAAAGGTTGAATAGTAAACAAGATATTAAATATTCTTTGCTACTGGAAAGTAAATATGTTGATAATGTCTTATTGCCCCATCTTCTGTGGCACTTTTGTTTCTGCCTAGTTATAGTGTCCTCTGATTTTGCATGTTTTGTTTTTTTTTTTCAAATTTCAGATTACATTAATCACTTGGACGGATTACTTGTGCGATTTCTTAGAAATGATCGATGCTGCTGAACTATCTGCTCACATAACAACAATTAAGCGGGGTCATTATGGCCTTCTTGACATTCATGCTAAATTAGGAATTTTACGAGAATTGGTTGCTCAAGCCCTTGCTACAAATCTTATTAGGGAAAAGTTGGACGAGTACATTGAGCAACGGCAGGTACTTGGAGCCACGAGAAGGGGGGAAGCATTGGTGGAAGCAAGAAAGAAGAGAGAAGATAAAGAACGTCTGAAGGCAGAGTCTGATGGCAAGGAAATTATAGAAGGGCGTAGTGCAGAGTCTGTAGGAAGCAGCTCAAATGCACTGGTGAATGGCAATCAAAGAAGGCAGAATGGAGATGTTGCAAATAAATGGAATGAGAAAATGCTCTCTTCTCGAGGGAAAAATGTGTTGGAGAACAGGTTCAAATTATTTTTTCAGTGAAAAGTTTTCCCATTGAGTTGCATAGGTTATAACACTTTTTTAAAATTTTTTATTTTAACTTTCCTACAAAACCAGGAAGCAAGTAGACACCCTAGCGAAAACAAATGGGAAGCAACAGAAGATAGATGCAATAGCTGCTGTAGAAATAATAAAAGATTCACCAAGGAAGGGAGCTCCAAAACTGACGAGGCATGATGGAAATGAAGTGATGGAAAAAAGGAATAAAGAACAAAGGGTACACCTATCTCTCTCCCTCCCTCTCTCTAACTCTGGTGTGGGTGGGTGTGTGTCTGTATATGAGGATTGTGTGTGCATGCCATGGGCATATGAAGACATTTATATGTTCATATACATATGCTTGTGTGTTCACAATAATAGGCACACTATAGACCCGTGTGAGTGCATATTTCCTATTCATCTTTATTAACACCATGTACACCACAGAGAGAATATCTTGAACGGGAGATGGAGAAAAGATTCATACGCACCAATCCCTTAGGAAAAGACAGATATTATAACAGGTATTGGTTTTTTAAACGTGATGGGAGAATATTTGTTGAGAGTTCTGACTCTGCGCAATGGGGCTACTACAATACCAAAGAAGAGGTATTCATGCTGCATACACTCAAAATTACCAAGTTATGAGTTCTCTTTGTACTCCTGGTGATCCTCACATCCCTTTCTTGACAGCTTGATGCCTTTATGGGCTCACTGAACCGAAAAGGTGAGCGAGAGAAGGCACTTAAGAAACAGCTGGAAAAGTATTACAATAGAATATGGTAAGTCTAGTACTTGTTCTCAGGCAAATTTTGAATTGCTTTAGAATATTTATATTGAGAATTCATATCTTAACCTCTTTTTAGAAAACCATTCTTTCTTTATTTGGTGAGTTTAAATATGTGCTGACATGAAGTATCCCTGCCGTTGAATGGGTTAAAGAAGGCCCATTTTTCTTCTTTGTACTTTTAATATCCCCACACACACATGCACACACGCACTCACACAAATAGAAAGACACACACACTCACATGTGTGCTTCTATGCTAGTATGTATCTGTTTGTATATATATATTAACCATTGAACATATATATACTCTATATTCAAGGGTAAGTTACTCTAACTCCCACAAGGGATTTGATGGTTGCAGGGTTTCCCTCTTGTAGGGAAAAAAATGCACATATTTACTTCTGTGAAGGGTTTGGAGAATAGCTTCCGCCTTAGTAGCTGTTAAATTGTGGTTTCTGCTAACATCACCTTGCAGTTCTTTCGAGATGTGTACTTTATTTTTATTGAAGTCAGTTAGATATAAGGTAAGAGAGAAAAAGACGAGAGGAGGGAACAAAAGGAGAGAAAATTGAGACACGGCTAATAAGAGAAAACCAGATTTAGGGTTCTTCCTTATCCTCATGTATTTATATTAATATAGCACAAAATACAAAAATTCCCTCATAGCATAGAAAAAGTTAACACAGCATTCTCCCTTAAGTTGGTGCATATATATCTTTCATGCCCAACTTGCAAATAATAGAATTATAAACCCTGTTGCTAAGCCCTTTAGTATAAACATCAGCAAATTGATCTTCCGATCTCACACGGGACATGCAAATTAGCCCTAATTCAACTTTTCCTTAGTGACATGTTTGCTGATCTTAGTGTACTTAGTTCTATCATGCTGATTTGGGTTATGAGCAATATTTTTGTCACACAACTTCATGGGTTCATCAGCAAGCATCCCTAAGTCTTTGAGTAGAGCCTGAAGCCACATAAGTTCACAAATGCCATGAGCCATGGTTCTGCACAACCTTTGCACTGAATCTAGCTACCATTGCTTATTTCTTGCTTTGCCAAGTGACTAGATTCCCTTCTAAAAAAGTACAGTAGCCAGATTTAGACCGCCTATTGTCAATCGAAACTGGCCAATCTGCGTCATTAAATGCCTCCAACCTTGAGTGACCATGGATAGAGAACAAGATCCCGTTTCCTGAAGCAGACTTGAGATAGCTCAGAATTCTGTAAACAACATCAAAATGCATTATAGGAGATGCATAAACTGACCGACAAATTCCACTGCATATGCAATATTTGGCCAAGTATAAGAGAGATTTATTAGTCCTTTCACAAGTCTCTGGCACCGCTCTTTGTAAACATGATCACCTACACTACTGTCGAAGTTTATGATTAGCCTCAATTGGTGAGTCTGCAAACCAATACGCTTGTTTCTCAAGTAGATCAAGAATATTCTTCATCTGAGAGATAAATGATATCTTTATCTGATATGGCAACCTAATCCGTACAAAGTACCTCATTGGACCTAAGTTGTTTTCCTCAAATTCCTTTACCAGATGTGCTTTAAGGTGAGACGTTTCCTCCACATCTACTATGTTATCCACTTATACAATGACAACAATGATGTCGTCACTAGCTCATTTTGATGAACATAGTTTGGCTTGCACGGCTTTGCTTGTCATCAAAACCCTAGCATATAGCCTTAAGAAATCTGCCAAAGCAAGCTTTGAGAGATTGTTTTTGTCATGACCAAGGTATTAAAGTAACAGTAGGGGCAACTGTAAAATAATGGTGGTGATGACACAGTTTCGGCGTGTAGCGGACGTAGCCTAACGGTCGCAGAAACCGGAGACGTGTTTTTTTTTTTTACACTCAATTCCCACAAATCTTCCTATTAAGCATGAGTTTTTTTTGTCCCCAAAATCACATTTGTTGGGGTTTAAAATTAGTCTTTTGTATATTTAGTTTCATTTATAAACATATTTTAATGTATGTAGTAATTTTTATACTATTTTCTAGTCACGATCAAGAGAACTTTACATATTTTTTTCAGAAATAGTTTCGCAAAACTTCAACTTTAACGGGCATCCCAAACTTTTTTTATGCCATATTGCCTCACATTTACACGTTTTAAAAAAATAATGTCTCATTACCAAATTTCCATGCATATAATTATTCACGAAAATTTAAACAAAATTGAAGTAACTAATTAGTATTACTTAATATCATAGTGGGTAAGGGCTGGCTAGATGAGAGAACACATGTCACATATCTAAACGCTACATCTTGTCATGCACATACATTGCCATATAGTGTTTACATGCAAAATGAATTCATTAAAAAGTTAAAAGAAAACAACAATGGGTGGTGGCAGCTGGACATATATAGTCATATGCACTTATACAGTGTATGCCATATTCTTTAAGAGAGTCCTCTCTTTAAGAGAGTCCTGACTCCAGAATAGAGACAGAAGAGAGTGAACAGTGTCAGAGACCCTAGCTAGTGAGATTAAACAGTTACAGTTAAACAATTAGAGTTAAAGGTGGTTTTGTCCTGAACAACTTTTACACCTCATGTGCATAATCCTTTGAAACGTCAGTCTCCATGAGTTGTATATTAGCTTACTCAAGAATGCCCATAGCAGAGTCATGGAAAGGATGCTTAAGATCATCATCAAGAAATAACAGAGGGCCGTGAACTGGTTGAGATCTCTTGGCCATGGTCGAGGACCAAAACTAGAGAGAGTCTCAAAACTAACCGAAGGTGCGTCTCTTCCTATGACAATTTTGCACTAAAGTAGGAAAGTTTTTCAAGGGTACCAAAGAGGGATGTTCTAAATGCTGATGTCACTAATGCAAAAGTGTTGCTTGAAGAGCTTGACCAAGTGCCAATGTTGGAAAGGAAGGACAGCCTCCAAAAAATATAGACCACCATGTGCTCTACCACTACCCATCATTTTGATTCAGCATAATACTTAGCGAGAGACTGATGATCTGCCCAACCCATCACCCCCACTAAACTCACACCACCACTTAAAAAATCACATCCTTCCTATCTATTGACCTACCATTGCCTAAAACTAGTTCGAACCCATCCACCTCAAGGACACAAATCAACCACCATTGCTAGACACTGCCTTCATCTCCACCCATTTAACCACCACTTTGAGAAGCAAGCTTCGTTCTCTTCACTCATTCTAGCAAGCACTAAGTGCCAAAGCTTCACCTGGCAGCACCATCGACCATTCTTGGTTCTCCATTATCGTTGACCACCCATCCCATTCCCCAATTAGTAATGTTGTTTCTCACACCCAACTTAAAAACCAACCAACAAACCCTTAATTTCTACCACAATTTCCCATTGTTATTCACGCACTTGTGTCGTAGCCTACTATTGTTCTTTGTTGTTACCTATTTCATTTCTTGAGCCAGTGATGCAGTTTATTCGGACTTTCAACTTTTAACTGTTGACGCTTTTTTAAAGTTGAAGATCTTTGACTCACCCAAATAATTATTCTTTTTCAAAAAAAAAATCATCAAAATTGATAAATCTCTCTTTTAACCTTGAAGAGAGAGAGAGAGAGAGAGAGAGAGAGAGAGAGAGAGAGAGAGAGAGAGAGAGAGAGAGAGAGAGAGAGAGATTATGATGATAACTGTGAAGGATGATGGTGAAGATGTTACATGGATAATACACTATGTAACAATTTATATAACAATTTTGGTACGCTTTGATCAATACCAACTAGATAGAAATCTCCGTGTAATGCCACTATGGAGCCTATTTTGGTGCCATAATCACCATTAAAGCTCCACAGTGGTAGCTCAACATAATTTTTATAAGTTACGTTTGTTTGCCAGATGACATTAGCGGGGAAAAGTAACACTATGGGATTATGGACATGACTACATACATCTTGGCCATGGGATCAAAATTTTGAATTAGATGTCTTATACCATGTTTCATGATGGTATATCCCATGGAATTTTGTTGCCCCAAACAGTGGATTTGTAGGCCCCATGGGATTGACAATTCAATTCCACTCCCATATTCCCCAAACAAACCTAGCCATACGTCACTCAAGGTCTTTTGTTTTGCAACCCCCCACCCCACCCACCCCACCCCACCTCACCCCACCTAACCTAACCTAAGACATCTTTTGGCTCTTTGCTGTCATAGAGGAGGTGGTATGATTGGGTTTTGTGGGAAGAGACAATGATTTTATTTCAATTTACATATTTGAATTTTGCAATTCAAAAAAAATAGGCATGTTCCCATTAAAATATTTAATAATTACAGTGATCTCCCTTGAGGTATCTGACAAAGGCAGACAGTTCCCCTCACATTTCTGAAATGACACTGCCCTCCCTTGCTTTATCTGACAATATGCTAAGATCTCCCTTCCGTTATGTAATCGTTAATGATATGGATGAAAAATGCTTATGTCATCCCTCTACGAATTCTAAATGTCCAAATTGCTCTTTGTCTATCTAAAATAATTTTAAAAACATTTACACCAATTTTATTTAAAATAATACTAAATGAATAATCATTTATATTTGCCAATCATGTTATGCCATATATCCTTTTCACTTGAGGAAGGCTAAGCTCATAACAATCATTTACCCACCCCCAACCCACCATCAGAACCAAAACCCTTCTCTTTCATCTCCGGTGATTCCATAATGGCCATCAAAAACCAAAGCTACCATCAAAAACCAAAGCTACCATTTTATTCAAGAACGACCTTTTGAACTCTCAGTAAAAGTTAAAAAATCATGATCGATTCACCATCATCTCTCTACCACCTAAATCCAGCCCACCCCCACCGAACTGCACCACCATCCCCTCCACCTCCACTGAACCACCATAGCGACCACCATTGCCCATCGAACTGTCACTGCCTTTCCATCCCACCGCCTGACCACCATAGCCACCCCATCAGTGTAATTTTCAAATTCGCTCACAGATCCATGCACCCACAAAAGATTGATGTAAGCCAAAAATTGGGATTTTGCTAACTTAGTTACATCTATGGTGTGTGATTCTGGGGTGATGAAGATTGGGGTTCATGAAAAAAGGTTGTGTTAATGGTAGTGAGTTGGTGTCGAATTGTCAATTTGGGGATCTGAACCCAATTACAAAAAAAGAGATATGGGGTGATGAAGAATGGCAGTGGTTTGTGTTAATGGTGGTGGTTCGATGGGGATGATGGCTGTTTGATGGTATTGATGCTGCAAGTGGGCATTCGATGGTGATGGTGGTGGTGTTCGTTAGTGATGATTGGGATGTGAGCATAGGTAGGCTTGGTGGTGTTTGTTATGTGTGATTGTATATAGATACAATATACAATCACCCAACTAGGGCACTGATTATGGATTGAGGCGGTTGAAGAATCTTGGAAGTGGGGGAGAACAGAGAATGGGTTTGTATGGGATGTTGGCTGGTGATGCTGGCGGCCATGGAGAAAGGGTGGTGGTTTTTTGAGAGTGCATGGAGAAGGGAAGGTGGAGGTGGAGGTGGGGGATGGATGGTGGTGTTTGGTGGAGTCTTGTGATGGAGGGGGAAGGATTGCACCATGGAAATGTGATGGTAGACGGCGTAACATGGTGGTGGTGGGCGGAGATAGTGATCGGCAAAGATGACAAGTGGTCGAGAAGGGTTTGTATTGAGAGGATTTGAGAAGAAGAGTTTGGATTATTTGGTTATATGGATGAGTTTAGCTTTTTGGTGTGTTTGGTTACTAAGATAAAAAAAAAAAAAAAAGCGGAACATATATGCTAACTTTGTAGGAGGGCAATATTTAAATGCAAATTTTCTGTTGACAAAAGTTATCTGACAATTCTGACAGGGAGATTAGTGTTATTTCAAAAACTTGGAGGGAACTGTCTGAAATTGTCAGATACCTCAAGGGAGGGAACTGTAATTTACCCATGATTTAAAGAATGAGCGTAGCAAGGTAATATATCTACTCCAATGATGCTCTCTTTTGACCAGAGTTTTTCCTATTTCCCTAGACAAGAATGGATGTACTTGTAATTGTTTGATACCTCAGGGCAAGTCACAGTAATTTACCCTACATTTAATTATGTGATACAATCTCTGATGGGTTGTCCCCCATCCTTCTAATTGGAAAATTCACAAATTGCACGTCGCTGATTTCGTCTAGCTTCTTATCTAGGCCACTAAAAATATATTTAAAATTGTTTATCATGAACCATGCCCATATAATAACTAAAGATATATGTTACACGGATTCTACTAAAATATATGAAGTACTTGGGTTGGACACTCAACACTTAGACTATGACAGTTGGTTAAGGGTATGGGTATGGATATGTCTGACATGTATTGTTAGATATTTATTTAACAAAAATATTTATAATTTGACATATAAATATCCATAAGACTCTTATATTATGCATGAAACTCACTATAGCACATTGTAAATACTATTTTATCCTACAGCATAAAAGAATTATTTTAAGAAATATGAATATTTTGCCATGTCAGATGAATCCAACACATATATACATTCCCACACCCTAAACTTGTACTTGAGTCCATGTAACATAGCTAACAAGTGATCAAAATGTTCTCATTATTTTTTTTAACTGCCACCGATAAAGTTATGTATATTCTATTTACCAAAAAATAGGAAATAGAATCAATCAAACTTCTATTCACATACGTAGGAGTTTTGAGATTTAAATGGTGAAGCTCCAATAGCTTGTTCCTGTGGGGAGTTGTGTGTGCGTTTGGACTTTATAGGCTTTAGTGTGGCGTGGGTTTGGACTTATGGATTAGGGGGGTGTGTGTTCTTGTGATAAAAAAGTTGGAGAAGCTCTATTGAAAATGATTGAGCTGTGCACCAAACTTACTAGTGGTGTGTAGGCAATAACTTGTTAGCTCTCTCTCTCTCTCTCTCTCTTGTTAGTCCCTTCTTTCAACTTAAGGATATGTGCTAGGGATCTGTCAATGTGGATCTGATCGAGGCAGTTTTGAATCCATGACCACCACTTTTCAAGGTTGGGCCCAGACCAACTGTTCTACCCTTTGGGTTATTTGCTGCTATTAAGCTGAATGAGATTTTTGTATTTTTTGTTGTTTAGCTAGTTTGTATTCTCTGGAGAAGCTATTGACTTTGCTATTTGCAGCTAGGCTTCTGCTAGGATTTTGTTTGTATGGGAGGTTCTGACACTAATTGGAATATTTCCTCCCTTGTGCTGTTCTCATCAAATGATGAATTTGTTTGTTTGTTTATCTTGGATGTCAATTATACTCAAGGTAATTTCCATTCATACACAAGGTAATATGTATATTTTCGCCCCTCAAAATGGATTTTTACAGCTTGGAGCTGCAAAAAAGATCAAAGGAGGTAGCTCACAAGATTGCTATGGAAGAGGCTGTACTCCGGAGGTCAACTCGTGTTCGTGCCCCACCTAGGGACAATCCTGCTGTTGCATTCCTCAAGTACGTTAACAAGTGGAAGGAAGACTAATTGCTGTTCATTTTAAATCTAGAATCTGGGGTCTTATAATGGTCACAATTAACTATTATTGGGATATAGGAGAGAATTTTTTTTCAAGCAATTGGAGAGCTTGTTCATTGTTTCTTCAGTTAGACATTCGTGGGGATGGGGCCATGGTGGGGTGGAGCATTTTTTTTGTTTCCAGCCCCATAATGATGGGCACATATGTAATTGTAATTGAGCCTCAATTTTTGTAAATGACCTTATTCGGCATTTTGAAATTATACTGGCATATATAGTTGCGGAATTTTGTTTGATATGCCATTTTTTTTTTTAACGGTTTTCAGATTATGCGTAAACGTGTTGAGTTTGGATATGCATAAGTCGGATGATTTCTTCTCTCTCAAGGGGAAGCAGCAAAATAGATCCAATATTTTGAAAGGTGCTAAATTTTGGTTCTGGTACTATAGCTTCTCAGGTCACCAAGTGGTTTCTTGTTGCATGAGAGGAACTGCTGATTTCTCCTCATGCAACTAGGACATTAGATGGTAATAAGAATTAGCTGATAACGGAGACCACACCCAACCCAACCCAACCCACACCACCCAAGAAGGGGAAATGTATTACTAGGTTAGGTTGGAGAGACGACTACGCAAACAATGTTAGGTAAACCAAAGCGCATGGGTTGTCTCATTTGGTGGGACTTTTGTTACGTGCCGTATAGGAGCGCTGAATTTTTTGCACGCAGAAGGTTAGAAGGACCTAGAAATTTTAGAACAGTAGAGAGATCTCTAAAAGGTTTTAGAATTATTGAAAGATTTGAGTTTCTTTAGAATTTTCTAGAAGGTTCTTATGTACTCTAGAGTTTTTTTAAATGTTCTAAAGTAGTCTAGATTTGTACATATTTTAGAATATCTTTAGAATATTTTATGTAAATATTTTAGATATTTTGTAAAAAAGGAGGTGAAAAGATTCTCGAAGATTAGTTTTTATCATGAGATTAAATCAATCACCACCGTCTATTGAGCAGGTGGAAAACTATATAAAGGGGAGGCCTCATATGACTAAACTATCTAAGTGAGTTGTAATATTTTCTAGTATAATTAAAAGCAACATTCTCCCAAACTCTCTTTTAGTCTTTCTTTGTCTAAACAGTTGCCTAACTCAAGTTGTAGATTGACTTGACTAAACTTTGTCAGAGGGTGATTTAAGCTAAGTGTCAGTACAATTGTATAAGCTAAGTGTCAGTACAATTGTATTGGTAGAAGTCCAAGGCCATGACACTTTGCTTATGATGGCAACTTCCTGATCGGACCTCCTCATTTCCCCATACCTTTAAGTGTGTTGGTAGATTCTCTATTTCCCCTTCCTCTTGATAGCTGTAGATATATACTGTTCTTTGTAATTCCTTCAAAAAAAAAAAAAATTATTAGGTAAACCAATTCAATAATCCTCCAGCGCTCTTTTTGTCATGATTCTCAAACAACAATGTTATCAAATTAGGGGTAATAACCCACCGGTAGCATTGATATCAAAAGCCTAATCAAAAGAAGTGTGGTATCTTGTATTTCATAATTAATTTTAAATACTATAATGAAAGCATACAAAACTAAGTGAAAAGAATATATGATCTCATTCACAATATCAAAGCTAGACGCCCAAGTTCCAACTGTACACAGAATATATCAAGTTATTATAAAATATTGGGCTGACTATAAGGCCTTACATTACAAATATCTCATTGTCTTCAAAACATACCATAAAGTTTTATACGATTATATTTAAAACCACAGTTATAGAATCGGATTAGAACGGCCAGTTCAATCGGTTGAATCAAGAATTAAATTTTAAACCGGTCTAATTCTGTATATAAACCAAGTTAAATCGAAAGAACCGATTAGTATTTTAAAAAATTAGTAAACTAGTTGGTATTTGAAGAATCAAATGGCTTTTAAAAAAAAATCAAAGTAGCATAAATTGTGCATGATTTAAAACCATTTGTTTTTATAAAAAGATATTTTTTGTGTTCTTTTGCTTAAACAAACAAAGAAAAAAAAAGGGTAAGTTACACTGACCTTCCTGGAGGTATTTGATAATGATAAATAGTTCTATTGGGGTTTCTAAAATAACCTTGTCAGATTTGTCCCCCTAACGGCATTATCAGATATGTTTTTTTTACTATTTTACCCCTAATTAAAAAGTCAAAAAATTCTAAAACTTAGTGAAAATTTTCTCTCACTTAATCAAACACCACCAACCCTGCATCACATTGCCAATACGTCTCTCTCTCCCTCTCTCTCTATATATATATATATACATCTCTCTCTCTAAATATGTATATGTTTGCCCATCACTACCATGATTGAATCACCATCATTTACCCTCAGCCACTATCACACCGCTAATCTCAGTCCATAAATCCACCAACACCTTCTCTCTTTCTCTCTCTACACATACATGCGCATATATCCCCCACTAGCACATTTGCACAACCATACCGTCACCATCATATCACCATGTTCCGCCAAATATATATGCTTATTAAACACTGAGAGTCACCATTTACCACCTTGATCACAATTCTAGAGAAGCAAAGTTCATAATTGAGAGTCAAAATCTAAACTCCATGATCTTCAGCTACATGGTGGAAATCAAAATGGGTTCAGTGAAAAACTTTGATGGGGATAGGCTTTGTTGATGATGATGGCTATGCTTCTAGAGGTAGTTTTAGGATTTTCCCTAAAAGGGGTGGAAGATGAGTGGTTGCACTGGCTGGTTGTTTGGGTGGGATGGTGGAAGTAGCATTGAGGTGGTTTTATGGCGGTGAAAATAGAGCTTGGCGATGATGGATTTTGTTCAACACCTTTCCACATTATCTTGGCGTAACAGAGCTTAAATTTCGGGGATTCCCTTTTCTTATATATATATACAGACACGAATAGACATCCATGTGGTTGGGTCTATGTTTTAGAGAGGGATTGGATAGGGATTGTGGAGAGTGTGTGGGTGTGGGTCTTGTTTTAGAGAGACTAAAAGATTGTAAAGGAATTTGTGGGGCTGGCATTCAAACTACCTTTTCAGCACAAAATATTTGGGGTTTAAGAAGAGGTGGTCGGGGTGGATCTAGCAGAGGGAGAAGGAAGCTATGAGAGAGATAAATGGTTCGGTTGTGATGGCATGGTCGTTGACAAGGAAGAAATAAGAGAAAGCCACAGGGAGACTGATTTCAATGAGTCAACTCAGTGTAAATTGTTTTGAGTAAAACAAATGGTGGTTGACTGAGTTAACTCAGTCTTATTTCATTAGTCAATACAAATTTATTATATTAATGTAAGGGTAAAATTGGTATTTCATAAATTAACATAATGATGTTAGCATAAAGTAAACTTGACCCTAACGGCAGGCTAACGGATGGAGATGTATAAAACTGACAATTAAATTAAAAGGAAGGTTATTGTCATTTTTAAAACTTAAAGAGATATTGTCTGTTATTGTCAAATACTAAAAGGAAAGTCATTGTAATTGCAACATTCTGAAATTTTGTGCATTATATTTTTAGTTGGAAATTAAATTATATGGGAATAAGTATCTCATAAAACTGGTTGTATGCAATATACTCCTTTTTAAATTTCTTTGCAAAGAGTTTATTTTTATTATTTCTAAATTGTATTCCTTTTAATTATTTGTACTCATTGTTTAACTCCATAATTATATTTATTATTGAATCTATTGAATTTATTTCGGTACATCATTGAATATTACGTTCGTCAATAAATTCATTGATAAAATTACATTCTAAAAATTATTAAATTATGTTTTAGCTGATGTGTCATGTAATTTATTAGTACATGTACAAATGATGTAAAATCTCAAAATTCTCGTAATTGCTATTAGTATCATTATTTTTATTATTATTATTTTATGACATTATGTATTTGTTATAATTTAAAATTGTTAATGCTATATGTTAGGACATTTCGAGTAATTACTCACCAGAAAGGTAAAACATAGTGGTAATTTTATTATTTGTGGGTAATTTGAGAACTTCGGAAATCATAATAAAATATTAGGGTTAAATATTGTGGCTCCATGTATAGTTATGAAGTAGAGAAAGTTTCTCTATTTTTTATGAAAGAGCAACCCGAGAGAATTTCTTAGAGGACGGCGGAGAAAAGAGTGTTTCGGTTAAGGCTTGGTGCGGTTTGTTTTCCGGCCGGCAAGTCTCCGACTAACGGCCACGAGGTAAGATGATAGATCAATCCCTCGTTGATTTTTCTTGATTGTTATATGTCTATATATGAGCATAAGTGTACAACAGCATGCATGTATCTTTAAATTGTTGGCCGTATGCATTTGGGTGGTGTTAGGTGAGACGAAAGTACGTGCGTGTGACTATGTTAGACCTATCTATGTATTAGGTGGAGGCACACCCGTGGCAAACACAGTTTCTCAGATCAGCTTCTTAGAATGGTTCTCAACCCACCTTCACAGCTTATCGGTTACTCTTATGAAACCAGCACCTAATTGGCCAACTGCGTTGGACCAAACAACCACTGATAATGCAGTAAACTTATAAGATTAGTCTCCAGACTTGCGGTGAACTGCTACGGTGATTTGAGAGAAAAAGAAGGGTGAGGGACACCGGCGTGGTGCCTGTCAAGGACACTCCGATGTCAAAATTAAGTTTCTGTATATATTTCAATAGAGTTTTGACTACGGTTTATATTTGCGTACCTTATTAGAGAAGATGAGATCCCTTTTTATATGAGTAGGCATCCTGATAGCCCTAAGAGGGCGTTGCATGCATGGAGATAGTGGGAGATGACTGTCTCTCTACATGGCAGCGTAGCGTTAGAGGATCTAACTAGTGAGGGAGTGGTTGTCTAACTTCACATGTGACACTCACTCAGGCGTGCGTCAGAGCGGGGAAGGTGATTACCTCTTATTACACGCGAAATTTTAGAGTTAGTAACACGTTATTATAATTGAGTTGTCAGTGGTAGCCCCCACTAGCATGGTAGTGGGGGAAAATGATCGGTACCATTTGCTTGGTCATGGTTTGCTCGGCCGTGCTAGGTCATGCTCTCGCTCGTCTGCTCGATAATGCAGCTGCTTGGTCGTGCTCGAGTTAGTTGGAGCTCTCAAGGTTGATCTCCATTATCTTCTTGCTTGGCGTAATGTTCTCGATACAAGGGTCGGTCAGTCCATACGGAGAGTCCTAATCAGTCCCCATCAACCACTATGGCTGGCTATCTATCCACCTCACCTCCCAAGCCGAAACACCAACAACGCCTCTCTCTCTCAACTGCACCAAACCCAAACCTAAACTTCAATTTCTCTCTCTGCCCATTCTCTCTCTGTAGAAGATCCGCCACCATCGAAGATCCACCTTTCTCGCTCCAGGCTCCACTGTCTGTCTATAAACCTCTCTCTCTATACAACCTTCTCTCTAAAGTTCCCACATATAAACAAACCAACCACATAGACCAATGTTCCCTCTTTAAAACCAAAGACCCATTGGATCACTACACAACTCTCCCTTATTAGAAGAATTTCATAAAAATACATATTGTAATTCTCATTTACACAAATAAATCATAACTTAAGAATAAATCAAATTACATATAATAGTATTAACTTGATAAACAATAAAACATAGTTAAAGGAAAATAGAAAAGCTGACCTGTGAGAATTAAGAAGCGTGATATCACTATCTTAAAGCAACTGTGTCTCTCAACGTGAAGGTACAATTAGACATCAGCTGCTCAAAGATTTAACCTAATTTGCTCATAGCCTATCTCCTCAGGAGTCACGTCTGCCGGGAGAACAATAAACCGTCACAGCCGTGATTGATAAACCACAATATAGAAAGTATAGAGATAGTAGATAGAATGTCGCGCTCCGATTTTTAACCAAGTCCTTTTGGCTTGGAGAAAAGCACGGAACTCTGTAATTAGAACTCATCCTCCTAGAAGGACGAGTGCGATTATGTTTAAACTTGAAATTGAATTAACTAAGCGCTTTTTTAGAAAAATAGTAATCGCCACCTAATTTGATTAAAGTAAGTTAGGTCACCTAAAACTAAGTATAATCTAAAGATTAAACTTAGGGTTTTTAAAAAAGATTTTGAAAAACTTTCTCTAGAGAGGGTTTTTAAGAAAATAGGTTGTTTGGCAACCTTTAGAAAGTTTTAAGTCATTTTTGAAAATAACTCCATTTTGGTCTCTTGAAAACAAAAATCTATGGTTCGGGGGTTGGTTACGTGTAGAGAAGTTATCCTAAGATCATCACCTTACCCCACCCTTTCGGTACTTACATATCTAATCACCCTTAATTTACTCACTTGAATAGTTGGTTACTATTATCCACTTAATATCCACTTTAGAGTTTTAAAAACGGGGTTGGGTCATCACTTTTTAAATGAATGATGCAAATCTTGAGAAAAATGTTTGAATAATATGGTAGTTTGATGAAATTTGAAATAGATATCTTGAATGGATGGAAAGTTTTAAAAAGGGAACTTGAGTAGAAACAAGAGTTATGACCGTACTATTTTAGGTTGCCTACGTATCTCATTTGGCGAGAATCAGGTCATTCGTAGTTCGGGCAAGGGCCCGATAGAAAAGAGGCACATTAGGGGTTTTGGAAAGTTTTGAAGACACATTAAGGTCTTTGAAAAAGTTTGAAGACACTTTGTGGTCTTTGAGAAAAGAGAACATGAGAATTTTGATTTGAAATCGGATGTTGGAGTGTTTTTGGAATAGAACTTGAAGGTTTTTGAAAGTGCTCTTGAAATGGGATTTTGAACTTTTGAAATGTTTTTGAACATAACTCAAGAGAGTTTTGAAAGTTTTGAAAATTTGATTATGGATTTTGAAAATTGGACTTGGAATCACAAGAGCTCTTATGAACTTGTTTTGAAATGATTTTGAAAATAGTCTTTGAACACCTTGTGAAAGGCAATTTTAATGTTTCATTTATTTTTGAGAGGTTAGTTATTGAAGAACTAAATTCCTTTAGGGTAATGAGTTTTGAAAATATGTTTGGAAATTGGGCTGGAGACTTCTCTTTGGTTTTTTAAAACAAAAGAGTTATAGAACCCTTTTTAAATTTCTCACTTGCACTTGATCAATCCTAACCATGGAAGGATTAGTGTTGTTTCAAGAATGTGATGTTTGGAAATCATTTTCTAAAAGAGATTTTGAAAACGCTTAGGGTTTTAAAACCCTAACATGGACAACCTCGAGGGTTGTATTAATGTATCACCTTCCCTTGGAATCTCTAACCATAAAAGGTTATGGACACTTTAGGGTTGTGAGATTTTAAAAATATTTTTGAAAATAATTTTTGCAAAATGTTGAGTGTCTAGCCATCTTAGTTGAGACAAGTTTAAGAGAACTTCTTGGAGACATTTTTAAAGACACAGTGTAAGTATATTTGAAAAGGTTTTGGAGTCGATTATTGAAATCTTAAAAGAGTGGGATGTTTTGAAAATATGTTATGAAAATGGTTTTTGAGTTGAAAGATTGTTTGAAAAGGGGTCTTTGAATTGGAACCTTGAAGCTTACTAACCTGGGTTGGGTTGACCTAAGGTTAACTAACTCGGGTTAGGTTACTAACTAAAGTTAGGTTATACTAGGGTTGGCTAACTAGGGTTAGATTAACTTAGGGTTAAGGGGACCTAAGGTTAACTAACTTGGGTTAGGTTAACCTAGGGTTTGGTTGGCCTAGGGTTAACTAAGGTTAGGTTAACCTAGGGTTAAAGGGTGGTTTTGAAAAGGGGTTTAGATGACCTAGGGTTAACTAACTAAGATTAGGTTAACCTAGGGTTTGGATGACCTAGGGTTAACTAACTAAGGTTAGGTTAACCTAGGGTTTGGTTGTCCTAGGGTCAAGTTAACCTAAGGTTGAAAGATAGTTTTGGACTAGGGTTTGAACCTAGTGGTTTTGGAGGGATGGTTTTATACATAAAATTTGATAGTATGTTTTGAAAGCCATGTTATGAAAACCACACAAGTGAGTGTTGGGGTCCTATGGTTGATATTTGAAAACCACTCAAGAGAGGGTTGTTTTGGAGCCATTTCACCCACAAACTCAAGAGAGCAAAACTTGTGAAAATCAACATTGAATGGATAGTTTTGAAGACTTGAAAATGAAAGGGAATAACCCTTTGAAAATTGGCTTTAGGGAGGAGGTTTTGGAAAACCACTTTTAACAAGTTGAAGGCCACTCTAAAGAATAAGGGTTCATATGGTTGATTTGAAGGAAATCACTCCAAAGAGGACTCCATGGGACCATTCCAACCTTAATATCCAAGCGAGTAAAACTTGAAAAATCAAGATGAAAATGATGGTTTAAGAAAGTGATTTTTATGCAAGTTGAATAGAGTGTAGTTTTGAAAACACTTTTTGAAGAGAATTGTTTCGAAAACAATTTAAAGAGAATAAATCAACTCTAATGAACTAGGGTTCATATGGTCAAGATAATGGGGAGACCACTCAAGAGAGGGTTCTAAGGGACTATTTCAACCATGAGATTCAAGATAATAAAGCTCTTGAAAATCAACATAGAAAAAGAGGGTTTGAAAGCCATTTTAATGCAATTTTGAAAAGCAATGAAATGTAGAGTTGCAAAATGAAGTCAAGAGACTTAAAGAGGGTTTTTTAAGGGGTAGAAATTGAGGGTTTAACCTAGGATTTAAGAAACTAATTCCAGGACCATTTTTAGGAAAATATTTGAATATAGAGCTTGAGAATGCCATATGGATAGAAATAGTGAAAGCTTTGAAAAAATGAAAACAAAGATAAGCATGCAAAACATGAACAAGATAATTATATGCATAAGGGTCATAAAATCATACAAGGCTAGAGGCTTCACCACATAGCAAGATGCTCTAAGGCCATACCATCTTAAAGTAAGTTTGTGAGAAGATCCCTACATGGTGGCTCTCATAAACTTTCCTTTAGGCATGAACTAAGAGCTTCCTGGTTTCAAGCATGCAAGAAAGGGAGGTAAAAGATGGGGATTAAAATAGAGAATAGCCTAAGTAGGCTAGGGGGAAGAAGAGAGGAGCGGGGATTGCAAAAATGTAAAATGAGTACTACCTTTTGCCTTTAAACACTTTCAAACCTCCATGGATGCCTTGACTTGAGCTTGAATAACCTTGAAGAGGCTTGAAGGGTCTGGAATGAGGTATTCTATGGCATTGAAGGCTATGTAGGTGTAGTGTATAGGTTAGGAGGAGGTAGAAATTAGCCTAAGTGTTTGAGGTGTGGGATGTATATAGAAATTTGAGATTCTAAAGCAGTTTTAGCAGAGCTTTGCTATCAAATTCGATTATGGAATATGCAAAGGGGGGGCCTGTATTTATAGGCAAAGTTGGAGAGGCCTGGCGCATACATGCGCCAGTACTGTTCCACTGGCAGAATGCCATGTGACATTTATTATATTGGCTAAATCTTAAGGGTTAAGCGAAGTTTGATTGATCTGATCAAAATTTGGGCTCATGTAGCATATGCTCCACCGCTGGGAATGTTTGTTTAAACTTTACCTTGATAATTGAGCATATCAAAAAGGATTTGAAAAAATTGGTTACGTCCATGGTGTTCTCTTAGTGTTTCTCATGAACTTTGAATTTTTGAAAAGCTTAAAAGGTGTTCAGAAGAGTGAGATATCGTATCGGGAAGTATGCCCGAAAACACATTTTTGCGGAGCGTCTATGATACCCTCTGCGGGGGTTCAAAAGCAGCTATTTGTGGGCCACATGATTGAGGCCTTCGGGAAGCGATCTTTCCGATCGGACTGTACCGATAAAAAGTGCTCTGGAAATAATTTCGAGAATTTCTTAATTTACACATTTATCAAGTTGTTTCACGGTGCGTTATAATCAAGGAATTGGAGAAAATTCAATCTTGGCGGAGCATTTGTGAGATGCTCTAGGGGTTAGTGAAAGTGGTAGTTTTCAAGCCATGCGATGAAGGGCTTCGAAAAATGATCTATTCGAGCGAGCCATATTGATGGAAAGACCTATGGACTAGCTTTCGGGAATTCCCTAGTTTACGCATTTCTTAGGTCGTTTGACGATGCATTATAATCAGGGAATCAGAAGAAAAGACAATCCTAGCAGAACGTTTATGAGATGCTCTAGGGGAGCTTTCGTTGAGTCGGGAGTGTTCGGAGTCGTGAGGTTCACCTTGGGTTAAACAAAGGTGCATGATGAGACCTGTTGTTCAATACCTAGGGCTGGTATAGTTTCGAGGCACGTTTGGGTTGCCAGGGGTAAAACGGTCATTTCGATCAGAATTGGTTGAAAAAGGTCACAATGGGTTGGAGTGGCATGTTAAGCATGCCAGACTATTCGAGGATGGTCTTGGAAAAGTTTTTCAGTGTTTGGTAAGATTTGTACTGTGCTGGGGTGTCGAGGGGCAAAATGCTCATTTTAACTGGAGTTGATTGGAATTGGACCGGAATTAGACAGGATGGTGTATTAAGTATGCCTAACTATTTAGAATCACTTTAAAAAGGTGGACTTACCGTCTTGAGGGATTTTAAAGTTTCTCAAGATGTGTCTGGAGGCCCAAGGAGCAAGTTTGGTTATTGGGCCTCTATTGGGCTTAACGGGCCCGAGAAGGGGTTGACTGATTGGATAGGGGTTTGAAAGTTGATTTGGGCTTGAATGTGCTTACAGGGTTTTGAAAGGGAGTTCAGTTAGACCGAAGATTGCCGAGCGGGCAAAAATGGGATGCTTACATAGAAGATGATAGAGAATAAGAAAATGTAAAGCTTTGTATATTTCAAGTATGTCTTCTATACTTCTCAATGAATAGCTAGTAAATATTGTAACACCCCATTACATCCCATGTAAGAAATGATGTAATAAACTTTGTAATAAAAACTTGTAACTGAATAATTTAATAATGCAAATAAAGTTTCGAAATTTAATAAAAGAATAAATTTATTCTAACAATCCCCCACAAATTTCAAAACTTTAAAATAAATACAAATAAATATAATAGGTTTGGGCAACCTTAATACTGCGCAATAGGTATACGTGTCTTTTGGACTTGAACCTCACTTAGTGTTAATAGTTTCCTTCTCAAGGATCATAGTGAGACTACACCTTGAACTAGACCCTTTAAACCAAAGTTCAATATGTCACACACATAGTATCGACTATTAGACATGTTCACGGGTTGATGCGATTATGGCCATGAACTGATTTTAATTCTCATGAGAGTTACTAGAGAATAACCTAATTCTCATAGTCGCGGTCTCACGACGACTCTCACTTAGTTGAATTTTCCAAGGGTATATGTGACGAGAATATCCCGCGGGAGTTTGCCTGCCTTTGACTTATTCAGGGTTAATACCCTTCCTTAATGTTCACATTTCCACAGCACAACTGCCTTAGGGATGAGTAGGAGAACATCTTTTGTGTCTCCTAATATAATAGTGTTGGGTATTGAGTCACGCAGTATGAATTGTTTTTACCCGTTGAAGTTCCTTCATGGGGTCCCTAATCATAGAAGACGGGTTACTTCCCTATGTGACTTCGTGTGGGTTTATGCTCACCCCCCTCGGATATATAAAGGATCTAGCCTCAAGTGCTAGTCTAAAGGTAATTAATTTTATGTAACATTTTGGCTTCTCAAGTCTGCCTCAATATATAAAGAATTTAGCCTCCAGCGCTAGTCCGTAGAGAATATCCACGTGGAGAAAACCACTTTATAATGAAGCCACATGTCGACTAGCAAATATGCTTAGAGCAATGAATAAATATAGTTCCTTCTTCGCTAAATCCATAGAAGCCATAGATATCAATACTTGCTAGAAAATATGCATATAGAAAACCATTGAATATCGCCATAGAAGAAATTGCAGAGAAATCTTGGTCTTCTTGAGCCATATAGACATATAGACTATCAACATAATGGATGCTCCGATTTTCTTGAGCAGAAAAGAATACCAGAGTAATAGAATACCAGAATAGGTGCTCTTGTCTTCTTGAACTATGTGAGATTCAGAATGTCTTCTTCAGCAATAAGAACATAGAACATCAGAATAATCGAACCCCTATATTCTTGAGCTAGAAGAGATGTAAAGCTCCATAGAAAAAATCACAACCATAACACTTGAGCCATAAAAAAAGATTGGATCTATCACACTAAGATATAAGAATAATTGATCCCATGGACAATTGATTCCAAGTACGCCACCAAGCTAGAATTAGAATCATCCACATCAAGATATTAATTCCATGCCTAGATAGAAGCATAGCTGATCCATATACAATAGATTACTTCCTTTGTGCACAACTCTCAGCTATGAAATTCCTTTAACACAATTCGCATATGAAGAATGAAGAAATATCAGATTCTCCTGAAAAGTTTTCCAAACAATATCTCCAACACACAGGAGCTTAGTATAATCTCACATAATGATAAATATGATTTTAATATCATCATTCAAAATAAATAATAATTTTATTTTGCACAACCCCCACATTTCAAACATATATGCAGTCTCTAATTTGAATAAGTATAGGCTGCCAGAGAGGCTTAACTTATTGATTCTTCAGTTTGAGAAAATTATCTGAGCATGGCACAAGTCAAAAACCTTGTCAACTAAGTATCCAATAAGTGAATATTCAACCATAAAGATAATCATACAAAATACAAAATGAAAATCCTATTAATGAAACCTTAATGTATGCTTGTAAGGTTAAGGCCTTCGCAGTCACATAGCGTCATGTGCGCAAGAATATATATACACGTTTATCCATATATCAAGTTTGAACAGAAATTCCAAGAACTAGAATTCAATGAAATGACACCAATTAAATCCAATGACTTAAATTTTAACAATAACTACCCAGTAATCAAGAGTTTTAGTAACAAGCCATCATCACTTCTTAATTAAAGATCATTCACCAAAAGAAACACTATAACTGTCAAATATAATACTTATGATGCACCATTAATCAACCATATAAATAACAAATATTATATCTTAATATAAATCATCATGGCAGCATGAATGCAATATGGTAACTAACTATTTAAAGATACTTATATGAAGTATACATAATATATCTCATACATTAAGAAGAAATCATGTAACCGACCAACGAGAACAATCACCAGGTTTCAAATAACTAGTAATAAGGTTTTACAATAAACAGAAAATAGTATATGCCATTTTCCTAGTAAACACAAAACAGTCAACAAATTTCAAACTACCAGCAAACTGGTTGTAGAATTAACATTAAATAGTAACCCAAGTTTTCAAACTAGTGAACAATACATAAAATAGACTGCAAGCAATATAAAATCATTTCCGTTGATTTGAGTGAACAGTAATAGTTTGTTTTATAAAAAAAAATGTGAGCAATAAACAGCTTATTATAACAGACTGACAAAAAATAGATATGAAAATCACCAATTTTCTAATTTGTAGAACAAGTTGGTTTTTTTTAAGATATAACCGAACAATAAAACCTGAAGTTTATATAACATGCATGTCTAAAATGACTCTTGGCTTCCCTACTCCTCACAAATGGATGATACTGTGTAAACTGCCTGGCACATATAAATGGTCAAATTTTCTACCCATGTAGTTGAGTCAAGTGTCAGTTCATGGTTCTCCACTCACAAGAATGAAAGTACTCATATCACATTCCCGTGCAAAATTATAGATATTCATATATATATATATATATATGGCATCCCAATTATCAATCACGTAATTATGCTATAATATAAATTTAATACCTTAATGAATTAGACAGTTTCTAGAGTTCCAATCCAATCTTAAGCAAGATAAACAATATACACGTTTGAATTTTTCCAATGAAAAGAAACTTGTTTTCGGCAAAACAAAAACTGGTTTTGATTTTATTCACAACAGGTTTTTTTTTTTTTTTTTTTCCAAAGGAACCAGATACAAATGTTTGTTTAAAAGGATATACAATCAAGACAGAGAAAAATTTAAAGGTAGAGTCAAAACTAACCCTATCAATCACATGATAATACATTAAAATCACGGCTTATGTAACTCATGCATAACAGCACGTCTCACACATTGCTTCTATACAAACAAGAATAAAGTATATGTAACATTGCCAAAACAGTATACAACAATTTTCATATACAGAGATAGCAATTTTCATATTTTTAAAGTGGCAAAAAATTTAATTATAACCACAAAATTATAAATGTACAGTTGCTTTAAATTGTTGGAAGAATTTTATAAAACCACATCATGCAATTCTCATTAACACAAATGTATAATAGCTTTAGAATAAATCTGATTACAACATAATAAAATACAACTTAATAAATGATAAAATATAGTTAAAGAAAAATAGAAAAACTGGCCTATAAGAATGGAAAGGCGTGATAACACTGTCCTAAAACAACTGTGTCATCCCATGTAAAGATACAATCGGACATTAGCTACTCCAAGATTCAACCCAATTTGCTCACAACCTATCTCTTCGGAAGTCACGTTTGCTGGGAGAACAATGAACCATCCCAGCCGCGGTTACCCATAAAACACAATATAAAAATATAGAGGTGGTCGGTAAAATATATGTTTGTATCTCAAACATATCTTTCTATATGTATCACTCTTGTATGCATCTTAAATAATGACAAGTATGAGACTTATATAAGCTTTAAGAAATTAGCTGTTATGGCTATTACACTTCTCAATGACTAGCTAGTAAATATTGTAACACTCCATTAAATCTCATGTAACAAATGATGTAATAAACTTTGTAATAAAAACTTGTAACTGAATAATTAAATAATGTAAATAAAGTTTTGAAATTTAATAAAAGAATAATTTTATTCTAACATCCCTCTCTCTGTCTACAATGGACCAAACTTCATAGGTTGGACAAATGTTTTTTCAGGCAAAATAATGAAGGAGGTTGAGTCATATAGCTAGCCAAGGGGGTGTTGATTCTATTGACCTATTTGACTTCGTTTCATCGGTTCATGCATTTTTTTGACGGTGCTTGGAGAAAACAGTGGAGTGAATGAAAGTTATAGAGGTTGAGATGGATTGTTATTTGGTGTATTGTAAGAA
Source organism: Euryodendron excelsum (assembly GCA_033060915.1). NCBI lineage: Eukaryota > Viridiplantae > Streptophyta > Magnoliopsida > Ericales > Pentaphylacaceae > Euryodendron > Euryodendron excelsum. The sequence continues at coordinate 32,734,630 of CM065383.1, read as the reverse complement.
GGGAGGAGAAAAATCATGGAAGGTCGGTTCTCTTAGCTGTCGTCAATCTTCAAGGAGATCCCAAATTGGTGAGAGGCAGAGATGAAGGTGGAGAATGTGTGTTCAGCTATGGTTGTTTGCTGCTTGAGCTTAGGAAGCCTTCTGATGATTGTTTTGTATCCTTTTTGTTTATTTTGTCCTCTTTTTTGGTTTTGGATCCTGTACTCTGTGGTGCTCTTTGTCTTTATTTAATGTTGAAGTTCTTACATTTGCATGTTGCTATGCTAGACTAGAACTAGCTGTAGTCTGTAGCTGTTCTACTACTGCTCCCAACCCAAACCCAAGTCACTTCATGTTTGGTATACCACTTTTACAAAACCATGATAGAAGGAGAGATGCATCTCTATTTTTTTTTAAAGGTTTTCTTGGGTTATTTCGCAAGAAATCATGCTGCAATATATATAGTTACAAAACCATGGGCCAATAAATGAAACTTGAAAATAGGAATTATACAAGAACGGTAACTAAATATATATTGGAATACTGTTGGGAGTGATCTTTGCAGAATGGTTATCTCTTTTTTCCACAATGGCTTTCTTTTGAAAAGGTTAAATCACACTTTTATAACCTTAATTCCAAAGGTCCAAAATGCTTGTAGAACTAAACAATACATACCAATTAGCTTGTGTAATGTTGCATATAAAGTGATTTCTAAGATCCTTGCTAACAGACTGAGGCCCCTTTTAGATAAGATCATTGCTCCCAATCAAACAGCTTTTGTACCTAGCAGGAGTATTGGGGAGAATACCATCCTAGCTCAGGAGGTCATGCACAATCTGAAGAAGAAAAAGGGGACTGGAGCTCTAATGGCTATTAAAGTTGATATGTCCAAAGCCTATGACCACATTGATGGTCTTTCCTCCTTAAGATTCTTACCTGTTTAAGGTTCCCATCTGTTTTTATCCAGTGGATTCAACAATGTATAGCTACTCCGTCATTCTTTGTTAATCAATGGTGGACCTTTTGGTTACTTTCAACCTCAGAGTGGCCTCAAGCAAGGTGACCCCTTATCACTTTTTGTTATTCATTTTATGCAGTGAAGTGCTATTTAGGCTTTTAGCTTATGCAAAAGGAAAAAAATGGTTCCATGGCATAAAAATTGCTCGAAATTGTCAGCCTATCTCTCACCTTATGTTTGTTGATGATCTTCTCATTTTCTGTAGAGCCAATGCTAAAGAAGCTAAAGTGATTCAAGGCTACATTTCCTTATATGAAGGGTGGTCAGGTCAAATGGTGAACAAAACAAAATTTGCTATTTTTTATAGCAAGAATGCATCTAGTGAGGTGATCCATGATGTTAATATAGTGCTTGGTCTTCCTAGAGGCAGAGGGGATGCTATTTACCTTGGTCTTCCTATGGTTATAGGGAAATAAAAGAAACAAGCTTTTAATCAAATTGTCGAAAGACTAACTGTCAAACTATTAGGTTGGAAATGTAAGTCCCTGTCCTTTGATGGTAGATCAACCCTCATTAAAGCTGCTGCTATGTCTCTTCCAGTCTATACCATGTCTTCGTTTAAATTCCCATCATCCTTATCACAAGGTGCCATTCCTGGAGGTCCCAAAGAAAGCTTTTGATTCTATCATCTGAAAGGGGATCCTTGACTGCAGAACATTGATCCTCAAATCTGCTTGTAGGAGAATTGGTGATGGTTCTATAATTGACATATGGAAGGATCCTTGCGTCCCAAACCTTCCTAATTTTAAACCAATACCCCAACAGCATGTTACTCCAAGGGATACTAAGGTTAGCAATCTAATCAACTCAGAAACTATCTCCTGGAACCTGGAAGCTCTGCAAAACCTGTTTGATTGCCAATCAGTACAAGAAATCTTAAAGATTGCCATTCTAGCCATTCTTAGGCATGACTTATGGAGCTGGCTTTATGATGATACAAGTTTATTCTCAGTCCAATCAGCCTACAGGTGTGATATTAATAACAATCTTTCTCAATCTTCAAGCTTAAGTTCGCAGCAATGGAAGTGTTTATGGAGGCTCAGGATTTATGAGCATTTAAAGATAATGCTTTGGCGAGTGGCCTCCCATGCTCTCTCTACCAAAGCAGTTCTTGCAGAAAGATTGGGAGCCTAGGACGTTTCCACATGCTCTCTCTATGGCACGGGGCTTGAAAATGTTGAACACCTGTTCTTTCATTGTATAGTAGCCAGAATGATCTAGTTTTGATTTTGGAATATTTGTACTGATAGGGTTGTTGTGGATTCAGTTGCTTCATGGATGGATATAATCCTAAACCTTTTAAAACTCGGATTGTCTAATACTACTCGTAAAGATTTTTTTGCTGCTTTTACTGCTATTTTGATGGATAGAATGTGGAAATGGAGAAATGCTAGGATTTTTGAAGATAAATGGGTTGAGGTGGATCTAATATCCAGAAAAGTGCATGCCTTATGGCTGGAACACTGTGCAGCGATGGATCATGCTGCAGAGCAATCTTCATTTGTTCCTTCATAGGGGCACTTCCCTCCTAAGTGGTCCCTTCCTTCTTCTGGGTCCCTAAAGCTGAAGTTCGATGCAACTTTCTTCAAAGGCAAGATGGTTGTAGCCGCAATTGCTAGGGATGATCGTGGGAAGGTTGTGTTTTCTACGGCTTTATCTGGGCATTCTTTGTCAGCTCTGTCTGCAGAAGCTGAGGCTGCTAGATGGGCTTGTATCTGGGCTACAAGGGAAGGTTGGTAATCTGTAACCATCGAAGGGGACTCCCAAGTGGTCATTCACTCTTGTTTGGATATTATCAAGCTACCACACTGGTCCATTGTCTCACTGGTATTTGATATTAAGTCCCTTCTCTCACAAAGAGCTCAATGGGTGATGGCTTATGTGCCTAGGAATGCCAATGGTGTCGCTCACGAGCTAGCTTGCTGAGCGTCCAGGAATTCATTCACAGGGTCTTTCTCTCCTTCGGAGCTTCCTCACTCTGTGTCACTGGCCATTCTGAGTAATGGTTTTGATGGTGGGAGCTGATGGAGGGTAGTCCTTGCTAAGTTTTCTCTGTTTCTTTTCTTTTGCCTTTTATTTGTATTTGACTCAGCCAAAAAAAAAAAAACTAAAATATATATGCATCTCTCTATATAATAAAACACATCAGTTTTATTTTTTATGTTTTATCTGGCATAGCACAAGACATTATTAAAGAAGAATAGGTATTTTTTTTAATTTTTTAAACATTTTTTTGGGTATAGTATAAGGTTAAAGCCTGGAAAGAAGAGGGTGGATTGAATCCCATAATACCAACAATGGCCAGGGGTCCCACTACTGCTAGAGCTAACCCCTCTCTACGTTTTACAATACAACAAAGAAAAGAAAGAAAGAGCATTTTTTAGAAGACAAAGTTCATATGGGTCTTTGAATGACAATCTTAAAGTTCAAATTGTACGAGTACTCTTTTTTCTTCTACACGGTGGACAAAGAAAAAGTCAAAAGAAGCAGACAGTTTTCTTTTTTGAGGTTGAATTTTGAATTTTTTTCTATGTTGTTATAATGTTTAATGCTCTGTTAGTAGCTTCTCTCTTAGTAGATTGTTAAGTTTCTCTCACTTGATTTAATGATTTGAATTGTTTTGTGGTTAGCTGATTCTGTTATGCTACTTGAAATTACTCTGTTTCTTGCGGTTTAAGGCCTTTCTTTTCACTTTGCAAGGCCATTGTATCTTCGCTCAAAGAGAAAGATAAGTTGCTTTGTATTTTTGCTCAAGTCATATAAGTTGCATAATTAAGTTGCGTGTTGATTTCAATGTGGTCAAATTAAATTTGGATGAAGCTTTGAATATAAAAGATTCAGCTGCATTTGTGGCCAAGACTAAAATGGAAAAAAGAAACAAAAAAGTCATCAAGAAAATTTCATTTTGAAAGCCAAGGTGCGACAGTGATTAATGGTGGTTACCCCTGACGTAGTAGATGATATTCCTGAAAGTGGTTTTCTTTCTAAATAGATTAATGGGTCCTTGACTTCATAGCTGAAATTATCCATTCTCAACTTCGCCTCACAAAATACTTCCCTTGATTATTTAGATTGCGCCACTTTTGTTCCAATTCACAAATGCTTGAAATTTTCACACATTGGGTTGTATTTTAACCCAATGTGTAAAATAAACCTACTACAAATTTTGTCAAAGCACAAATTATCTTTAACCATACTTGATAAATCTCTAATTGTTAATTTTGTATTACAAGAGTGCTACCCACTATTGCGACCAATAGTCAGTCGCTGGTTGATGTCTACCAACTCAAATGGGGCCAAACTCATCTAGTGGACCTTAATTGAGCTGACAACCATTAGCGGGTGATCGCTATAAGTTGTGAGTGTAGCTAACATTTTTTTATTCATTGTTTGTGACCTCAAATGAGATACATTATCAAATGCATACATTTTTAGATTTTGTAGAGGAGTGTCACTCCTCTACAAAATTTTTAAATTACTCAGTTTAAATTACTCAGTTTTGCCTAGTATATATAGTTGCATACATTTTTAAATTTTACAAAATTTTTAATGCATACATTTTTAAATTACTCAGTTTTGCCTAGTTACAAAATTTTTAATGCATGCATTTTTAAATTACTCAGTTTTGCCTAGTATATATAGTCGCATGTGTGTGAGAGTGTAAGAAAGAGAGCAAGAGAGAGTTTGGCTAGAGGGAGGGGCTCACAGACTAGTGTATTGCTGGACAATGAGTGGTTGGAAATTCAGCCATGACTGGACAGTAATTTTGGCCGTGAAGAAGAAAAAAAAAAAAAAAGAGAGAAAAAAGAGAGAAATTGAAAGAGGGAGTTTTCGGGTGGAGAGAGAGAAAAAGGAATAGAACTTTAGAGAGAGAGAGAGAGGGAGAATTAGCTGGGTCTGTGGCTAGAAATAAGGGATGTTGAGAAAGAAATAATTCAGTGTGGGTGAGATCACCATGTTATAACGTGCTATTCATGAACTGTTATTTTATTGCTTAACTTTACAAGACTACTAGATGTAACTGTTATTGTCTATGTTTATCATGCCTTGGATTACATGATATGCTTATTTATGAGATATTGCAATGGTGCATGTTTTAAACTCGCAAAGATATTGATTATTGTGGCATGAAAATGTTAATGAGATAATAAGAATAACGATGAAAAAAATATAAGTAAGCAGGGATTATTCTTCCTTTGAGTGAAAAGCCTTAAAATCATCTTGGCTAAGACTTTTACTAGTTTAGCGTACCGCAAGGTAAAATTCCTTTGGGTGAAAATGTTAATGAGATGACACCGTTGATGGAAGTTCAATAAAATCATTATTCCCCAAAGATAGATAATAAGAAATTGTTGAAATTCATATGATGTGTATCACTGCATTGCAGTCATGATGATATGGTACATGAATTGAAGACTCATATGTGATTTGACTTATAACGTGAGATACACGTCGTTCATATGATTTTTCTACTTATGTTTTATCTTGATTATGTCATGTCATTATTATTGTCACATAACACCGCATGGAGTTGATTTTGACTACGAGTCATAACTTACCCCTGCCCCTTGCAGGTGCTAACCGTCGTGAGGATGGGAATTCAGTTCTTGAATTTTCATGATGATAGATGGGCATGATAGTTTTATGCTAGATTCATATTGGATATGATTTTCATATACTTTGCAATGAGATTCTAGATTTTAGACTCTTGGATATATTTTATGATTATAGACTCGTGTTTAGAGTTAGATACTAGATTTGTGATGATACATGCTCTGTTTATTTATAGTTTCTACATTTTTAAGAGATTTAAATTTTAATTATTGTTCCAGTTATGAATTTTGGGAGTTGGATGGACAACATTTATAATATGCATGATATTGTTAGGAGGACAAGTTATTTATATATAAATCACTTCCAAATTTTAAGAGTAAAAAACGCACTCGTTGACTTGTTATTGAACGTGATTATGGAATGGTGACCCTACAGGGTGTTGGTTATGAAATGACAATCTATGGGGAGTTGGTAATTTCATATTATTACATGGCGTGAGTGGCGTTTGACATGATACTAAGTAGGATTAGATATTGTGCTTGGTATTACTAGCGTGGTTTTCTTGTGATTTTGAATGACTCTTTAATAATATTATTTTTTTAATAGAATTTATTGAATTATATTATTCATTGAGCTTCATTATAAATGTCCTGAACTGGGCATTTATACTTCTATCGTATTGCATACTTTCGAATTTTATTTTATTTTTCAGGTGGAAGCAAGGTGTCTCAAATTACTATGTTGAACTTGGGAAGAATTTTGAGAGTTAATTGTATTACGTTGTTTTGATTATTATTTATTTGGAGCAATATTATCACTTTGAGGATGTACTTAGGGAGTTATTAAAATTGTATTTTTCTTGGAGGATATAAGTTGAAAAATAATTAAAGTATATTTGAAGCCATGACATGTAGATTGTTTAATTATTTTAATTTGTGGAGATTATGTATTTTTGGGTGTTCAATTTCTTTGGAGACATGAAAAAGAAATATCGATTGAGATAATCTATTTTATATATTAATGGTTCGAAAAATCGGGTCATTACAGTAATTTACCCAAAAAATTAAAAAATTTTAAACTAAAACCAAATAAAGAAAAAAGAAAAAGGAATACAGAGGAGGATACAAACAAAAAGGACAAAGCATATAATGCAAAATACTCGCTTTCTCACTTTGCACTGTTTTTTCATTTTAAATTTTTGTTTATATATGCTTTTCAAATTATAGTTAGATATCTCGACATATGTATTATAAAATTATAATTATGATTTTTTGCATAATTATATATGTATAAATTAAAGAAAAATAAATATAAGAAAGAGGAGGGTATAGGGTGGAAAATAAAAAAGACGAGGCAAAAAATAATGAACCTTATTTTTCTTAATAATACATATTATTGTCAATTTTATGCTATTTCTTTTAAAAATAAAAATACTAGTGAATATTAGATTAAAAAATATTAAATTGAAGAGAAAAATAAGCTCACTTGAATGTTTCAATACTTATTTTGAGTTATTGTATAAAAAGGAGTATTTTTTAACCTATTAATAATTGTTTTAATTATTATTTTTATTTACATATATTTTTATCATTTATTTGTTGTGTAACTAGTTGACCAAATGCCTTGATCAGTTCAACCACCTGTATAGTTATGATAACTATGTTCAGAACACATATTACATGTTCTTAGTATGCCATGGCATGGCATATTTGTACAGTCAAGCTGAGTAGGCCAAGTCAACAAACTTTCCACAAAAGCAAGAGCTTAGTCTCCATTCCATGAAATTTTTAAACAAATAAGTTGGACCATTAACCCAATGAAAAATGTAGACATTGAAGTATATATTTCACTACCGACATAATTTATGCAAGAACACAAATGACTATTAACCCAATGAATAATGTAGGCATTGAAGTATACAATTCACTATGGACATAATTTATTAAAAAACATTAACTTCCATAATGTATGAGATTAGAGTAAATCATGCTTTTGAATGAACTCGTAGAGTGGTCTTAGGCTTGTTTATTTGAAAACAAAAAAAAATCAAAAGATGCTTAAATCTTTCAATTTAAACAACAGTATCATCATTTTCTTTCAAGTTACAACATAAAGTTTAATGTGCTCGGTAGCACCACGTAAGATGATTTTAAAATTATTTATCATTAGACCCATAGTGGTTTTATGAGTAATAAAAATATTGTGATAAATATTTATAGAGATTAATCAAAAGGCAAAAGTTGAACTTTGACATTTAAAAGTATATATAGAAAGTGCGCTCGGCATAGCACACCACATGGCGTGCCAGGCACGCAAGGCATGGCCCATCAGGTGGATTGTGCTGGGCTTAGTATTGAGAAGCAAGAGCATGGGCACGGGCACAATTCGAGCACGACCTAATGGCTAGTTTTTTTTAAAAATACCTCGAAATATCAAAATTACCCCTTCCTCCAACTATATAATGCCTAGTTTAAAGGGAATTGTGTAATTCGACCACAAATGTCAAAATCACCCTTCCAACAATTATATAATGACTAGTTTGAGGGATAATTTGAAAAATTGACTTATTTAATTTTTTCTATAATACCCACTCACTTTATTTGTTTCCCGCAAAATTATTCACTCTCTTTACAATCTATATAATTTCTCTCTCTATAATTACAAATTACTCACTTTTTCTATATATTGTTTACATTTTATCATTTTTTTCTACAATTTTACTGCAAGTCAAGTCAACCAATCTGCAAACTCGGTTGAGGTAGTATTACAAAAACTATTTTTATTTATTTGATTATATTACGCTATATTTTATTGTTGCATATTTAATTATTGTTATTATTAATTGTATTCTATTTATATTATTAATATCATTTTATTCTAATTTTATTTTGAATTACATTATTTTATTTTATTATGAGTATGCACCCTATGAATTTTAACCTTGAGGATTAAATTTTGGTGATATAAATGAAATTGATGATTCAACTAGAGGTTGAACTAAACCTTCAAATATATCTTCTACAACAACTAGCTGTGTCAATAAAGGTAGATGAAAAAGGACACACACATCTACTATGTAGGAGTATTATACCATAGAAGAAATCAAAGATGTGCATAAAAATATTCAATAAAAAGTTATATGTAAGTTCTGTAAGAAAGTTTTAAGCTGTAATTCTCATGGTGGCACAGGCCACCTTGCTAGAGATGTGAAAAGGCATAAGCTATAACAAGAGGAAGGTAATAACCTTAAACAATCCCAATTTAGTCAACCTGCAACTAGTTTGTCTAATTTTTTCATAGTCTCAAAATAAAATAAGAGAAGGATTGGTTGTATATATAGCTCAACAGAGCAACCTTTTAGTTTTTCTAATGATAAAAAATTTGAGCATTTTGTTAAATCATATTTACAGCCTTCTTATAAAAAAAGTTTGTAGAAATACTACTTGAATGATTGTTTAAAGGTTTTTAATGAATGGGAACAAAATCTAATTTATCATGTTTTGGTGGTATAATTTCTTGTACTTCTGATTTATGTAGTGGTTGTAATAAATTGGGTTATATCTTATTGGTTGGTGCATAAAAAAATGATTGCTTTTTATTATGATGGAATATCCTTACAATGCTTCAAATATATTCATTATATTATGAATGTATTTAGGAAATATAATATTGTAGATAAAGTTTTTAGTATTACTTTTGATAATCATATTGCTAATAATGTATCAATTGATTTGTTTAAACGTTATTTGTATTCTATTGATAGTGAAAAAAAAATTCATGAAAAATGTGTATGTCATGTAATTAATTTGATTGTGCAAGATAGTGTAAAATACATTAATGGTCATATAAAAATAAAGTTTAGAATGCAATTCTTTTTATTACTTCATCTAGTTTTATGGTACAAGAATTTGGTCGATTATGTAGAAGATATAGTCTAAAATTTAGAAAGTATAAATTAAATATTACAACACGTTGGAACTCTATGTATCTTATGTTAAAATGTTGTGTAAATATAATGATATAATTAATGATTTTTTTTACTACTAAACACACTAATTTAGTTTTATTTACATAAAACTGGAACTTGTGTAAAACCTCGTATTATCCACTATAGTGTATTTAAATAAATTAAAGTAAATTTTACAAATTTTGAGGACAAAATTGTTTTAAGGAGGATAGATTGTGAAACTCTGAATTTTTTAATTTCTTTTCCAAAAATGTTTTTTTTTTTTTTTGTATACTTTGGTCTTTCAGAATTTAATTTTTAAAACTCAACTGTCTGTGGAAAATCATTTACATGAATGAGGGTACTTTTGGCTAAATAATGGTTTGATGGTAGTATATATGTATATGGAGCTTAGTTTTATTTTGTGGGAGAGGCAGCCGAGAATGAAAGACAGCCGAGAGAGTGAGACCGAGAGCGGGAACGGCTGTCGGGAATGGTGATCGGATGTGGCTTGCGTGGGTTTTCATGGCAAGTTTTTCCTGCCAATGGAATAAAGGTAGGGTGATGGAATGATTCATACCTTTTTGTCTTCTTAATGCTTATATATATACATGAATGCATTCAGTCATATGTATATATACTTATATATATGTATATATCTGCATGGAATATGTCATTGTGTATAAGGTTAGATTACTCATCTTGACATTAATCACTTTTTGCCGTTTATAGTCATAGTCACTAAATGTGAAGGTGGGTTTGGTGAACAGGTTGAATAGATTTAAAGCTGTGTGGTGGGTTTATACATAAATATGTGATTGAGTGGATATATGTTTTAGTTTAGGAGATTGTGTATATATTTGTTATATGGGTGTGTAAGTAAACTAGTGGTAGGCTCTTTTGGTCGGCAGTGCTAGTCGAATGGTAAAGAGGGTAAATACTAAATCTTTGGGTTGAGTCGGCTATGGGATTTTAGGGCCTTTTTGGTTATGAAAAGAGAATTATTTAATTAAAACATGTATTTGAAGCTGTGGGTGTTATCGTGATTGGATTCGGTAACAAGATTATGCTTGGGAATTAAAGTTTGGGTCTGTGTTGTGTGTACTAGTTCGGTCATGGAATTCCAACGCGCGCGCGCACGCGCGCACATATATATATATATATATATGCTCAATTCTTACGTGTTATGCATGTGCAAATGCATGTGCAGTATACATGACTAAGTATATGCATATGTATATGTTATGTGGGAGTGTGTGTGTTGGGTGAGAGTGTAAATGGAATTTATTTGAGTGGAAGAATAGTACAAGAAAGAATGAGAATAAAAGAAAATGGGGAGCAGCATGGTGACTGGAGGAAACTATGATCAGCTAACTGGTTTGTTAATGGTAGTGGTGACCATATGGCTGTGAAAGAAACTGGCCAGTTCTGGCCATGAAAAAGATAATTACAATAATAAAGAAAGGGAAATAAACGAGAAAAGGAGGAGAAGGAAGAAAGAAAAGAGAGAAAAAAAAAAAAAAAAAAAAAAAGAAAAGAGGTAAAGAGCATGCATCATATCTAGAGAGAGATGGAGTAAGTTTAGAGAGAGAAACCCGGATTGATGAAATTAAATGTGATCCCGTGTGGGCAAGTCCGCAGTAATTATAGTAAACTCTTGCTAAGTTGGACCTTCCCGGACAGGTTTTGAATTGATCAAAACATCGTATCTAAGGCTTTGCGATGTTTTGAATTCATTTTTTTTTTGTTTTTTATTTTAGTTTGATAAAATTCTGATCCTTGAATAGTGATCACGAAAGGGTAGTGAAAGGTGGGTGTATGGCTATTGTGTAATTGATCAACGGTCAAACGTGACTAGATTACTACAAAATTATAATATGTTGATCTTGACGATAGATGTTAATGATCCAATGGATTTGATTTGATAGAACAAGGTTCTGTATTTTATTTGTATAAAATGATTTTGTCTGACATTTTAGGTATACGTTCTGTATTAGAAATGTTTATAGTGACATGTTGATGCGTATTATTTTACTATTTGTGAAGGTTGATTATATAATCTCACTCTACATGATTTACTGAACTTGGTTATTTCTGTTTATGATTAAAATGTTATGTAATGCATAATTGCTGGTATTAATTTGATACATTATTCGAATAATATTGTTATCCTTAATAATGCATTGAGTTGTGATATTGTGATTATCTTGAACATAATGATCATTGAAACATACATTACATTGAGTCACATAACTCATGAGGAGATAATGAGAATACAAATTTTAGAGATTGAGGGTAAATTATGCAATATTGTAACATCTGAAAAAGATGAACTATCATGGTTAAGGTAATATTGGAAACCGTGAAATAATAAAATGATGTAAATAACCAGGAATTATTCCTCCCTCGGATAAAAAGTTTAAAATTGAGTCTTGGCCAAGTGTATTTAGCATTCTTAGAAACATATTGGTTCACTCGTACCACAGATGAAAGTTCTAAAAACAAGTTTGGTGAATGGCACCATGTATTTGAGCTTTGAAAACTATTATTTCTCCTAAAGAATTAATACATGTTGATGAGTAAAGACATGTAAAAATTAGATGAGAAGGATCAGATAATAAGATTGAATGACATTGAGCTGGATAAATGATAAAGTAATGAAGTAAAGGAAAAGAAGAATATTATTGCATTAAATTGAAAGAAGGATTATTATTTGCATTGTATGCATGTTGCATTGTCTGTCCATATTTGTTCACATGCCTATGTACTGCTCCATATACTACATGTTATATGTTAAATCTTCTAAAATATTGGGGCCAAGCTCACACCTCATCGAATTTTGCAAGGTTAGATTTGAACCTAAAGACAGATGGTTTGGACTAGCTGGACATTGATTAGATTTTACGTTTGTATGTTAGGTTAGCATTATAAGAAATCTTGTATTATATTTTGGACTTCGATTGCATTTGGGTTATTGTGTTGGGTTTTGAATGATTATTTTTTTAAGAGACATGTAGAGCTCTGTTGTACCCAGGGACTGTTTATTAAATTCGACTCTATTATTTTTATAATATTAAAAATTTGATTTATGTTTCTCAAAATTAGTTATTTTTACAATAAATCACCCTTGAATTTTGGGGAATGACAACTTGATTGTTGAATTTATTGAATTTTTAATTTTTATAATGTTACAAATATTTGTTCTAGTATTTATTATTGTACTTCTTTTTAAATCAGTTGTATAATATTTTTGATATTTTGGTTAGCTATAGAACTAATATTTATTTTGAAAATGCTTGTCCATCAACGGAAGAAAAATTTTAAAAACAATTGGGATTATATACATTCTATTTTTTTTTTGTTTAGCAGTAGTAATAGATCTTAGAATTAAACTATTTCGTATAGAAATGGTACTAAATAGAATTTCAAAACATTTAACCACTACACCTAAAATTACTTTAAATGATATTAAAAGTTCATTGACCACCTTATATGAAACATATGAATCTAAATATGTAAATAATAGATCTTGTACTTTTTCTTCCAAGTATTATGAATGTTAGCAGTGATCCATCTTAGGCTTTACTTGCCAATAAGAGAAAATTCATTGTAAGTTTTTCTTTACGCACTCAACTTTATAGATATCTGTAAACTAATTTTAAAGATTTTCTTACCGTAAAAGAGATAGAAAATTTTGATATTTTACATGGTGGAGAACACATGAAAGGAATTTTCCTATACTTTCTATTATTGCACGAGATCTACTAACAGTTTTGGTGTCTATAGTAATATCAATGTCTGTTTTTAGTGTAGGTAATAGGGTCTTAGACGAGAGAAGAAGCAGGCTAACTCCAGAAATATTAAAATACATTATGTGGTTGAAGGATTGGGATGATAAAAGACTTAGAGTTCAAAATTTGACAGACGATATAATTAAAGATTTTGCAAACTTAGATATAGCTGAATCAAATGAACAATAAAAAATATGTTCCACTTATTTTGTAAATATATTTCATTTCATTTGAACTCGATATATTTCAAATTTAATGCGATACTTATTTACTTTATAATTCTTTGTAAGTTGTAATTTATTTTTTAAACGTATTAATTCCATTTAATATTTATAAATGAATTCCATTCATAAATACAAATTTATTCCATTTATTTTGTTAATGTATTGTTTGTTAACTTCATAACTTTATAAGTTTTAAAAAAAATATTGATATAGACACAAAGCACGAGCATGGACACGAAGCGTGGTGGACCTAGCCTTTTCTGTCATAGAGTAGCATGGGTACGACACGATTGTTAAATGGTTCGGTACGAATACAATAAGAAGCACGCTTAACACGTTAGGTGGCGTGCCGTACTATACCCCTCTATTTAAAAGTATTGAGTGACTTAAAATTTATTTTAGAAATGAATATGAATTATGTCTAATATGATTTTGGGGCCCTTATTTTAAATAAAACGGGATGGATCTGTAAACTATATTTAATAGGATGGGTCCATTTATTAGCTCAAAAAAGGTTTAGATAAAGTATTGTACATGCTCAAAATTTAGGCATGGTATGTCAATCTTTGAGGTGTCAATCTCACCCTTAGCCTTTAATATGTCAAATATGTATTTATTTACCACATGCATCTAACATGAGCTGTCGAATCATAGCACACGTGGCATCCATATAAGTGAATGTGTGGGTTGAAGTGTAATTGGGTGCGGTCAATGCAGTGTTTTATATATATATATATAGTCTTTAAATAATCAATTCATAGGGTAGCAAAGAGGAAACGAGAAGGATAGTGAAGAGCTAAGCGGAAGGAAGAGAGAGAGGATTCGGTGCATGGAGAGAGAGAAGAAAGGGAGAGGTGTTGACCGAATGAGAAAGGAAGAAATGGATGAAAATTTGTGGGACAAGTCCACCAGTTTGACATATGTAAGTAGGGAATTTATTATAGTGGATATTTTTATATATGAGATTTATTTTAGTTTACTACTTTTTAATATTAACTTGTGAAATTTAACGGAAAAATTGATGATTGTGTGATGATCTTTACAAAAATTGTGAAAAACAGTAAATTGATTGTATACAATATGCTTAATCATAAATTTTTTTGCAAAGAGTATATTTGTATCATTCTTGAATTGTATTTCTCTTATATATTTTTGCTCATTTTCATGATTATATAGTTTTTGAATCTGTTAACTTTACTCAAGCACATCCTTAAACATTGTATTCATCGTTAATTCAATAGAAATATTATTTTTAAGTATATAAAATTTATTATACCTGATGTGTCATGTAACTGATTGCTAAATGTGTAAACGTATGCGTTGACAAATATTATTAAAAATGGCTAGACTTTACTTTCAGCCTTGGTGGAGAAGAATAACTCTATGGGTTATTGGTTATTGAAATTTGAATTGAAATTTCGCACTTGTGGCACAGATAACGTTTGATATGGTACTAAGAATGATTAGGCATTGGACTTAATGAAAATATTAGAATGATATCAACTTAATTACCACCATTTTATTTAATTGGCAACTATCGTCTTGTTAATCCAGTCCGTTGAGCTAATTTTATTGGTTGTTGAAATTCATTTTAATTATCTTGAATTGAGTATTTGTATTATTGTCATACTGTATGTTTACCGGTTAAATTTTATTTTTCAGGTTGATGTGAAGCAAATTCCAGTGCAATAAGTAGAGCATATTGATTTGATTACTTAGAACATGCAAAGAATTGTTATTATTTTGAAGTCATATTTTGGGAGTTAATTATGGTTGGAGATGTAACTAAGTGAGTAATTTTAGTGTTAAGAGATTGATCATCTAAGAAAAATATTTATGGAGTTTTTGACGTTTAAAAGATTTTATATTTAAGGAAATCATCAGAGTGCACAATTAAAGCCTAGAGATATATAAACTTGTAAATTCATAAATTCTCAGGTCGACATTTTAGTTAGGAGGATAGAATGTATTATACATATATTTTGGTTTTGGAGAACAGCGTGATGAAATTGAAGTTTAATTTATATTAATGTTATGAAGAGCTTTTAGTTGGTTTCAGTGACAATTAAATTTCTTGATGGTCTTATGATATTTTGGGTATGAAATTATCTATATGAGATCAATATTATATATTGTAAATTCTATGGGTATGAAATTATTTCTATGAGATCAATATTATCTATTGTAAATTCGATTGATGTGTGGAGAATTAAATTAGTTTTATGACAATCATCAAATATTTTTAGAGAGAGATATATTTTGATGATTTGGACATTTGAAGAGATTAATTAGCGGCTTCAACAGGAAATTGAAGGCAATGATGCTTCAATTTATTTATTTTCACGAGACTAGATGAAGGCGTAAATAATATTGTGGGACTTAGTACCCGCTTCTAATTTATTAGTGCCACTAGATAAATTTTGAGGATGAATTTTTTTTTTTTTTTAAGAAGGAAGGACGGTAACATCCCATAATATTTTAATAATTTTAAAATTATTCATCACTAGATCCATAGTGGTTTTATGAGTAATAAAAATATTAAGATAAACATTTAGAAAAATTAATTAAAAGGCAAAAATAAGGCTTTGATACTTAACAGTGTCAACACAAACTCAAATTCTAATGGTTTAGAGTTAAAATATAATAATTTTTAGTTTAGTTGTTAAAGTAAAACTGAATCTTAATTTGGAGGCTCGAAGTATAATTAATTTAAAATTTTTTTTTGTCTATTTTTAAATGTTGAATCACAAAGTTAGAGTTTTCAAATAAAAGAAATTAAAATTGAGAGATGATATTAAAATTTGAAATAAAGTTAGAAGGACAAAATGATAGTTTATTTTTTATTGAAAAAATTAAAATGAGTTATGTCTACTATGATTTTGGGGCCTTTATTTTAAATAAAGCGGGATGGAGATGTAAAATATCTTTAATAGGATGGGTCAAAATATTAGTTCATAAAGTTTTAGATAAAAATATTGTAAAATACTCAAAATTTAGGCGTGCTGTGTCAATCTCGCGCTTATCGCTAGTGTGTCAAATATGTATTTATTTACCACATGCAACTGACCATGAGCTGTCGAGTACACGTGGCATCCATATTAGTTTCTGTGTTGATGTTGAGGTCTAAGCGGTCAATGAGGTGTTATACATGTATATATATATGCACACATGTATATATATTCTTGATTTAATCAACTCATACTGCAAACAAAGAGAAACTGAGAAGGATAGAAAAGAAGCAAGGCCATCAGGCTGGTTGCTCCAATGGTCATGCCCTACCTCAATTTAGGCGGGTCCAGGATTCAAGTCCCGACAACAATATAATATCTAAAATAGATAATATTTAATCTTTCTGTCGTTTACTTTTTGTAGGACTTACTCTACTAACACATACGATTTGGTGCATGGAGAGAGAGAGAGAGAGTGTGTGTGTGTGTGTGTGTTAACCAAATATGAAAAAGAAGGAAATCGATGAAAATTTGTGAGAAAAGTCTACCACTTGATATATGTAAGTAGGTTATTTATTTTAGGATATTTTTATGTGTGAGATTTATTTTAGTTTATGGAATATTAGTATTAACATGTGAAATCTAGTAGAATAAATTAAAGATTGTGCGGTGATCTCTTCGAAATTATGAAATACATTTAAGGTAAATCAATTGCATATAATAAGCTCATTCTAAAATTTTGTTATAAGGAGTATATTCGTATCATTGCTAAATTATATTCTTTCTAATGGTAGTTGCATATTCTTGTTCATTAAATTTCATGATTATATAGTTTTGAATCTGTTAAATTCTCTCCAGCACATCATTTAGTACCGTGTTCATTGTTAATTCTATGAAAACTTTATTTTCAAATATATTAGATTTATTATCGCTGATGTATCATGGAATTGACTAGTACGTGTACAAATGGATTTGTTGGCCTGTATATTATTGAAAATTGTTAGACCTTACTTTGAGGCTTAGTGTGGAAGAATAACCCGACGAGGTATTGATTATTAGAATTTGGATTGAAATTTGGCAGTCTTATGTGGCACGGATGGCAGTTAATCCAATATGTTGAACTAATTTTATTGGTTGTTGAAATTCGTTTTAGTTATCTTGAATTGTGTATTTATACTTTCTGGTTAAATTTTATTTTTCAGGACGATGCGAAACAAGTTCCAATGCGGTAGTTAGAACACGTTGATTTTATTAGTTGGAACATGTGAAGACTTACCATTATTTTTGGAGTCATATTTTGAGAGTTAATTATTGTCGGAGATGCAATGTAGACCTCAGGATAGGTAATTTTATTTATTTACCGTCTAAAAAAATCCCAATCATTGCATGCTCATGCCCATAACGAAATGGAAACTCTAATACTATTATGCATTCACGTGCTGTGTTAAAAAACGATCATAAGGCCGCGGAGGACGTTTTGTGTTTCAAGTCTCCGATTCAAGACCTTCTGAATATGACACAAAATAACTTTTCAAATGCATTTCAAACGATACTTGTATAAATAAGTCCATGAATTTGGAAATCATACTACATACATAGCATTTGAATCAAAATATATAAAGTATACTTGAGATGCAGCAAATGAAAAAATGGGTACTTAAAGACTGTATTGTACTCAAGACATAAATGAAAACTAGCTCCAAATACCCTTAATTACTCACCTCAAGTTTTTAAAGTCTTAAATTCTTTTCTATATCAGTAGAAATAAAACGTTACAAAGTATTGCACCCTTATTGCTCTTATGACTTATTTCCAAGAATATAGGAGTTGGTTTGAGTAATACTTGATCAAATGCACTACGTTAGGTTGGACAGATTCAGTGGCAGAATTTCAAATGACCATATCTCTCTCACATGGACTTGAATTTTCGTCCATAACCTATCACTCGAAAGGTATGAAAATCTAGTCCGTAATGGTCTTGATTTTATTGCAAAATTCAAAGTACATAGATAAAGATATGACTTTTATGGTGGCCTAGTATGGTTTTTGAGCAGAATTAGATCAATAGCCCAAAAAATTGAATTGGACCTCCAACTAGTATGTACATTAGATCAATAGCTCAAAAACCATACTAAACCACCACATAAGTCATACAACTAAGCAAGAGGTTTAACTCGTTAAGTAGAAAGTGTCACTTGCATAGGAAGAGGTACGTGCTTCACCACTCCACACTAAAAGACCAATTAATTAAAATAAAATTTGATCAATTCTAACTAATCATGATTAAGACACACTAAAAATTTGAGAAAACAATCACAGTTAAGCAAAATTAATTAAAACCTTTGATTAAACAAACCAAAATTAGGGTATACCAATTAATTAACACATAAAAGACTTTATACTATCCAAACTCTCATGCCAAAGTTTCAATACATCAAAGAAGCATGTAGAATCCACATACCAACAAACTGTTCATGGCAAATTATGCTTCACAAGATGGTCTGTTATGTAACTAAAAACACATAATGGAGCAGAATATGCACGAAATGAAATGCAATGACCTAGGTTAATAAAACATCATATCCTTAAGAAAGTTTGGCCCTTCAAACTTGACATACCTTATGAGTGAAATAAGTTGGGATAGTTTTTTCAAATTTATCTTGTGTCTCCCACGTGGCTTCCTCAATACTGATATTGATTGTTATACGTAGCTTAGTTTCTCAACCAATTCTAGCGGATGATAGTCTAGGACGTATGGGATTGTGCAAATAATGCCTTGTGCAAATAGTGCCTCAACAGAGAGACATGAAATACATAATGCATATGAGATAATGTAGGTGAAAGGACCAAGCGATAGGCAATTAGACCAACCCATTGGAGTACTTTAAATGGCTCAATATATGCCGGACTAAATTTTCTCTTTTTGCCAAACTAAATTACCCGCTGGAATAAGAAGCCTTTAAGAAAACATGGTAACCCAGTTGGAACTAAATATCTTCTAGTCACATTTACATTGTTCGTTTGTCAGCTTTGAGTAGTTTGGAGTCTTTGCTCCCATAACTTCTTCTAAACATTACTAAAATATGAAAAATGGGGAATCTCTATCTGACATTGTGGAGATCGATCCACCATGCTGTCTGACAAATTCCTTGACATAAAACATAGCAAGCTTGCACGAGGAATGAGTATTCTTTATTACTAAGAAATTAGTAGATTAGTCGATTTATCAACAACCCAGATGGCATTGTTACCTAATGGACAATGTGGTAATCAAACTAGAAAATTCATGGTAATATGTACCCCCCCAATTTCATTCATGTATATGGGGAGATTATAATAATCTATCTAGCTTTTGATATTTTGCCTTTTGTTGACAATGCAAACTATACTATACAAACTCCACAATGTCCTTCTTCGTTCTAGGATGCCAAACGATTCTTTTAGATCTTTATACATGTCACACATTAGATTTTCATACCCTAAAATATCCGAAGGCGTGAAGTGACGCTGCTAAACAAATACGAGACTAGACAAAAATAATCCAACACCTAAATGCTCATACTCTAAATTTTAAATTACATCTCAGCGTTGGATCACCTAAAACTAAATTTTCTTATAAAATTTATACTTACAAATCTTAAATTATTAAAACTACTCCGGCTCCTGTTGGGGTCTTTCAAATCCCTTGGGTAAGATGTTGTTTTCTTTCAAGAAGATATATAAAATATTTTTCATAAAACGGGATGAGCTTGAAGCTCAGCAACAATGTATTATTCAACAACACAATAAGTTTAATTTTAAAATTCACAAGGTAACAGAGCAATTATGATATCATAAAATAGTTCGCAAATTTCTTATTTCACTGTCTATATAGATATATTCCAAATCAACTTTAAGTTTTAATATCGTATTTATATATGTCCTCTAAAGGTCAGGACACACAACTCATCAATTTTAATTATATGCTCTCTATAAGACTAGCACACACGGCTCAACAATTCTAATTATATGCCCTCCATAAGGTCGGGACATACAGTTCAACAATTTTAATTATATGTCCTCCACAAGGCCAAGACACACGGCTCAATAATTTTAATTATATAGTTTTGCTATTACAACTCCCAAAAATAAGTTTGAAAATGTTTACAAATCTATCTCACTTCGAAGCAGTTCATTTTTCAAGTAATTATAAGACAACTCCAAACACATAATAAAATCATGCTTCACAGATCATATTCTTTCTTAATAGTTCAAAATATATAATTTTAACATACTATCATATTGAAATTACTGGATCACCCTTACCTGATGGTTTTAGTGTTCAAGTCGCTTACAGAATGTTTTCTCGAGTTTCATGTAATTTTGCCAAAGTATCATCGCAAGAAATTTTAGTTTCATGCTCTAATCATTTTAAAAATAATACAGAGTCTTAAAACTATTTTCAAACTCCTTATGTAACTCTACATTACCTAAAATAGTCTCCGAGTCATTGTCGAAGGTATTCTAATAATTTCGGTTTAAACTCGGATTGTTAAAATTATCAATAATATGAATAAATTTCTAAAAATTTCAAAATTAATTTATAAATGTATTATTATAATATTTTACATTAAATAAAATAATCTTAGTGGTTATTTTCATCAATATTTGTAATTTTGCATTTTATATAAAAGTGAGTATTTATTGTATGAAAACTATTAAAAATACTTATTAAATGATAAAAATACTTTGAGATTACCCACTCTCCTTGCAGGGTATTTAAAATAGTTGAATCAATTCATACAATAATTTTCATAAGTTTAAAATTGATAAAAACTCATTTTTAAGAATACTGTTCAATTAAAAATTGTAAAATTGATAGATAACATTTTTGGAAGTGGCCAAATAATTCATAAATATAAACTAAATTTTATGTGGGACCTACTGGTCCAAACCAATGGCCAAAAAGGTCCCTCACGCTCCCCAAGATGTGATTGGGCTTCATTCTGCCATTGTTCATCAACTTCTTCATATTATTGTTCAAATTTGATACCCTATGGTAAAACAAAAATGTCTACATCTTTTATTAACTAAATCAAGTGATTCTTGAGCCTAGAGTCAAGCTCTCAAAAATATATACAACTTTTGTTTTTTGTGATTTTACAATGGAGGTCATTTTCCCTTTCAAAACTGCCTTCAAATATGACGGGTCTGCTTAGATTTTTGACACAGGCCTATAACTTGCTTTTTCTCAATTGTTATTCACACCACAGAGCAATCTAAGGCCATGCATGGCCTCTAGGACGTGTTTACTACCTATCCCAAGAATTTCATCTTATCAAAATGCAAAAATGAATGTTCTTCCATGCAAGCAAAACTAAACACTCTTTTTTTAAAAAATAAAATGAGACCAATTTTCGTTCTAAGGCTCTATAGCCTTCAAGGTTAGATTTAAAACAATCCTAAAATATGTAAAAATACTTCTCAAAAGACCAAAATCAGAATGCATGACTTGCATTTAGTTTCTAAACATTTTCCTAAACTAGGCTTTAACTGCCTAGGGGTCAAAGTGTGATTTTCAAAAGTTTAATATCTTACAAATATGTATTTTTAAAATTCTCCAGCCACTAATCAGATAAATTTAATTCCAAATTATCTTAATTTCATCTTTAGTAATTTTTACCAAAATATATAGTATTTATTTCAAATTGTTGATGTGTAATTCAAACTAATTCTCGCCTTATTTACATTTTCACATTATTCAAATTTATTTAATTAATTTGAATATTTATTATTGTAATAATTCAATTTTTCAAACACTAATTCTTAGATCAAATCTATCAAAATCTTCTATCATCGGTTTTTGTGTTTAGCCAGATGATATACAATGTTTGAGAAATACCGGCTACTACAATACATCTTCGGGTTACTTGGATGAACAGTATATTTGGAGTTGCAAGCTTCAATTAGAATTCATCTCTTGATCTCTAGTAAATTAGGAACACAAATTTTGTTTCTAAATTTGAGGACTTCTTCTTGAATTACAAAACCCAAATTCGAGTTCTTTTTCATTTCGTCATATATTCTCTTTAGAAAATGATTGTCTAACTATCCTCGTTTCCATCTTGAAACAAAGTAGGTAATGCAACTCTAGTGGCAAGAATAACATTTGTAATTAGCAACATAATTTCAATTTCCATATTCTCTAATTCTTTAATTTAAGTCTCCCCAAAGCATAATGTTAGCTTTTCCCGAATAGTACTGCAGTATTACATCATAATCTTTTTATTAATTTAAGCCACCTCTTTTGTCTTATATTTAAGTCTTTTTGGGTATAGAGATACTTTAAGCCCATTGGTCTATGAAAATTTGACAAGTTACTCTATATAATTAATAGTGCCAAAGCTTTAGTATAAAAATCATGACAACTGAAATTTCTGAATTATGTTAATTTACTTTGCTTGGAGAAGTGCTTGATTAATATCGATTAAGTAATTTAATCAATCACATACTAATTTAAATCACATGCAAGAGTAATAAAGCAATCACACAATAGACATACGATTTTAGTTTGAAAACTTAAACTGAGAAAAAACCACGAGACCTAGTCTAGCTAAGCAATCACTATCAAGAACCGAATATAAGAGAGTCAACTTACAACCCAACTATAGATATCCTAATCCTCAGGTGATGAATCCGCGTACTTTCAGGCATGCTGTTCTTTTATTGACTGATACGGTTCTTTAGTAATTGCTTGAGTGTTGAACATCACAACACTATTAAAATTTACCAAACGCTAGACGCACCAGTCCAATCTCCAAGCACTATATCAACGAATAATTCACAATTCACAAGAACACTCTCAACTTTATCAATTCATACCACATGAATCTAAGTTGAAATAAAAGCTTGCTTGCACATCTGCAATTCACTGTCCCTTGTGCTTGAATCACGACAAACATCATGCCGTGAATACCCCATCTTGATACTCCACCAAGATTGATCCGTTGTTGAAGATTTAAAGTTCTTCTTCTTGTAGGGTTCTTAAGGCTCAAGAGGCAACTCTAGATGTTTATACGAATAATATGAGCTCTTAGTGTCACCCTAAACACCTCTTGCAATTATATAAACATCTATTGTACTTATATATATATATATATGTGAACAAGTCTAGAGTAGTGCAAGACCTTCTTTGGCATGTTTTTTGAGACATATCTGATTAGGAAACCTCAAAATCATCGCATCTTGCTGGACCTGGCTTCTAACAGGTTCGAGCGAACTAAATTTGCCACATGCCATCGTAAGCTGGTTCGAGCTGGCTTAAAATTCCAATCAACCACTAGCATGCTCGAGCTAGCTCTAGCCGGCTCTACTTTAGTAGCTTGTACCTGTCGCTCCCTTATTTTTGCACTTGAGTATAGGAAATACACATGGTACTCTCTCGTTAGAACTCATCCTTCTAGAAGGACGAGTGCGACTAGATTTGACTTAGAAATTGATTTGAGTAAAGAGATTTTGAAAAAAAGGTTTAGAGTCGCCACCTAACTTTGTTAAGGCGAGTTAGGTCACCTAAAACTAAGCACAATCCAAAAATCAAACTTAGGGTTTCTGAAAAATTCAAAAAATTTACTCTTGAGAAGGCTTTTAAGAAAACAAGTTGTTTGGCAACTTTTGAAAAGATTGATGCCATTTTTAAAAATAACTATATTTTGGTCTTTCGAAAATATAAATCTATGGTCCGAGGATTGGTTACTGTAAGCACCCCATTTTTGACTGCTAGGTAGTCTATGGTCTATCCAGACTTGTACTCAAGTCAATATGGACGTATTCCCATTCGAAATCAACTCTCTAAGTCTAATCTCGTCTATCCATCGCTTTGCGGGCCCACTAAGCCCAAATAGAGGCAAAATGAACGAAATGCCCTTAGGGGCATTGTTCGGTCCAATTCCAAATTAGGCACGTCTTTTCAAAGATAGTAAGTCCCCTTTCCAAGTCTCACAGGCGTGTCTCTCTGAAGACGGTAAGTCCCCTTTCCAATTCTAAATCAGGCACGTCTTTCTGAAGACAGTAAGTTCCCTTTCCAATTCCAAATCAGGCACGTTTTTCTGAAGACGATAAGTCCCCTTTAAACCTGTCGACCGGAACGAGACCCCAAGTCTCCTAGATGGTAGAACAGTCCACCTTTGGCGCCTACTAGCCCGCTAATGCAAAAATGTCAGTTTTGGCACGCCTTCCGAGAAAGTTGACTTCTTAGGCACTAAGTCCCTTTAGCAGCTTCCTGAGATCTGATAGTCTCGGGAATGATTGCGAATCATCAGAGTAGCGGAAGTAGTCGTAAACATCGCAACTGTCAGAGTAGTAGAAATACTAGCAAACAGGTTGATATAGGAAATTGCCAACAAACCTCTGTATCACAAGACCATTGTCAGAGTGGCTGAAACACTCAAAACCCAGGTCAATACTAATGCCTGCTACCCCACTTCGGTGAAAAATGACCAAACTGCCCCTAGGGTCATTTTTCAACACGTTTCTCGAGAACACACTTGAGTCCTCAGAATGGTAAGTCCACCCCTTCCAAGATCATCTTAGAGACGATTCGGCATGATTAGGTGCCTTCTAGTCAGTTTCAGGCCAATTCTGAGATTTTTTGGTCAAGATGACCATTTTGCCCCTAGGCATCTGAACGCCCCGGGGACCACACCGACTCTGGGTATCAAACCAGTAACCTCCCGAGAATGCTTCTTATAGTATTCTCAACCTTTTGTTATCTTTCTGGATCATTCTGAGTCAGTTTCGGCAAATCCGATGCCAAATGACCATTTTGCCCCTAGTGGATCGGACGCCTTTTTATGACTATATCGACTCTGGGTATCAAACTAGTAATCTCCCGAGAATGCTTCTTATAGTATTCCTGACCTTCCTTTATCCTTCTGGATCATTGCAAGTCAGTTCCAGTAAACCCGGTGCAAAATGACCATTTTACCCTTGATGGGTCAGTCGCCTTTTTCGATAACACCGGCTCTGGGTATCAAGCCAGTAGCCTTTGGGAACATTTTAAATAATATTTCTAAATCTGGAGTCTTCTTCTGGGACATTCTGAGTCCGTCCTGGCAGCTTTCTGATCTAGTTGACCGTTTTGCCCCTAATGGCCCGGTCAACCCTTGCGACAAATCTTGTCATCCTTTTTCAAGTCCACTATCTCCGGGATACTGTTTTAAGTGTTCCTGTCCTTTTTTAGGCCTTCTGGGCCATTCCCGGTTCCTGAAGTCCTTCTCGGGCTTTCCGGAGTCACTCCTAGTGAAGCCAAACCAAAATTTGCATGGTAGTCACTAGTACAGGCACCCAAATCTTCCAAAGATACGTTGCTTGCTGACCTTAAAACATTCCTAACTGGCTGACACCATTAGTAGTGGCGCCAAGCCAATATTTGGCCTGGCGCCACTCCTGGTGGCGCTAGAAGCATTTTTGGCTTGGCACCACTGCAACATGCGCCAGGTCATTCCCTTATCTATAAATACAGAGCCTCCTCCAGCGTGAAAGGGGTCTGCAAAATCTGTCTAAAAACCCTACTTTTCAAGATACAGAGCTCGTAGGCTCTCTAAACCCTAGTCTCTTTAGGTTTTCCAAACCCTAGCCTCCATACACAAACCCTAGCCTCCTATAAACTTATACACTCTCATATACTTATACACTAGCCTCTAAAGCCTCCTTTGAAGACTTGAAGTGCTACGATCTGAAGCTCTTGAAGATTGAAGCAAACACTCAAAGATCAAGACGAAGATCAAGATGAAGACTGAAGTGAAGACCGAAGCAAGACAAGCAAAGCAAAGCGCGCAAAGCTAAGCAAAATAAAGAAGACACAAGGTAGGCTTCTTATTTACGTTTATGCATTTTCCCCCCTCTCTTCTCTCTCCTATCCCACTTGGGTTTTCTTCTATTTTAATCCCCCATCTTCTTCCCCCCCTTCTTGCATGCTTGAAACAAGAGAATTCCCGGTCTATGTATAGGATTAGGCTATTGGAGAGTCACCGTGTCGGGGGCTTTCTTTTAGTCTATCCGGAGACCACGTGGGTTTGGCCCCCTTGATTATGTGGTGAAGCCTTTAACCTTGTATGTTCACGACCCCAATTTGCATTGTGCATATCATGAACTTGCATTCTTCCAAAATTCGTTTTCAAACTCGTTTTCAAAAGTTTACATCAAAATCTTCTTTTTCAAAACTTGTTTTCAAAATCACAATCTTAAAGTGATTCTAGCCTTTCCATGGCTAGGGTTGCTTTGGAAAAGTGTTGCATTTAAAGTGACCAATATGGTTCATATTTTCAAAACCTTTGTTGTTTTCAAAACCACTATCTTAAAGTGGTTCTAATCTTCTTATGGTTAGAATCGCTTTAGGAAAGTGAGATATTTTATGTACTTTCTAAAAACTCTCTTTTCAAATCTCTCCCTCTAAAAACCTCTCTTTCAACATACTTTCTAAAAACTCTCTCCAATCTTCTTTCCAAAATTGTTTTCAAAAGCTCCCTCCAAAAACTGTTTTCAAAAACTTCTTTTTCAACTCCTTTCCAAAGCACTCTCTTCAAAATTCCTTTCCTAAAAACACTCCCTAGGTTTCCTTCCTAGAAAACTCTCTCCCTAAATCTCTTTCCTAAAAACTCTTTCCTAAAAGCTTCTTCCAAAGTCTTCTTTCTAAAACTCCTCTCAAAGTCCCTTTAAAAAAACTCCTCAATAGGATTTCTTTCCAAAAACTCTCTC
Source organism: Euryodendron excelsum (assembly GCA_033060915.1). Classification (NCBI taxonomy): domain Eukaryota; kingdom Viridiplantae; phylum Streptophyta; class Magnoliopsida; order Ericales; family Pentaphylacaceae; genus Euryodendron; species Euryodendron excelsum. The sequence goes on along the minus strand of CM065383.1, from coordinate 32,707,436 downwards.
TTTTCGAAATTCACTTTCTAGAAACTCCTCTCTAGGATTTCCTTTAAAAAATCTCCCTTTCTAAACACTCACTTTTCAAAAACTCTTTTCTTGGAGCCTCAGTTAAGTCCTAGAACCAATAATTCGGAAACCCTAATTTTCCTCCCCAAAAACATAGTTTCCAATTCCTTATTTTGGCTTTAAAATTTAGGTTTCCAAAATCTCTTGTTTTCTACATCAAAATTATATATATTTCCAAATCCCCTTTTCTATATCAAAATTATAGCTTTTCGAATCTAGGGTTTCTAAAACTCTATCTTTCCAAATTCACTCCAAATCCAATCTCTCCCCTTTAGGAAGCCAAATCCAATCTTCCCTTTAAGAAACTAGATCCAATCCTTCGTTTTTGGAAACAAAATCAAAACATCTCTTTTTAGAAACAAAATCTAATCTCTTGTTTAGGAAATAGAAATCTCAATCCTTCCTAATCTAAATCTTTCCTAATTCAACTATTTCCTAATTTCCTATCTTCCTAAACCATAAGTTTTCTAAAACTTTCAAATCTCTCCTTAAACGTTAAGCTTTTAAACCTTTCTTAATTCCATCCCTTTCCAAATCTTAACTTTCCAAATCCTTCTTAAACTCGAAAACTTTCCTAATTTTAAGAATTTGTAGAACTCAAATTTTGAATCTTTCTAAATTCTAAACTTCCCTAAACTTCAAATCTTTCCAAATCTAAAACTTTCTAAATTATAAACTTTCCAACTTCCAAAATTTCCCTATTTCAAAACTTTTTAAATTCTAAACTTTCCTAAATAAAAAATTTCTTAAATTGAAACCTTTCTTATTTCAAAACTTTCCTAAAACGAAACTTTCCTAATTCGAGTCTTTTCTAAATCTTATCTTTTCTAAAGTCTAGGTTTCCTAAATCTCAATCTTTCCAAAACAAGTTCAAATCTTTCTTCTTTCCAAATCAAAGTCCAATATTTTCAATACCAAATTCTAATTTTCAATCCTTTATTCTAAATTCAAATCAAATCGAAGTTCCAATTCAACTCCTTTTTCAAATCAAATTTTCTATCTTCTATCGGACACTTGTCCGAACTACGACTGACCTGATTTCTCAAAAAGGATATGTAGGCAATCCTCATGAGTGCAGTCACAACCTTTTTCAAGTTTCTATTTCCACAACCTTTTTCAAATTTCCAATTCCTTAATCTATTTTTGTAATTCAAAGTTTCTATTTCCAAATCTCTATTTCCAATTTCCAAAACTTTCAAATTTCAATTCTATCTTTCCAAATCTCTTTCTAAAAAAAAATCAATTTCTTTTCAAATCTATTTTCCAACTTTCTTTCTATTGCTTTTACATTTCATGCATCATGTCTTTTTAAACATTCTTTTTCTAAAGTAGATAGGATTGAACATTTGTTAGTTGAAGACTCTCATAGGTAAATCTAGGGTAAATAGATATATAGGTACCGCAAGGGCGGGGTAGGGTGATGGCTTAGTGCGTCTTTCCTACATGTAACCAACCTTCGAATCTAGGATCACTGTTTTCAAAGACCAAAATGAAGTTTATTTTCAAAAAGGGCTTAATTATTTTCTAAGGGTTACCAAACAACCTGTTTTTCTAAAAACCCTCTATTGAGGAAGTAATTTCAAAATTGTTTTCAAAAATCCTAAGTGTAGTTTTCGGATTATGCTTAGTTTTTAGGTGACCTAACTCACCTTAATTAAGTTAGGTGGCGACTCCAAATGTTTTTCAAAAGCCCTTTATTCAAATCTATTTTCAATTCAAATCTAGTTGCACTCATTCTTCTAGGAGGGTGAGTTCTAACGAGAAAGTACAGTATTTTTTCCGCTTGTATGTGTATTCCTCAGGTGCGAAAAATCTGGGCGCAACAGCTGGCGACTCCATTGGGGACACTTAGAGGGTTAGGTCGTAGTCATGTCTCTTTACTCTTCATCCATGTAGAGTCTTCAATTAACTTGTTCAATCCTATTCACTTTAAATTTTCAAAACTAAATTTTCAAAATTGTTTAAAAAAAAACATGCATTTATTTATATTATCTTGTATTAAGTTTGCCATCCACATACTAACTCTTGGATCTTTGTTTTGTAGGTGCACTTTTTATTTAATTTTTATGCATGAATGTGATGAACAGGATGGATGAGAGTTGTTGGGTTATTTCCTCCGCTTTCAAAAATCACACACACACTGTATGTGCACCTGCATTCTGCATACTTGCATTTTACCCTGATATGTCCTTTCTAGTTAGAAAGGGAGAACGGTATATTGGTTGTGGGCAAGATGTTGTGTCAGTTTCTTCGCCTACGGCCTTTTGATGGTTCTCCCACTTGGATCACCAACCGATCATGGCACCACCTCAGGGAGTGGGCCTAGGTTTGAAGATTCGAGGAATGAGCCTTTTTAGGATACATTAGTTAACCCTCAACATCATGCTCATATAGATACCATGCATAGTCGAATCTCTGCCGGATTTGAGACAAGCGCACCATTTTCCAAAACCATGGAGGAAAGGGCGACTACTCTTATTTTCATTTATACCTGTCTATTCTTGTTGTTATAATAACTGTATTTGTACTATTATAATGACTGTCTAACTACTTATACATGTATGTTTACTTTAACTGTATTCTCTTTCCTTATACTATATGCATCCATTTTCATGCATCCCGTATTCCATGTCAAGACAAGAGTTCCAAGTAACTCAAGTCACTGCATTCTCATGTATATGATCAACCCATTGAGAGTGGCACCTAGTTTACTCTCCCTTGCATTAAACATACCTAAACCCTAAGGGTTCCCATATAACTCTAAGGACTCACGGCATGCACATCAATTCATTTCATAAGAGGGGCACCAATCCCTCTATGCTCACGGAGATAGGATTGTCAAAGAAGACAAGGGGTAATCGATTAGCAAGGTCTCTCAGCGACCTCCTTAACATCAAATCCAACGAAGGCGAATTCAAAGATTCAAGAGTAGTTTAGGTTTTTCCTTTGTAAAATTAGATAAGTGGAACTCCCAAAGGAACATGTTCCCTATCCCCCTGTTAAAATGTATTTCAATTCTTTTGTATATTAAACCCGAAGTTAAATGTTATTTATTTATTTTTCGCAAATGAGTGAGTGAATAAATGCATGAACGAAGGAAAGGTTCCGAGTTGACGGTAAGGCATCTGCATACAGGGGTAAATCCCTTATCTCCAAAAGTGAGCCAATTCACCATGTTTAGTTTCCCTCCTAAAGTAGGGCACCCTAAAGTATGCATTGCATAGAACTCTCCAATAACCGAACTCTAACTTGCAACTGTTGGCCTTATTGTTATAGCAAGGAAAATGAATACTAGTCCAATATCTTTCGTGATAGTGAAGGCTATGGTTCACAAGCTTCAAGAGAACATACCATTGGAAAGCAGGAATGTTAGCAGAGGCATCTTGCGCAACCCACTTGTCATAACTCTACAAGGGATAACTTATACCCTAGAAGAACCCGAATACCAAGACCACTCCTTCCTAACCATGCAATCTCACCAAACCGACATGAACATAGCCATAGAAACCCCACCTAACCCCCCTCATTACTCCTTGTCCTTCATTGTTTGAACCTGAACCAATGGTACTGTGGCTAAGCCTGAACCTTAAACCAACATCCAAGGAGTCGTACGACCTAAGCTACTCTTAGTCTTGCCAAAGAAACCAATTGTGCCCATCACCTTACCTATCCTCACCAACCCTTCAACTATGGTAATCCCTTTGCCCATAAACCGAAGGGTAACTCTTCCCATTGTAACCCAACCACCAATACTCAGTCTTCATAGTGTCCCATGGAACTACCCACCTAATAGGGGCACTAGAGAGCTCGTAACAGAAATAGGAGGGATAACTCAGTTAGGGCAACTCTACACCTCTGCGGAAGTGGAAAGAAAACGAAAAGGGAAAGATAAGGAGGGAAATGCTCAAACCAACTGACAGATCAAGAGATGTCAGAATTCACCAAAGCTCTAGGAAAGGTTGACTATGACATCATGGAACAACTGAGAATAGCCCCAGCCCATATTTCGATGTTGGGTTTGTTGCTCACTTCTGAAGTACACCGAGATGCTTTGATAAAGAGCCTCAAGGATGCTCATGTGCCTGAGAGTTTCATGCCAGATAACCTACATAACATGATGAGTCTCATCATGGCCCCAAACATCATTACCTTCTCCGATGATGAGATTCCTGCTGATGGAACAGGCCATATCTGGGCTCTGCATATCGTTGTAAGAACAAGAGAAAAAATGGTAGCCAAAGTATTGATAAATAATGGGTTGGCTTTGAATGTGTGCCCGTATTCTACCCTAGAAAGGCTTGGAATGGACCAAACTTACTTGAAAAATAGTGGTATGATCATTCGTGCCTTTGATGGTTCTCGGAGGGAAGCTATAAAGGAAATTGAAATGCTTGTTGAGATAGGACTAGTCACCTTCATAATTAAGTTCCGGGTCTTGCACATTCCAGTTGTCTACAATTTGCTGTTAGGATGGTCCTGGATTCATTCGGCGGGTGCAGTTGCTTCTAGTCTTCATCAGAAAGTCATGTTCATTGTGGGCTCCAAGCTAATCTCTATTTTTGCCAAAAACGAATTTGCTGTATACAAGGCTGATATCGTTGCATCTGACATTGAACTGCCCTCCTGCTTTCAGTCATTTGAATTTATCACTGTTGTGTAGAAAGAAGATTAAGTGGAACCGAAATATTCCCGAAACTCTCAGATGATAGTACGTTACTTTAAAACAAATGGTTATCATCTGGGGAAAGGCTTAGGGAGATGCTTAAAAGAAAGACCTGAGGTTGTAGAAATATCGTCGGCTGAACCTACCTTTGGGCTGAGGTATGAACACATGAGAAAGGAGAAAATAGAAGCAGCGCGGAAGAAGAGGACTGATAGGAAAGCTGTCATGGAACTCTTGGATCGATTTAAGAAGTTGGACATGGGGAAAGGAATGTCTACATTAAATAAGAAGACGAGAAAAGTCCAAGAAGAAGCACCCGTCATGATCGTCGACATTGGAATAACTCAAGGTGGATCCATTCGAGTGATGCTGCCAAGCAAAAATTTACATAATTGGGCCAGCAAAGACATCATCCGTGCTCGCAAGTTTCGGTACAAAGCTCACTAGATCAAGATCCCAGAGCAGCTGATTTGCCATAAACAAACTTTGTTCTTTTAATTTACTTGTCTTAACTTTTCAAATTAAATTATTAATGGAAAAATACTCCTCGTTGTTTGATTCATTGCACCCTATTTTCCATGTTAGGGACCCTTGCATCCAACGCCTCACTCAGCTAATCCAGAGAATGTCAATCCTGACAAATGATGACTTTGACACCGAGTTTGACTACCAACAACTGGGAGTTACAGAAGATGTAAATTATTCAGAGGAGGTGTTGGAGGAAATTTGGGAACAAATAGAAAGACATGAGAACCGTAATACCCCAAACATTGAGGAAACAGAAACCATTAATTTGGGAAATGAAGGGAATCCAAAAGAGCTTAGAATCGGTGCAGGCATGGATTAATGGCAGCGCGAAGAACTATTGGAATTATTGTGGGCATACCTGGATATTTTTGCTTGGTCCTATCAAGACATGCTCGGGTTGGATGAATCCATTGTGGAGCATAGATTACCCTTAGACCTGCAAATGAAACCCTTTAAGCAAAAATTGAGAAGATTGAAGCCTGAATGGAGCCTGAAGATCAAGGAGGAAGTAATTAAACAGTTCCAGGCAGGATTCCTGCAAGTAGTAGAGTATCCCCAATGGCTGGTTAATATTGTCCCGGTACCTAAGAAAGACGGCAAGGTGCGGATGTGTATTGACTTTCGGAACCTCAACAAGGCCAGTCCAAAGGACGACGACTTTACTCTCCCACATATAGACTTGCTTGTTGACAACACTGTTAGTCACGAAATGTTTTCTTTCATGGACAATTTTTCGGGATATAATCAGATCAAGCTAGTTGAAGAGGATCGAGAGAAGACTGCTTTCATCACCCCCTAGGGAGTGTATTGTTATAAAGTCATGCCATTAGGACTTCGCAACGCAGGGGCAACTTACCAAAAGGCCATGGTAACTTTATTTCATGATATGATGCATCAGGAAGTAGAAATCTATGTAAATGACGTGATCGTCAAGTCCAAACAGTAGAAAGACCACCTGTTCAACCTGCGAAAGGTGTTTGACTGTCTCTGTAAGTATCAACTTAAGCTAAATCTTGCCAAGTGTACCTTTGGAGTATCTTCAGGAAGTTGTTGGGGTTTATAGTCAATGAAAAGGGGATAGAGGTAGATCCTACCAAAGTTAAGTCCATTGTGGAAATGCCAGCACTGAAGGGGAAAAAGGAAGTCCAGTCCTTTTTGGGAAAGTTAAACTTTATTAGCAGATTCATAGCCCAAATGACCCATCTGTGTGAACCTATTTTCAAACTCCTTAAGAAAGATATACCGAAAGAGTGGGATGATAACTGTCAAATAGCTTTTGAGAAAATCAAAGGATACCTATGGAATCCTCCTATCTTGGTGGCACCAACCCTGGGGCGTCCTTTGTTGATGTACATGTCAGTGTTAAATACTTCCATGGGGTGTGTTTTGGGACAACATGATGAAACGGGGAGAAAAGAGCAAGCCATTTATTACCTCAGTAAGAAATTCCTGCCATATGAGACAAAGTATTCGTATCTCGAGAAAACCTGCTGCGCGTTAGCTTGGGCAGCTCACAGGCTTCAGCATTACATGCTCTATCATACCACCTTCCTCATTTCTCAAATGGATCCCCTCGAGTATATATTTGAGAAACCAACCCTGTCCGGCAGAATTGCTCGATGACACATGATCCTGTCAGAATTCGACATCGTGTTCACTACCCGTAAAGCAGTCAAGGGGCACGTGATAGCTGATTATCTAGCTGAGAACCCTATTGATGGTTATCAATCCATGGAACCCCAATTACCCGATGAAAATATACTATGTGTTGATGACACATCTGAAGAGCAAGCGGGGGCTGGATGGAAGATGTATTTTGATGGGGCTACTAACAAAAAGGGAGCTGGCATTGGGGCAATAGTAGTATCAAGAACAGGCGGTCACTATCCTATTGTGGTTAAGCTACAACTTGAACCATGCACCAATAACATTGCCGAATATGAGGCTTGCGTCCTGGGACTAAGGCTGGCATTAGAAAGGAAAATTGACGAACTGGTTGTTTTCGGTGATTCAGATTTGGTTATTCAGCAATCCAAGCGCGTATACCAAACTCGAGATGTAAAACTCTCCCCGTATAATCAATAGGTCAAAGATTTGTGTCAACTATTCAGAAGCGTGGATTTTCATCATGTGCCCCGAGCAGAGAATAGTTTCGCCAATGCCTTAGCTACGTTAGCTGCAACAATCAAGGTTGACAGGGGCATCGAGATACCCCCTCTATAGATTTTTACCAGGGATATCCCTTCTTATTGCCTGCACACAACCGTTGAGCCCGACAAGCAACCATGGTTTTATAACATCCAGAGCTATATCCAAGTCAGGACATTCTGCGATAAAGCATCACAACGGGATAAGAAGACCATTTGTCATTTGGCAGGACATTATTTCATGGCTGGAAATGAGCTTTTCAGGAGATCATGGTTCGGACCTCTAAGATGTGCCAATGCTACCGAAGCCAAGGTTATCATGGAGGAAGTGCACGAAGGAGTTTGCGGTCTCCACATGAATGGCCACACGCTTGCAAAGAAGATTCTCCGGATAGGGTATTATTGGTTAACCATGGAGTCAAATTGTATTAGATATGTTCTTCGGTGTCACAAATGCCAGATACATGGGGATAAGATTAAAGCACCGCCTACTAAGCTCCATTCCATGTCAGCCCCGTGGCCTTTTTCTATGTGGGGGATAGATATGATTGGCCCTATCACTCCTAAAGCCTCCAATGGCCACCGCTTCGTCCTTGTTGCCATCGATTATTTCACTAAATGAGTAGAAGCCGTCTCCTATGTTCACGTTACCAAGAAAGTTGTGGAAAGGTTCATAAAAAATCATATCATTTGCCAGTATGGGATTCCCAAGTCACTCATTACTGACAACGCTTCCAATCTGAATAATGAGTTGATATCAAAGCTATGCCAAACATTTCACATTACGCACCGGAATTCGGTCACATACTGGCCTCAGATAAACGGAGCAGTGGAAGCAGCCAACAAAAACATTAAAAGAATACTCCGAAAGATGATTGACAACTACAGAGATTGGCGTGAGAAACTTCCTTATGCATTGATGGCTTACCGAATTACCATGAGGGTCTCCACTGGAAGCACCCCCTTCGAGCTGGTTTACGGCACCGAGGTAGTCATCCCCGTCCAGATTGAGATTCCTTCCCTAAGGATCTTAATAGAAACCAAACTGGATAAAGCAGAATGGATCAAAGACCGGTATGCCCAACTCTGCCTGCTAGATGAGAAGAGGCTAGCTGCGATTTATCACGCTCAATGCTACAGAAGACGAATGGCCAGGGCATTTGATAAGAAGGTACGGCCTCGATCATTCCAACTGGGAGATTTGGTGCTCAAAAAGGTGTTCCCCCATCAGGAGGCAGCGTAGGGAAAATTTGCTCCAAACTATGAAGGGCCATTTGTGATAAAAAAAAAAGGTCCTGTCTAGAGGAGCTCTCGTTTTGGAGGAAATGGTGTCGCGCTCAGATTTTTCGCACTCGAGGAATATACACACAAGCGGGAAAAATACTGTACTCTTTCGTTAGAACCCACCCTCCTAGAAGAATGAGTGCGACTAGGTTTGAATTGAAAATAGATTCAAATAAAGGGCTTTTAGAAAACATTTGGCGTCACCACCTAACTTGATTAAAGTGAGTTAGGTCACTTAAAAACTAAGCACAATCCGAAAACTACACTTAGGGTTTTTGAAAATACTATCTCTAGAGAGGGTTTTTAGAAAAACAGGTTGTTTGGCAACCTTTAGAAAATATTTAAGCCCCTTTTGAAAATAATTTCTATTTTGGTATTTAAAAACAGTGATCTTAGGTTCGAAGGTTGGTTACGTGTAGGGAAAACGCACTAAGCCATCACCCTACTTCACCCTTGCGGTACCTACATGTCTATCTGTCCTAGATTCACCTATGAGAATCTTCAACTAACAAATGTTCAATCCTATCCACTTTAGATAAAAGAATGTTTTAAAAGAATGATGCATGATATGCAAGTGTAAGAAAAGAGAGTTGAAAAATAGATTTGAAAAAAAATTGATTTGTTTTTAGAAAGAGATTTGAAAAGATAGATTTGAAATTGGAAAGTTTTAAAAATTGGAAATAGAGATTTTAAAAATGGATTTTTGGAATTGGAGACTAGAAACAGATTATGGAATTGGAGATTTGAAAAGAGTTATGGAAATAGAAGCTTGAAAAAGATTGTGAAATTTGAGATTTGAAAAAAGTTGTGACCGTACCCATGAGAGTTGCCTACGTATCCTTTTGGAGGAATAAGGTCAGTTGTAGTTAGGACAAGAGTCCGATAGAAAATAGAAGATTTGATTTGAATTTAGAATAGAAGATTGGAATTTGAAATGGAAAAATAGAAACCCTAGACCTAGGAAGATAGGACTTAGAAAGGACTCGAGATTAAGAAAGACTTGACTCGAATGTTGGACTTGGAAGATCGAAGAAAGATTAGATTTAGGAAGGGTTTGAATTAGGGAAGTTTCGTTTTAGGAAACTTTCATTTTAAGAAAGTTTTGAAATAAGAAAAGTTTCATTTTAAGAAAGTTTTGATTTAGGAAAGTTTAGAATTTAGAAAGTTTTGAAATAGAAAAATTTAGAAAGTTGGAAAATTCAGAATTTAGAAAGTTTTAGATTTAGAAAGATTTGAAGTTTAGGGAAGTTTAGAATTTAGAAAGATTCAAAGTTTGAGTTTTAAAAATTCTTGAAATTAGGAAAGGTTTCGAGTTTAAAAAGGGTTTGAAAACTAAGATTTCAAAAGCTAAGATTTGGAAAGGGATGGAATTAAGAAAGGTTTAAAAGCTTAACGTTTAAGGAGAGATTTGAAAGTTTTAGGAAACTTATGGTTTAGGAAGGTAGGAAATTAGGAAAGAGTTGAATTAGGAAAGATTTAGATTAGGAAGGATTGAGATTCCTATTTCCTAAAGCAAGGGATTGGATTTTGTTTCTAAAAAAGAGATGTTTTGATTTTGTTTCCAAAAACGGAGGATAGGATCTAGTTTTCTAAAGGGAATATTGGATTTGGCTTCCTAAAGGGGAGATTGGATTTGGCGTGAATTTGGAAAGATGGAGTTTTAGAAAACCTAGATTCGAAAAGCTATAGATTTGACGTAGAAAATGGGTTTTGAAAATATATATAGTTTTGATGTAGAAAACTAGAGGTTTTGAAAACCTAGGTTTTAAGGCCAAAATAAGGAATTAGAAACTATGTTTTTGGAGAGAAAAATTAGGGTTTCCTAATTGTTAGCTCTAGGGCTTAACTTAGGCTCTAAGAAAAGAGTTTTTGAAAAGTTAGTTTTTAGAAAGGGAGATTTTTGGAAGGCAATCCTAGAGAGGAGTTTCTAGAAAGTGAATTTTGAAAAGAGAGAGTTTTTGGAAAGAAATCCTAGTGAGGAGTTTTTAGAAAGTGAATTTGAGATGAGTTTTAGAAAGAAGACTTTGGAAGAAGCTTTTAGGAAAGAGTTTTTTTTAGGAAAAGTTGTTTAGGAAGCGTTTTTAGAAAGTAAATTTTGAGGAGAGTATTTTGGAAAGGAGTTTAAAAAGGGAGTTCTGAAAAATAGATTTTTGCAGGAAGTTTTTAGAAAACAATTTTGGACAGAAGAGTTTTTGGAAAGTATGTTGAAAAAGAAGAGGGTTTTAGAAAGAGAGACTTTTGAAAAGAGAGTTTTTGGAAAGTATAAAAATGTCTCACTTTCCTAAAGCAATTCTAATCATAAGAAGGTTAGAACCATTTTAAGATAGTGGTTTTGAAAGCAACAATGTTTTGAAAATATGGACCATATTGGTTACTTTAAATGTAACACTTTCCTAAAGCAACCCTAACCATGAAAAGGCTAGAATCACCTTAGGATTGTGATTTTGAAAACAAGTTTTGAAAAAGAGGATTTTGATGCAAGTTTGAAAACAATGTTAATGCAAGTTTTGAAAACGAGTCTGAAAACAAATTTTGGAAGAATGCAAGATCATGATATGCACAATGCAAATTAGGGGTTGTGAACATACAAGGTTAAGGCTTCATAATATAATCAAGGGGGCCGAACCCATGTGGTCTCCGGTTAGACTAAAAGAAAGCCCCTGACATGGTGACTCTTCAATCGTCTAATCCTACACATGGACCGGGAAGCCCCTTATTTCAAGCATGCAAGAGGGGGGGGGGGGGGGGGGAAGAAGATGGGGGATTAAAATAGAAGAAAACCCAAGTGGGTTAAGAGAGAGAAGAGAGGGGGGAAGATGCGTAAAAGTAAACAAGAAACCTACCTTGTGTCTTCTTTATTTTGCTTAGCTTTACGCTCTTTGCTTTGCTCGTCTTGCTTCGGTCTTCACTTCAGTCTTCAAGAGTTTGTCTTCAATCTTCAAAGTTTCAGATTGCAGCACTTTAAGTTTTTAAAGGAGGCTTTAGAGGCTAGTGTATGAGTGTATAGAAGTGTATGTGAGTGTATACGAGGCTAAGGTTTGTGTATGGAGGTTAGGGTTTGAAAAACCTAAGGAGACTAGGGTTTAGAGAGGCTACGAGCTCCGTATATCGCAAAATAGGGTTTTTAAACTGAGTTTGCAGACCTCTTTCACACTGGAGGAGGCTTTGTATTTATAGACAAGGGAATGACCTGACACTTGTTGCAGTGGCACCAGGCCAAAAATACTTTTGACACCACTAGGAGTGGCACCAGCTAGTTAGGAAAGTTTTAAGGTCGGCAAGCAACATACCTTGAGAAGATTTGGGCGCCTGTACTAGTAACAATCAAGCAATTTTTAGCTTGACTTCACTAGGAGTGACTCCAGAAAGCCTAGGAAGGACTTAAGGGACCAGGAATGGCCTAGAAGGCCGGAAAAGGATAGGAACACTTAAAACAGTGTCCCGAAGGTAGTGGACTTAAAAAAGGATGATAAGATTTGTCGGAAGGGTTGACCGGGCCAATAGGGGCAAAACGGTCAACTAGATTAGAAAGCTGTCGGGACGGACTCAGAATGTCCTGGAAGAAGACTCGAGATTTAGAAACATTATTTAGAATGTTCCTAAAGGCTACCAGCTTGATACTCATAGCCGGTGTGGTTAGAAAAGGCGACCGGCCCACTAAGGGCAAAAAAATCATTTTGCATCGGGTTTACCGGAACTGACTCGGAATAATCCAGAAAGATAAAGAAAGGTCAGGAAAACTATAAAAAGCATTCTTGAAAGGTTACCGGTTTGATACCCAGAGCCGGTGTGGTCCCCGGGGCGTTTAGATGCCTAGGGGCAAAATGATCATCTTGACCGAAAAGTCTCAGAATTGGCCCAAAACTGAGTAGAAGGCACCTAATCATGCCGGATTGACTTTAAGACAATCTTGGAAGGGTGGACTTACCATTCTGAGTACTTAGGTGTGTTCTTAAGAAACGTGCCAGAAAATGGCCCTAGGGGCAGTTTGGTCATTTTTCACCGAAGTGGACTAGCAGGCATTGGTGTTGACCTGGGTTTTGAGTGTTTCCGCCACTCTGACGACGGTCTCGTGATACAGGGGTTTGTTGGCAATTCCCTATATTGACCTATTTGCGAGTATTTTTGCTACTCTAATGGTTGCGTTGTTTACGAGTATTTCTGCTACTCTGACGGTTCGCGATCATTCCTGATACTGCCTGATCTCGGGAAGCTACTAAAGGGACATAGTGCCTGAGAAGTCAACTTTTTCGAAAGGCGTACGGAAACGGACATTTATGCATTGGCGGGCTAGCAAGCGCCAAAGGTGGACCGTTCTACCATCTAGGGGACTTGGGGTCTCATCCCAGTCGACAGGTTTAAAGGGGACTTATCGTCTTCAGAAAGACATGCTGTCGCACCCAGATTTTTCACACTCGAAGAATACTCACCCAAGCCGGAAAAATGCTGTACTCTCTCGTTACAACTCACCCTCCTAGAAGAATGAGTGCGACTAGGTTTGAATTGAAAACATGTTTAAATAAAGGGCTTTTGAAAAAGATTCGGAGTCGCCACCTAACTTGATTAAGGTGAGTTAGGTCACCTAAAAACTAAAAGTAATCCGAAGACTACACTTAGGGTTTTTGAAAAACGATTTTGAAAATATCTCCTCAAGAGAGGGTTTTTAGGAAAACATGTTGTTTGGCAACCTTTGGAAAATATTTAGCCCTTTTTAGAAAAATGACTCCGTTTTGGTCTTTGAAATCAGTGATCTAAGTTCGGAGGTTGGTTACGTGTAGGGAAGACACACTAAGCTATCACCCTACCCCGCCGTTTCGGTACCTACATGTCAATCTACCCTAGATTCACCTATGAGAGTCTTTAACTAACTAATGGTTCAACCCTATTCACTTTAGAAAAACAATGCTTGAAAACTAATTTAGCATGATCCATGATATGCAAGTGCAAGATGAAAGAATTGGAAAATAGAAATTGATTTGAAAAGAAATTGATTTGATTTGAAAATAGATTTGAAAAGATGGAATTGAAATTGGAAACTTTGAAAACTTGGAAATAGAAATTTGAAAATAGAAATTTTGAAATTGAAATTTGAGAATAGATTAGAATTTGAGATTTGAAAAGATTTTGAAAACCGCACCTATGAGGGTGGAATTGAAAGTTTGAAAAGTATTGTGACCACACCTATGGAGGTTGCCTACGTATCCCTTTGGGGGGAATCAGGTCAGTCGTAGTTCGGACCGGAGTCCGATTGAAAATAGAAGAGTGGATTTGAAGAAGGAGATTGAATTGGAAATTGAATTTGATTTGAAATTGGAAGAGGAGATTGGAAATTGAAATTAAGAAGATTGGACTTTGATTTGGAAAGATAGATTTAGACTTGTTTTGAAAAAGAGAAGGTTTGAGAAAACCTAGACTTAGGAAAGATAGGAGATCTAGGAAAGACTCAAGAGTTTAAGAAAGATTGGATTTAGGAAAGGCTCGAATTAGGAAAGGTTCAATTTAGGAAAGTGTCATTTTTGGAAAGTTTTTGAATTAGGAAAGTTTTGAATTTAGGAAAGTTTTAAATTTAAGAAAGTTTAGAAATTGGAAAGTTTCGAGTTTAGAAAGTTTTTGAAAAAGGAAAGGTTTTCAGATTAGGAAAGTTTCGAAATTAAGAAAGTTTTGAAATTAGGAAAGATTTGAAAATTGGAAAGTTTTGAATTTAGAAAGTTTTGAAATAGGGGAGTTTTGAAAATTGGAAAGTTTCGTTTTTGGAAAGGTTTAGAAAAAGGGAAGTTTAAGATTTAGAAAGTTTTAGAGTTTAGAAAGATTTAAGATTTTAGAAAGTTTTAGAGTTTTAGAAAATCTTGAAATTAGAAAAGGCTTGAGTTTAGGAAAGGTTTGAAAACTTAGGTTAAGAAGTTAAGATTTGAAAAGAGGGTAGAATTAGGAAAGGGTTGAATTAGGAAAGATTTGAAAGTTGAGTTTTAAAATTTAGGAAAGATTTTTATGTTCAAGTTTTAGAAACTTAAGATTTAGGAAAGTGAAAGTTTAGGAAGGATTTGAATTAAGAAAGAGTTGGATTAGGAAATGATTGGATTTTGTTTCTAAAAGGGAAGGTTTGATTTCGTTTCCAAAAACGGAGGATAAGATCTAGTTTCCTAAACGGGGAGATTGGATTTGGTTTCCTAAAGCAAAGGTTTGATTTTGTTTCCAAAAACGGAGAATTGGATCTAGTTTCCTAAAAGGGGAAGATTTGATTCAGTTTCCTAAAGGGAAGATTTGATTTGGCAAGGAATTGGAAAGGGAGGTTTTAGAAACCCTATATTTGAAAAACCATAGTTTTGATGTAGAAAATAGGTTTTAAAAATATGTATATTTTTGATGTGAAAACATGAGGTTTTGAAAACCTAGGTTTGGAGCAAAGTTTGAAAATCATGTTTTTGGAAAGAAAATTAGGGTTTCCTAATTGTAGGCTCTAAGGCTTGACTTGGGCTCTAAGGAAAAGGGATTTTTAGAAAGTACGTTTTTGGAAACAAAGGTTTTCTAGAAGGGAATCCTAGGGAGGAACTTTTGGAAAGTGAATTTGAAGAGGGAGTTTTTGGAAAAAGATCTTAAAGAGGAGTTTTGGAAGGCGCATTTTTAGAAACGTAGATTTTGGAAAGAAGATCCTAGAGGAGAGTTTCTAGAAGGAAAATTTTGGGAAGAGAGCTTTTGGAAAGAGTTGTGGGGAACGTTTTTAGAAAGTGGATTTTGAAGAAAAGATTTTGGAGAGGAGTTGAAAAAGAGAGTTTTGAAAAACAGATTTTGAGAAAGAGTTTTTGAAAACAATTTTGAAGAGGAGAGTTTTAGGAAAGTATGTTAAAAAAGAAATTTTTAGGAAGTGGGATTTTTGAAAAGAGAGTTTTTAGAAGGTATAAAAACCTCTCACTTTCCTAAAGCAATTCTAACCATAAGAGGGCTAGAACCACTTTAGGAAAGCGGTTTTGGAAAATAATAAGATTTGAAAATATGGACCATATTGGTCACTTTTAATGTAACACTTTCCTAAAGTAACCCTAGCCATGGAAAGACTAGAATCACCCTAGAATTGTGATTTTGAAAACAAGTTTTTGACAAAGAGATTTTGATGCAATTTTGAAAACAAGTTTGAAAACGGTTTTGAAAACGAGTTTGAAAACGAATTTTGGAAGATGCAAGATTATGATATGCACAATGCAATTTGGGGTCGTGAACATACAAAGCTAAGGCTTCACCACATAATCAAGAAGGTCGGACCCACGTGGTCTTTGGCTAGACTAGAAGAAAGCCCCCGACACGGTGACTCTCCAATAGCCCAATCCTACACATGGACCGAGAATCCCCTTGTTTCAAGCATGCAAAGAAAGGGGGGAAAGAGATGGGGGATTAAAATAGAGAAAACCCAAGTGGGTTGGAGAGAGAAGAGAGAGGGGGGAAGTACAAAAAATTAAAGAGAAAGCCTACTGTATGTCTTCTTTATTTTGCACGCCGCGCTGTCTTCGGTCTTTAGTCTTTGTCTTGATTTTCACCTTCAGTCTTCAAGGGTTGTCTTCAAGCTTTGGATTGCAGCTCTTCAAGTCTTCAAAGGATGGTGGAAGGCTAGTGTATGAGTGTATGGGGGAGTGTATGAGTGTATAGGAGGCTAGGGTTTGTGTATAGTGGCTAGGGTTTGGGAGAACCTAGGGAGGCTAGGGTTTTGGAGGTGCTCGAGCTCTATATATCGAAATATAAGATTTTTAGGTTAAGTTTGCAGACCCCTTTCACGTTGAATGAGGCTCTGTATTTATAGAAGTTGGACAAACCTGGCGCCTGTTATAGTGGCGCCAGGGCAAAATTTACACTAGCGCCACTAGTAGTGGTGCCAGGCCATTTTTTGGCTTGGCGCCACTACTAGTGGCGCCAGCCAATTAGGAAAGATTTAAGGTCGGCAAGCAACGTATCTTTGACTAGATTTGGGAGCCTGTACTAGTGACTACCATGTAAATTTTAGCCTGGCTTCACTAGGAGTGACTTCGAGAAGTCCGGGAATGATTTGAAGGAGCTGGGAATGACCGGGGGGGCCGGAAAGGAGCAGGAACACTTAAAATAGTGTCCTAGAGGTATTTGACTTGAAAAGTGAGGATAGGATGTGTCGAAGAGGTTGATCGGGCCTTTAGGGGCAAAACGGACCGGGCCTTTAGGGGCAAAACGGTCAATCGGACTAAGAAATTGTCGGGGCAAACTCGGATTGTCCCGAAAAAAGACTTGGGATCTGGAAACATTATTTAGAATGTTCCCAGAGGTTGCCGGTTTGATTCCCAGAGCCGGCATGGTCAGAAAAGGAGACCGGCCCACTAGGGGCAAAACGGTCATTTTGTACCGGGTTTGCCGGAACTGACTCGGAATGGTCTGGAAAGGTAAAGGAAGGTTGAGAATACTATAAAAAGTATTCTCGGGACATTACTGGTTTGATACTCAAAGCCGTTATGGTCGAAGAAGGAGACCGGCCCTCTAGGGGCAAAATGGTCATTTTGTACCGGGTTAGCCGGAACTGACTCGGAATGATTCGGAAAGGTAAAGGAAGGTTGAGAACACTATAAAAAGTATTCTCAGGAGGTTACCGGTTTGATACCCAGAGCCGGTGTGGTTCCCGGGGTATTCAGATGCTTAGGGGCAAAATGGTCATCTTGACCGGAAGGTCTCGGAAAAGGTCTTAAGGGTAGTCTGGTCATTTTTCACCGAAGTGAGCTAACAGACACTAGTGTTGACCTGGGTTTTGAGTGTTTCCGCCACTGTAACGGTGTGAGTATTTCCGCTACTCGGACGGTTTTGTGAGTATTTCCGCTACTCTAACGGTTCTGTGAGTAGTTTTGCTGCTCGGACCGTCTCGAGGAATAAACTCTCTCTCGAGAGGGATTGGAAAGGGGTCTTACAGTCTCCGAAGAGACGTGCCTGGATTGGAGCCGTCTCGAGGAATAAACTATCTCGAGAGTGGGATTGGAAAGGGGTCTTACCGTCTCCAAAGAGACGTGCCTGGGTTTTGAGTGTTTCCGCTACTCTAACGGTTTTGGGAGTGTTTCCGCCACTCTAACGGTTTTGTGAGTGTTTCCGCCACTCTAACGGTTTTGTGAGTAGTTTTGGTACTCGGACTGTCTCGAGGAATAAACTATCTCGAGAGAGGGATTGGAATTGGAATAAGAAAGGATAATGCCCCTAAGGGCATTTTGGTCATTTTGCCTCTATTTGGGCCTGACAGGCCTGCAAAGCGATGAAAAGATGGAATTTGGACCTAGAGGATTGGTTTCGATTGGAATATGCCCAAAATGACTTGAAAACAAGTCTGGACGGAGTGTAGACTGCCGAGCGGTCAAAAATGGGGTGCTTACAGCTGCCCCTCTTTTTCTGTCTTTGCTTGTCAAAGACAGAAAACGATAAGAGTAAGAGTCCCATGTTGGCCGCGAGGCAGTCGGAAGGACGAACACTGAGATTCTTTCGACAACGGGGGTCAAAAACGGATAACAGGCCAAAAAGGCCTTTAAAAACGAGTTTTGGTGGGAAAAAGGGCAAAACTGCCCAGAGTTTATAACTGGCGCCACTAGCAGTGGCGCCTTTGGCAAAAAGAAACTGGCGCCACTAGCAGAGGCGCCAAGCTTAAAGTTACAACCAGAAAATTTTTGGTTCGAACACCCACGAGATTTGAAGAGTTATTTGCAAATTTGTGAGGCATTGCGAGGAATCCGTCTAGGACATTGAAGGAGCACTCCTTGAGGACCACGGGTGGTTGCCGGAGGGAGTCGACGTCGCCGGAAAAGTCGCCGGAAGTGAAGATTTCGCCGGAGAACTTCCCAAAAGGTGAGTTTTCAAATTTTGTTGGTTTTGATGTGTAGAACTTCGTTTGAATCATGTAAATAGTGAAAATTGATGTTTTGATATGTTTTGAACACTTTGGTGATGTTGTTTTTGCATTTTGATGGTTGTTTGATTGAATTTGAATGATTTTTCATGAATATGTGAAGAGGGTTTTCTGCAAGATTAGGGGATTTGTTCTTATAGACTTGGGCATTGAGTTTTCTGGCTATGTTTTTGTGCAATATGCCTTAGAAAAATGTGTTTAACAACCGTATGAAGTTTCGTGATTTTTTGAAAGCTCGGTGAATTTTTGATTTTTTGAAAAATAGAAAAATATTTAGAAAATTAGAAAAAATTAGAAAATTCAAGAAATTGATGAAATTTTTGAAGTTTGAAATTTGGAAAAATGTAGAAATATTTTGAAAACATTTGAGGGGATTTTGAAAAATTTCAAAAGATGTTTGAAAACCATTGATTTATTTGAAAAATAAAACATGAGTTTTGAAAATTTTGAAAAATTAAAAAGTGTGCACAGGTGCCATTGTCATGTGATTGTTGGAAGGTGCATATTTCATATTTTGTGTTGATGTCATGGGTGTTGTAGGGGTCATTTTTAAACGGGACTCTGCCGAAATTTTTAGAAATTATGAAAAGAGTTGGTTAAAATCTTAGAAATAAAATCTTTTTGAAGGGAAATGGTAGAGAACCCTTGAGATGTGATTTGGAGTTGGAAAACCAAGATGTGTGAAGATTTTGTTTTTGATTTGTTATTCAAAATCCTTTATTTGTTTTGTGTTATTCGTTTGTTTTATTTTACTGTTATTTAAACTGCATGGATGGTATATTAACATTACTTACCTTGGCTTACCTTTTCAGGATGGCAGACGCAGGTGATGAAGGTTCCGAGAGGAGACGCCGCTCGGGGAAGGCGGCCCGGACCGATTCTGCTGGCGGTTCTAGTTGATCTAGAGGTAGTCGACGATCCACCGGACGATCCTCATCCAGCCAGAGCGGGCAGGGGAGTAGACTACCTGTCGAGCCTTTTCCTCCGGTTGAGCAGGCTTTTGCTGAGGAGGTTGACTCCGAGGAGGAGGTACCAGGCCTTGGGGACTAGGTGACTGGCTGTGGGAGAGCTTCTTCTAGGCATAGACAGACAGACGCTGACTTGGGAGATTTGTAGATACCAGATGTCCCACCTCTCCGGGATCTGGCCTATCATCCTAGTGTATACTCCAGACAGCATTTGCCACCTCCGCGGGTACATAAAGCTTTCCGAAGGGCTGTTCATCAGGTTTTTGTGACCATGCAGCAGGCTGCCCCATCATACCGCGCCTTCTTGACAGAGATCGGGTTTGGCGCCTTTATGGGATTACAGGCTAACCGCCTGAACCGGCATTTGGTACTGGCGCTTATTGAGAGGTGGTTCGGGGAGACTGAGACCTTCCATTTTGTCGACTTTGAGTTAGGCCCCACTCCTTTAGATTGGGCGATTATTACAGGATTCTCCTTTGTCGACCGGCGGATCATGTGTCGATCTGGCTGCTGCTAGCTGTTTCTCCAAAGAGGCTACCTCAGCGTCCCTCATTCTCAGCCGGTCATGCAATATCCCTATCAACTGGCGGTTTTGCCGCCTGTGATAACGCCCTTGAACAATCATAACTATCAAGAAGTCGGTATACCCTAAGGAAGTTAAAGGAGTCTCAATTAGAAGATCCCCAAGTCTGCTAGGACCCAACACATAACGCTGCAGCCAATAGTGATAAGTCTCAGTCTGAAGGGGCATGACAAAGAATGGACCATCGTCATTTATGTGAGGAAGCAAAGATCTCCATGTATCTATAGCCCTCTCCACCAGTGCTCTCGAGATCGATGCCTAAAAAACAAGAGTGATCTTAGCTGTAGATGCCGAATAAGGGATATCCTGACTCCTACCAAGCTGTCGTAGAACTCGAATCCCGAAGAAGCGATGCCCCGCAAGCCTGCTAGGGGTACGAAGGCCCTCTCGGAAGGTCGAACTCTCAAGCAATACCTACCAACCAGTCCTGAATACCACCTGATCGTGCCTGACCTCATGCTCCAAAGGTAGTTAGCCCAGGCCGCAACGGTCTGCGGAAGCCTCCCTTCATTTGCCATGACTCTCTGAGATCTCGCCAAGGAATATATATGGTCAAGCTAGATATACCATGTATGCTAGAATAAAGGAGTAACAAACAAGTGCTCAATCGCCTAGAGCTGGAAGAGAGCAATGCATCCCTGAAAATGAGCATCAACAATCTGCTGGAATCTCGTAAGACTAACAAAGGTCTCCCCTACAATCATGGGAGCATAAGAATGCCCCGTAAGAATCAGGGCCAGTAGTGTACATAGTCGACAGTCAACTAAATCATCTCCTCGTGGGAACACCAAGTAGTTCAGCAGAAGCAAGGCCATAGCAACCATACGAGAAACAACCCAATCCTGGAAAGTGTGCCAATCACCTGAATGGACTTGCATACCCGTGGGAAACTCAAAAGGAGAAAAGAGGAACTCTAATGAGACGTAAGGAAACTGGGACAAAGAAGAAGATAAAAGAACTGTGCGTCTGAGTCTAAGCTAGGACGAGACCACTGTAATATAACCATCCGAAAAGAGGGGTCCTACAATGTCGGCAGAAACATCTTAGAAACCAAGAAGAAACCCATACTCGTGAGGGGTAGGGGTAAGCTCGCACTCCCCAAAGTGGAAAAAAGATAAGCCAGGCTGCCAAAAGGGAATCACTGCCTCCATGAGCCCGGGAATAAGTTGCATTGATAGAAGTGAAGCCACCCGACCAAAGGATCGGCGAAAGATATTCTACTCATCTGGAGGGTAACTATCATGCCAAGCTCTTAGTCGTCTCAAAACCACATCTGCCATCTTGAAAATGTAAGCCAAGGTAAGAGGTATTAATATACCGTGCTTGCAGTTAAAATAATAATAAAATAAAATAAACAAATAACACAAAGAAAATAAATAAATAAAAAGATTTCAAATGATAAGTCAAAACGAAATTCCTACACATTTTGATTTTTCAACTTCAAATCAAATCTCAAGGGTTTTCTGGCTTTTTCCTTCAAAAAGATTTTATTTCTAAACCTTTTCCAACTCTTTCCTTAATTTCTAAAAAAAATTTTGACAGAATTTCGTTTAAAAATGGTCCCTACAACACCCATGACATCAATACAAAACACAAATCGTGCACTTCACAACGTTACAATCACATGACATCAGCACCTGTGCACACTCTTTAATTTTTCGAGATTTTGAAAACACATTGTTTTATTTTTCTAATAAATCAATGGTTTTTAAAGTTATCCTAAAATTTCTCAAAATCATTTCAAATGTTTTTTAAAAATATTCATACATTTTTCAAAATTTTAAACTCTAAAAATTTCATCAATTTCTTGAGTTTTTGCCATTTTCCTAATTTTCCAACTATTTTTCTATTTTTCAAAAAATAAAAAATTCACCAAGTTTTCAAAAAATCACGAAACTTCACATGGTTGTTAAACACATTTTTCTAAGGCACATTGCACAAAAATTTAGCCAGAAAACCCAATGCCCAAGCCTGTAGGAGCAAGTTCCCAATTCTTGCAGAAAATCATCTTCACATAATCACGTAAAATCACTCAAATTTAATCAAATAAGCACCAAAATGCAAAAATAACATCACCATAATGTTCAAAACATTTGAAAACATCAATTTATACTATTCATATGATTCAAACAAAATTCTACACGTCAAAATCAACAAAAATTTGAAAACTCACTTTTTGGAGTTCTCCGAAGAAATCTTCTCTTCTGGCGACTTTTCCGGCGATGTGGTCTCCTCTCGGCAATCACTCGTGATCCCCAAGAAGTGCCCCTTCAAGGTTCAAGTCGATTTCCACACAAAGACTCTTGATTCTCCAAAAACTCTTGAAAACCCGCAGTAGTGTCGAACCAGAATGTTTCTGGTTTTATTTCTAAGCCTGGTGCCACTAGCAGAGGCGCAAAGCTTTTTCTGCCAAAGGTGCCACTGCTAATCGCGCTAGTTTCCAAATTCTAGGCAGTTTTGTCCTTTTTCCCACTAAAACTTGTTTTCGAAGGCCTTTTGGGCCCAATATCCATTTTTAAACCCCCATTGTCGAAAAATTTCCAAAGTCCGTCCCTCCGACTACCTCACAGTCAACATGGGACTCTTACTTATCGTTTTCTGTCTTCGACAAGCAAAGACAGAAAAAGAGGGGCAGGTGTAAGCACCCCATTTTTTATCGCTCGACAATCTACAGTTCATCCAAACTTGTACGCATATCAATATGGACGTATTCAAAATCGAAATCAACTCTCCAAGTCTAATCCCGTCTATCCATTGCTTCGCGGGCCCACCAGGCCCAAATAGAGGCAAAAGGACCGAAATGCCCTTAGGGGCATTGTTTGGTCAAATTCCAAATTAGGCACGTCTTTCCGAAGACGGTAAGTCCCCTTTCCAATTCCCACAGGCGTGTCTTTCCAAAGACGGTAAGTCCCCTTTAAACCTGTTGATCGGGACAAGACCCCAAGTCCCTGTCGCGCCCAGATTTTTCGCACTCGAGGAATACACACACAAGCGAAAAAAATGCTATACTCTCTCGTTAGAACTCACCCTCCTAGAAGAATGAGTGCGACCAGGTTTGAATTGAAAATAGATTTGAATAAAAGGCTGTTAGAAAAGATTTGGAGTCGCCACCTAACTTGATTAAGGTGAGTTAGGTCACCTAAAAACTAAGAATAATCCGAAGACTACACTTAGGGTTTTTGGAAAAAGGTTTTTGAAAATACCACCTAAAGAGAGAGTTTTTAAGAAAACAGGTTGTTTGGCAACCTTTAGAAAAACATTTAGCCCTTTTTTTTGAAAATAACTCCGTTTTTGGTTTTTCGAAAACAGTGATCTAGGTTCGGAGGTTGGTTACGTGTAGGGAAGACATACTAAGCCATCACCCTACCCTGCCCTTTCGGTACCTACATGTCAATCTATCCTAGATTCACCTATGAGAGTCTTTAACTAACTATTGTTCAATCCTGTCCATTTTGAAAAAGAATGTTTGAAAAGAAACTAACATGATGCTTGATATGCAAGTGCAATAGAAGAGAGTTGATTTAGAAATAGATTTAAAAAGAAGAATTTGATTTGATTTGAAAAGGAAGAGATAGAAGTTTGAATTTGAAAAGAAGATTTTGGGAATTGAAATTGAAGATTGAAAATAGAAATAGATCATGGAATTGGAAACTTGAAGAAAATTATAAGATTGGAGATTGGAAAGAAGTTGTAGAAATAGAAATTTGAAAAAATATTATGGAATTTGACATTTGAAAATGGTTGTGGAATTTGAAATTTGAAAAAGGTTGTGAAATTTGAGATTTGAAAAATGTAAAGGAATTTGAAATTTGAAAGAAGTTGTGACTGCACCCATGAGGGTTGCCTACGTATCCTTTTGGAGGAATCAGGTCAGTCGTAGTTCGAACAAGAGTCTGATTGAGAATAGAAGAGTTGATTGGAAGAAAGAGATTGAATTGGAAATTGGATTGGAAGATTGAGAGATTAAACTTTGATTGGAAGATTTGAAAAGACTTGACTTTGGAAAACTTGGTTTTAGGAAACCTAGACTTAAGGACTTAGAAAAGAAAAATTGGATTTGACTTGGAAAGATTTTGAAAAAGAATTTACTTGAACATTGGACTTGGAAAATTAGGAAAGCTTGGAATTTAGGAAAGATTTGGATTAGGAAAGTGTCATTTTAGGAAAGTTTTGGAATTAGGAAAGTTTCAACTTGGGAAAGTTTTGGAATTAAGAAAGTTTTGAATTAGGAAAGGTTCATTTTAGAAAAGGTTTCAAATTGGAAAAGTTTTGAATTAAGAAAGTTTCTTGTTAAAAAAGTTTTAACTTAGGAAAGTTTTAAATTAAGAAAGTTTCAACTTAGGAAAGTTTTGAATTAAGAAAGTTTCATGTTAAGGAAGTTTCATTTTTGGAAAGTTTCGCTTTAGGAAAGTTTCAATTTAGGAAAGTATTCAAATTGGGAAAGTTTTCATTGTAGGAAAGGTTTTGAAATTATGAAGTTTTGAAAGTTGGAAAATTTTTGAAAGTACGAAAGTTTTGAGTTTAGAAAGTTTTAGATTTGGAAAGATTTGAAATTTGGAAAGTTTAAGATTTAGAAAGTTTTAGAGTTTTAGAAACTCTTGAGATTAGGAAAGGTTGAGTTTAGGAAAGATTTGAAAACTTAGATTTGAAAAGTTAAGATTTGAAAAGGGGTAGAATTAGGAAATGTTTGAATTAGAAAAGATGTGGAAGTTGAGTTTTGAAATTTAGGAAAGATTTTTATGTTCAAGTTTTGGAAACTTAAGATTTAGGAAAGTAGAAGATTAGGAAGGATTTCAATTAGGAAAGATTTGGATTAGGAAGGGATTGGATTTTATTTCTAAAAGTGAATGTTTGATTTTGTTTCCAAAAACGGATGATAAGATCTAGTTTCCTAGAGGGGAAGATTTGATTTGGTTTCCTAAAGGAAAGATGGGATTTGGTTTCCTAAAGGGAAGATTGGATTTGGCAAGGATTTGGAAAGTGAGGTTTTAGAAACCCTAGAATTGGAAGACTATAGTTTTGACATAGAAAAGAGGTTTTGGAAATGTGTATAGTTTAGATGTGAAAACAAGAGGTTCTGGAAACTTAGGTTTTAAGGCAAGTTTGAAAACTATGTTTTTGGAAAGAAAATTAGGGCTTCCTAATCGTGAGTTCTAGGGCTTGATTTGCACATCAAGAAAAGGAATTTTTGGAAAGTGCGTTTTTGGAAACGAAGATTTTTAGAAGGGAGTCCTAGAGAGGAGTTTTTGGAAGAAAATCCTAGAGAGGAGTTTCTAGAGGGAAAATTTTGGAAAGAGAGTTTTTAGAAAGATTTTTGGTAGAAGATTATTAGAGAGAGTTTTTGCAAAGATTTTTAGGGAGCATTTTTAGAAAGTGGATTTTGGGGAGAGGAGTTTGAAAAGGAGTTGAAAAAGGGAGTTTTGAAAAAAAAAATTTTGGAGGAAATTTTTGAAAACAACTTTGGAAAGGAGAGTTTTAGGAAAGTATGTTGAAAAAGAGATTTTTAGGAAGAGATTTTTGAAAAGAGAGTTTTTCGAAAGTATAAAAATGTCTCACTTTCCTAAAGCGATTCTAACCATAAAAAGGCTAGAACCACTTTAAGAAAGTGGTTTTGAAAACAACAAAGATTTTGAAAATATGGACCATATTGGTCACTTTAAATGTAACACTTTCCTAAAGCGACTATAGCCATGGAAAGGCTAGAATCACCCTAGGATTGTGATTTTGAAAACAAGTTTTGAAAAAGGAGATTTTGATGCAATTTTGAAAGCAAGTTTAATGCAAATTTTGAAAACGAGTTTGAAAACGATTTTTGGAAGATACAAGATCATGATATGCACAATGAAAGTTTGGGTCGTGAACATACAAGGTTAAGGCTTCACCACATAATCAAGGAGGCCGAACCCACGTGGTCTTCTGTTAGCCTAACGGAAAGCCCCCGACACGGTGACCCTTCAATAGTCTAATCTTACACATCGACCGGGAGTTCCCTTGTTTCAAGCATGCAAAGAAAGGGGGGGGGGGGGAAGTGATAAGGGGATTAAAATAGAGAAAACTCAAGTGGGTTAGGAGAGAGAAGAGAGAGGGGGAAGTGCAGAAGCATAAAATGAAAGCCTACCTTGTGTCTTGTTTATTTTGCGCGCCTTACTTTTCTTCGGTCTTCGTCTTGATCTTCGTCTTCAATCTTCAAGAGTTGTCTTCAATCTTCAAAACTTCAGATTGTAGCTTTCCAAGTCTTCAAAGGAGGGTTGGGGGTTAGTGTATAAATGTATGGGGGTGTGTACGAGTGTATAGGAGGCTAGGGTTTAGTGTATGGTGACTAGGGTTTGAGAAACCTAGGGAAGTTAGGGTTTTGGGAGTGTACGAGCTCTGTATATCAAAAATTAAGGTTTTTAGATTGAGTTTACGGACCCCTTTCACGTTGAAAGAGGCTCTATATTTATAGAGGTAGGACACACCTAGCGCCTATTGCAGTGGCGCTAGGGCAAAATTTCTCTTGGCGCCAGGCCAATTCTTGGCTTGGCGCCACTACTAGTGGCACCAGCCAGTTAGGAAAGTGTTTAGGTCGGCAAGCAACGTATCTTTGACTATATTTGGGGGCCTGTACTAGTGACTACCATGCAATTTTTAGCCTGGCTTATTAGGAGTGACTCCGGAAAGTTCAAGAACGATTTGAAGAGGTTGGGAATGACCCGGAAGGCCAGAAAAAAGTAGGAACACTTAAAATAGTGTCCCAGAGGTATTTGACTTGAAAAGTGAGGATAAGATGTGTCGGAAGGGTTGACAGGGCCTTTAGGGGCAAAACGGTCAATTGAATCGGGAAGTTGCTGGGACGGACTCGGACTATCCTAGAAGAAGACTCGATATTTGGAAACATTATTTAGAATGTTCCCAAAGGCTGTCGGTTTGATACCCAGAGCCGGTGTGGTCGAAAAAGGTAACCGGCCCCCTAGGGGCAAAATAGTTATTTTGTACCGGGTTTGCCGGAACTGACTTGAAATGATCCAAAAAGGTAAAGGAAGGTTGAGAATACTATAAGAAGCAATCTCAGGAGGTTACCCATTTGATACCTAGAGTCGGCGTGGCTAGAAAAAGGCAACCGGCCCACCATGGGCAAAACGGTCATTTTGCACCGGGTTTGCCGAAATTGAATCGGAATGATCCGAAAAGATAAAGGAAGGTTGAGAATACTATAAGAAGCAATCTCAGAAGATTACCGGTTTGATACCTAGAGCCAGTGTGGTTCCCGGGGCGTTCGGATGCCTAGGGGCAAAATGGTCATATTGACCAAAAAGTCTCGAAAAAGGCCCAAGGGGCAGTTTGGTCATTTTTCACCAAAGTGGAATAGCAGGCACCGGTGTTGACTTGGGTTTTGAGTGTTTCCGCCACTCTGATGGCGGTAGCGCGATACAGGGGTTTGTTGGCAATTTCCTATATCGACCTGCTTCTGAGTATTTTCGCTACCCTAACGGTTACAATGTTTGCGAGTATTTCTGCTACTCTGATGGTTCGCGATTATTCTCGAGACTGCCTGATCTTGTAAGCTGCTAAATGGACTTAGCGCCTGAGAAGTCAACTTTCTCGAAAGGCATGCCTAAACGGACATTTCTGCATTGGCGGGCTAGCATGCGCCAAAGGTGGACCGTTCTACCATCTAGGGGACTTGGGGTCTTGTCCTGATCGACAAATTTAAAGGGACTTACCATTTCGAAGAGATTTTCTTCGAAAAACACGTCGGACCATCTCGAGGAATAAATTATCTCGAGAGAGGGATTGGAATTAGAAAGGGGTTTTATCGTCTTCGAAAAGAAGCGCCTGATTGGAGTAGATTTACCATCTTGAGGAATAAACTGTCTCGAGAGAGGGATTGGAATTGGAAAGGGGAGTTACCGTCTTCAAAAAGACGTGCTTGATTAGAGTTGGAAAAGGGATTGACCGTCTTCGGAAAGATGTGCCTGATTGGAATTGAAAAAGGGACTTACTGTCTTCGGAAAGACGTGTCTAATTGGAGTAAATTTACTGTCTCGAGAAATAAACTGTCTCAAGAGAGGGATTGGAATTGGAATTGGAAAGGACAATGCCCCTAAGGGCATTTTTGTCATTTTTTCTCTATTTGGACCTGGTGAGGCCCGCAAAGCGATGGATAGATGGGATTTAGACTTAGAGAGTTAGCTTTGATTGGAATTCGTCCATATTGACTTGAGTACAAGTCTGGACGGAGCGTAGACTGCCGAGCGATTAAAATTGGGGTGCTTATAGTCCCCTAAATGGTAGAACGGTCCACCTTTAGCGCCTGCTAGCCTGCCAATACAAAAATGTCCGTTTCGGCATGCCTTCCGAGGGAATTGCCAACAAACCCCTGTATCATGAGACCGCTGTCAGAGTGGCAGAAACATTCAAAACCCAGTTCAACACCAGTGCCTGCTAGCCCACTTCGGTGAAAAATGACCAAACTGTCCCTAGGGCCATTTTTCGGCACGTTTCTTAAGAATACACCTGAGTCCTAGGAATGGTAAGTCCACCCCTTATAAGATCATCTTAGAGATGATCTAGCATGATAATGTGCCTTCTAGTCAGTTTCGGGCCAATTCCGAGACTTTCTAGTCAAGATGACCATTTTGCCCCTAGGCATCCGAATGCACTAGGGACCACACCGGCTCTGGGTATCAAACCGGTAGCCTCCCGAGAATGCTTCTTATATTGTTCTCAACCTTCTATTATCTTTCTGGATCATTCCGAGTCAGTTCTGGTAAACCTGGTGCAAAATGACTGTTTTGCCTTTAGTGGGTCGGTCGCCTTTTTCTGACCATATCGGCTCTGGGTATCAAACCGGTAATCTCCCGAGAATGCCTCTTACAGTATTCCCAACCTTCCTTTATCCTTCTGGATCATTCCGGGTCAGTTCCGGTAAACCCGGTACAAAATGACCATTTTGCCCTTGATGGGCCGGTCACCTTTTTTCACCACAACGGCTCTGGGTATCAAGCCGGTAGCCTTTGGGAAAATTCTAAATAATGTTTCTAAATCTCGAGTCTTCTTTCGGGACATTCTGAGTCCGTCCCGGCAACTTTCCGATCCAGTTGATCGTTTTGCCCCTAATGGTCTGGTCAACCCTTCCAACAAATCTTGTCATCCTTTTTCAAGTCCATTACCTCTGGGACACTGTATTAAGTGTTCCTGTCCTTTTCTGGCCTTCTGGGCCATTCCCAGTTCCCTAAGTCCTTCCCAGGCTTTCCGAAGTCACTCCTAGTGAAGCCAGGCCAAAATTTGCATGGTAGTCACTAGTACTGGTGCCCAAATCTTCTAAAGATACATTGCTTGCCGGCCTTAAAACTTTCCTAACTAGCTGGCGCCACTAGTAGTGGCACCAAGCCAATATTTGGCCTGGCGCCACTCCTAGTGGCACCATAAGCATTTTTGGCCTGGCGCCACTGCAGCAGATGCCAGGTCATTCCCTTGTCTATAAATACAGAGCGTCCTCCAACGTGAAAGGGGTCCCCAAAATTAGTCTAAAAACCATACTTTTCGAGATACAGAGCTCGTAGCCTCCCTAAACCCTAGTCTCTTTAGGTTTTCCAAACCCTAGTCTCCATACACAAATCCTAGCCTCCTATACACTCATACACTCTCATATACTCATACATTAGCCTCCAAAGCCTCCTTTGAAGACATGAAGTGCTGCAATTTGAAGCTCTTGAAGATCGAAGCAAACATTCGAAGATCAAGACGAAGACTGAAGTGAAGACCGAAGCAAGACAAGCAAAACAAAGCGCACAAAGCTAAGCAAAATAAAGAAGACACAAGGTAGGCTTCTTATTTACGTTTACGCATCTTCCCCCCTCTCTTCTCTCTCCTAACCCACTTGGGTTTTCTTCTATTTTAATCTCTCATCTTCTTCCCTCCTTTCTTGCATGCTTGAAACAAGGGAATTCCCGGTCCATGTGTAGGATTGGGCTATTGGAGAGTCACTGTGTCGGGGGCTTTCTTTTAGTCTAACCGAAGACTACGTGGGTTCAGCTCCCTTGATTATGTGGTGAAGCCTTTAACCTTATATGTTCATGACCCCAATTTGCATTGTGCATGTCATGATCTTGCATTCTTCCAAAATTCGTTTTCAAACTTGTTTTCAAAAGTTTACATCAAAATCTTCTTTTTTAAAACTTGTTTTCAAAATCACAACCTTAAGGTGATTCTAGCCTTTCTATGGCTAGGGTTACTTTAGGAAAGTGTTACATTTAAAGTGACCAATATGGTCCATATTTTCAAAACCTTTGTTGTTTTCAAAACCACTATTTTAAAGTGGTTCTAATCTTCTTATGGTTAGAATTGCTTTAGGAAAGTGAGATATTTTATATACTTTCTAACAACTCTCTTTTCAAATCTCTCCCTCTAAAAACCTCTCTTTCAACATATTTTTTAAAAACTCTCTCCAATCTTCTTTCCAAAATTGTTTTCAAAAGCTTTCTCCAAAAACTATTTTCAAAAACTTCATTTTCAACTCATCTCAGAAGCACTCTCTTCAAAATTCCTTTCCTAAAAACACTCCCTAGGTTTCTTTCTTAGAAAACTCTCTCCCTAAATCTCTTTCCTAAAAACTCTTTGCTAAAAGCTTCTGTAAGCATCCCATTTTTGACCGCTCGGCAGTCTACACTCCGTCCAGACTTGTTTTCAAGTCATTATGGACATTTTCCGATCGAAACCAATCCTCTAGTCCAAATTCCGTCTTCCCATCGCTTCGCGGGCCTGTCAGGCCCGAATAGAGGCCAAATGACCAAAATGCCCTTAGGGGCATTGTCTTTTCTTATTTCAATTCCAATCCCTCTCTCAAGACAGTTTATTCCTCGAGACGGTCCGAGTAGCAAAACTACTCACAAAACCGTCAGAGTGGCGGAAACACTCACAAAACCGTTAGAGTGGCGGAAACACTCACAAAACCGTCAGGGTGGCGGAAACACTCACAAAACCGTTAGAGTAGCGAAAATACTCACAGAACCGTTAGAGTAGCGGAAGTACTCACAAAACCGTTAGAGTAGCGGAAATACTCATAGAACCGTTAGAGTAGCGGAAGTACTCACGGAGCCGTCCGAGTAGCGGAAATACTCAACCGTTAGAGTAGCGGAAATACTCACAGAACCGTTAGAGTAGCGGAAATACTCAACCGTTAGAGTAGCGGAAATACTCCCAAATCATTAATCCCGTCTGAGTAGCGGAAATACTCAACCCCGTCCGAGTAGCGGAAATACTCACAAATCTTCGACCCCGTCCGAGTAGCGGAAATACTCACACCGTTAGAGTGGCGAAAACACTCAAAACCTAGGTCAACACCCGTTTCTGTTAGCTCACTTCGATGGAAAAGGACCAGACTACCCTTAGGACCTTTTCCGAGACTTTTCGGTCAAGATGACCATTTTGCCCCTAGGCATCCGAACGCCCCGGGAACCACACCGGCTCTGGGTATCAAACCGGTAACCCCCTGAGAATACTTTTTATAGTATTCTCAACCTTTCTTTACCTTTCCGGATCATTCCGAGTCAGTTCCGGCAAACCCGGTACAAAATGACCGTTTTGCCCCTAGTGGGCCGGTCTCCTTCTTCAACCACACCGGCTCTGGGTATCAAACCGGCAATGCCGGGAACACTTTTTATAGTGTTCTCAACCTTCCTTTACCTTTCCGGACCATTCCGAGTCATTTCCGGCAAACCCGGTGCAGAATGACCGTTTTGCCCCTAGTGAGCTGGTCTCCTTTTCCGACCACGCCGGCTCTGGGTATCAAACCGGCAACCTCTGGAAACATTCTAAATAATGTTTCCAGATCCAAATTCTTCTTCCGAGACAGTTTGAGTCTGTCCCGGCAGTTTTCCAATCCGATTGACCGTTTTGCCCCTAAAGGCTCGGTCAACCTTTCCGACACATCCAATCCTCACTTTTCAAGTCAAATACCTCCAGGACACTATTTTAAGTGTTCCTGCTCCTTTTCGGCCTCCCGGGTCATTCCCGGCTCCTTCAAATCATTCCCGGACTTTCCGAAGTCACTTCTAGTGAAGCCAGGCCAAAGTTTACATGGTAGTCACTAGTACAGGCGCCCAAATCTAGTCAAAGATACGTTGCTTGCCAACCTTAATTGTTTCCTAAATGGCTGGCACCACTAGTAGTGGCGCCAAGCCAAAAAATGGCCTGGCGCCACTACTAGTGGCGCCAGTATAAATTTTGCCCTGGCGCTACTGCAACAGGCGCCAGGCTTGTCCAGCTTCTATATATACAGAGCCTCATTCAATGTGAAAGGGGTCTGCAAACTTAACCTAAGAATCCTATATTTCGATATACAGAGCTCGAGCACCTCCAAAACCCTAGCCTCAGGTTTTCTAAACCCTAGTCACTATACACAAACCCTAGCCTCCTATACACTCATACACTCCTCCATACATACATACCCTAACCTTCAACCATCCTTGGAAGACTTGAAGAGCTGCCATCTAAAGCTTGAAGACAACCCTTGAAGACTGAAGAAGAAGATCAAGACGAAGACCGAAGATTGAAGACCGCACGGCGCGCAAATTAAAGAAGATACAAGGTAGGCTTTCTCTTTAATTTTCCGCACTTCCCCCCTCTCTCTTCTCTCTCCAACCCACTTGGGTTTTCTCTATTTTAATCCCCCATCTCTTTCCCCCCCCCCCCCTTTTCTTTGCATGCTTGGAAACAAGGGGATTTCCGGTCCATGTGTAGGATTGGACTATGGGAGAGTCACCGTGTCGGGGGCTTTCTTCTAGTCTAACCAAAGACCACGTGGGTCCGGCCCCCTTGATTATGTGGTGAAGCCTTAACCTTGTATGTTCACGACCCCAAATTCCATTGTGCATATCATAGTCTTGCATCTTCCAAAAATTCGTTTTCAAAAAGTTGTTTTTCAAAACTTTTTCAAACTTGTTTTCAAAATTGCATCGAAAGCTCTTTTTCAGAAGCGTGTTTTCAAAACCACAATCCTAGGGTGATTCTAGCCTTTCCATGGCTAGGGTTGCTTTAGGAAAGTGTTATATTAAAAGTGGCCTTTTGGCCTATATTTTCAAACTTTGTTTTCAAAACCACTTTCTTAAAGTGGTTCTAGCCCTCTTATGGCTAGAATCGCTTTAAGAAAGTGAGATGTTTTTATACTTTCCAAAAACTCTCTTTAAAAATCTCTTCCTAAAAATCTCTTTTTCAACATACTTCCCTAAAACTCCCCTCTTCAAAATTGATTTCAAAAACTCCCTTTCAAAATCTCTTTTTCAAAACTCTCTTTTTCAACTCCTTTCCAAAACTTTCTTTTCTCAAAATTCACTTTGTAAAAACACTCCTTAAAAATCTTTCTAAAAACTCTCTTCCCAAAATCTTTCTTCTAGAAACTCTTCCCCTATAGGATTTTCTTTCTAAACTCTTCGTTTCCAAGTTCACTTTCCAAAAACTCCTCCCTAGGATTCCCTTCTAGAAAACCTTCGTTTCCAAAAATGCGTTTTCCAAAAAAAAAAACTCTTTCCTTAGAGTCCAAGTCAAGCCTTAGAGCCCACAATTAGGAAACCCTAATTTTCTTTCCAAAAACATGATTTTCAAACTTTGCCCCAAACCTAGGTTTCCAAAATCTTTTGTTTTCTACATCAAAACTATACATGTTTTCAAAACCTCTTTTCTACGTCAAAACTATAATTTTCCAAACCTAGGGTTTCTAGAATCCCCCTTTCCAAATCCTTGCCAAATCCTATCTTCCCTTTAGGAAACCAAATCAAATCTCCCCGTTTAGGAAACTAGATCCCGTCCTCCGTTTTTGAAAACAAAGTCAAATCTTTTCTTTTAGAAACTAAATCCAATCCCCTCCTAATCCCAAACCTTTACTAATTCAATTCCTTCCTAAACCATAAGCTTCCTAAACCCTAGCTCTAAACCTTTCCTTAAATTTTAAAATCCAACTCTTTCCTAATTTGAATCCTTCCTAAACTTCTACTTTCCTAAATCTTAAGTTTCCAAAACTTGAACATAAAAATCTTTCCTAAATTTTAAAACTCAACTTTCAAATCTTTCCTAATTCAACCCTTTCCTAATTCAACCCCTTTTCCAAATCTTAACTTTCTAAATTCAAGCTTTTAAACCTTTCCTAAATTCAAACCTTTCTTAATTTTCAAGATTTTCTAAAACTCTAAAATTTTCTAAAATCTTAAATCTTTCTAAACGCTAAAACTTTTAAATCCTAAACTTTCCAAATTTCAAACTTTCTAAAACTTAATCTTTCCAATTCCTAAACTTTCCAAATTTGAAACCTTCTTAAGTTAAATCTTTCTAAACCTAAAAACTTTCTAAATTCTAAACTTTCTTAAAACTTCAACATCTTTCCAAATCTAAGACTTTCCTAAACTCAAAGCTTTCTTAATTTAAGACTTTCTTAAGTCGAGGCTTTCCTAATTCAAACATTTCCTAAACTGAAAACTTTTCTTTTTCAAACCTTTCCCAAAACGAAACTTTTCTTATTTTCAAAACTTCCTTGTTTTCAAAGCTTTCCAAATTCAAAACTTCCCTTTTTCAAAACATTTCTAAATTCAAAACTTTCCGATTTTCAAAACTTTCCTAATTTGGGGACTTTCCTAATCTGAAAACCTTTCCTTTTTCGAAAACTTTCCTAAACCTAAAACTTTCCTAATTTCAAAACTTTCCAAAAATGAAACTTTTCTAATTCGAAACTTTCCTAAATCGAACATTTCCTAATTCAAACATTTCCTAAATCCAACCTTTCCTAATCTCCTAAACCTTCCAAGTCGAGTCAAGCTTTTCCTAAGTCTAGGTTTCCTAAACCTCCATCTTTCCAAAACCCAGTCTTTCCAAAATCAATCTTTTCAAATCAAAGTCCAATCTTTCCAATTTCAATTTCCAATCTCCTCTTCTAATCTCAAATCAAATCCAATTTTCAATTCAATCTCTTCCTTCCAATCCAATCTCTCTCTTCAAATCAATCTATTTTCAATCGGACTCCGGTCCGAACTACGACTGACCTGATTCCCCCAAAGGGATACGTAGGCAACCTTCGTAGGTGCGGTCACAATACTTTTCAAACTTTCAATTCCACCCTCATGGGTGTGGTTTCCAAAATCTTTCCAAATTTCAAATTTCCAATCAATTTTCAAATTTCAATTTCAAATTTCTATTTTCAAATTTCTACTTTCAATTTTCAAACTTTCCAATTTCAATTTCATCTCTTCAAATCTATTTTCAAATCAAATCAATTTCTTTTCAAATCTATCTTTCCATTCTCTTATTTTGCACTTGCATATCATGCATCATGCTAAATTAGTTTTCAAACATTATTTTTTATAAAGTGAATAGGGTTGAACCATAGTTAGTCGAAGACTCTCACAGGTGAATCTAGGGTAGATTGACATGTAGGTACCGAAAGGGCAGGGCAGGGTGATAGCTTAGTGCGTCTTCCCTACATGTAACCAACCTCCGAACCTAGGATCACTGTTTTCAAAGACCAAAAGGAGTTATTTTTCAAAAAAGGGCTAAATGTTTTCCAAAGGTTGCCAAACAACCTGTTTTCCTAAAAAACCCTCTCTTGAGGAGATATTTTCAAAAATCGTTTTCAAAAACCTTAAGTGTAGTCTTCGGATTATTCTTAGTTTTTAGGTGACCTAACTCACCTTAATCAAGTTAGGTGGCGACTCCAAATCTTTTTCAAAAGCCCTTTATTCAAACCTGTTTTCAATTCAAACCTAGTCGCACTCATTCTTTTAGGAGGGTGAGTTCTAACGAGAGAGTACAGCATTTTTCCCGCTTGGGTGAGTATTCCTCGAGTGCGAAAAATCTGGGCGCGACAGCTTCTTCCAAAGTCTTCTTTCTAAAACTCCTCTCAAAGTCCCTTTCAAAAAACTCCTCAATAGGATTTCTTTCCAAAAACTCTCTCTTTTCAAAATTCACTTTCTAGAAACTCCTCTCTAGAATTTTCTTTCAAAAATCTCCCTTTCTAAAAACTCACTTTCCAAAAACTCTTTTCTTGGAGCCTCAGTTAAGCCCTAGAGCCAACAATTCGGAAACCCTAATTTTCCTCCCCAAAAACATAGTTTCCAATTCCTTATTTTGGCTTTAAAATCTAGGTTTCCAATACCTCTTGTTTTCTACATCAAAATTATATATATTTCCAAAACCCCTTTTCTACATCAAAACTATAGCTTTTCGAATCTAGGGTTTCTAAAACTCCATCTTTCCAAATTCACGCCAAATCCAATCCCTCCCCTTTAGGAAGACAAATGCAATCTTCCCTTTAGAAAACTAGATCCAATCCTTCATTTTTGGAAACAAAATCAAAACATCTCTTTCTAGAAACAAAATCTAATCCCTTGTTTTAGGAAATAGGAATCTCAATCTTTCCTAATCTAAATCTTTCCTAATTCAACTCTTTCCTAATTTCCTATCTTCCTAAACCATAAGTTTCCTAAAACTTTCAAATCTCTCATTAAACGTTAAGCTTTTAAACCTTTCTTAATTCTATCCCTTTCCAAATCTTAACTTTCCAAATATTAGTTTTCAAACCCTTCTTAAACTCGAAACCTTTCCTAATTTCAAGAATTTCTAAAACTCAAACTTTGAATCTTTCTAAATTCTAAACTTCCCTAAACTTCAAATCTTTTCAAATCTAAAACTTTCTAAATTCTAAACTTTCCAACTTTCAAAATTTTCCTATTTCAAAACTTTCTAAATTCTAAACTTTCCTAAATCAAAACTTTCCTAATTCAAAACTTTCTTAAAATGAGACCTTTCTTATTTCAAAAATTTCCTAAAACGAAACTTTCCTGAAATGAAAGTTTCCTAATTCGAGTCTTTCCTAAATCTTATCTTTCCTCAAGTCTAGGTTTCCTAAATCTCAATCTTTTCAAAACAAGGCCAAATCTTTCTTCTTTCCAAATCAAAGTCCAATCTTTTCAATTCCAAATTCCAATTTCCAATCCTTTATTTTAAATTCAAATCAAATCCAAGTTCCAATTCAACTCTTTTTTCAAATAAAATCTTCTATCTTCTATCGGACTCTTGTCTGAATTACGACTGGCCTGATTCCTTAAAAATGATACGTAGGCAACCCTCATGGGTGCGGTCACAACCTTTTTCAAGTTTCTATTTCTACAACCTTTTTCAAATCTCCAATTCCTTAATCTATTTTTGTAATTCCAAGTTTTTATTTCCAAATCTCTATTTCCAATTTCCAAAACTTTCAAATTTCAATTTTATCTTTCCAAATCTCTTTCTAAAAACAAATCAATTTCTTTTCAAATCTATTTCAAAATCTATTTTCCAACTTTCTTTGTATTGCTTTTACATATCATGCATCATGTGTTTTTAAAAATTCTTTTTCTAAAGTGGATAAAATTGAACATTTGTTAGTTGAAGACTCTCATAGGTGAATCTAGGGTAAATAGACATGTAGGTACCTCAGGGGCGGGGTAGGGTGATGGCTTAGTGCGTCTTCCCTACACGTAACCAACCTCCGAACCTAGGATTATTGTTTTCAAAGACCAAAATGGAGTTTATTTTCAAAAAGGGCTTAATTATTTTCTAAAGGTTGCCAAACAACCTGTTTTCCTAAAAACCCTCTTTTGAGGAAGTATTTTCAAAATCATTTTCAAAAACCCGAAGTGTAGTTTTCGGATTATGCTTAGTTTTTAGGTGACCTAATTCACCTTAATCAAGTTAGGTGGCGACTCCAAATGTTTTTCAAAAGCCCTTTATTCAAATCTAATTTCAATTCAAACCTAGTTGCACTCATTCTTCTAGGAGGGTGAGTTCTAACGAGAGAGTATAGTGTTTTTTCTGCTTGTGTGTGTATTCCTCGGGTGCGAAAAATTTAGGCGCGACAGTTACGTATAGAGAAGATACACTAGGCCATTACCTTATCCCGCCTTACGGTAACTACTTGTCTATTCACCCTATATTCACTCATTTAGAATTTCTGGTTGTAAAACG
This sequence comes from Euryodendron excelsum, assembly GCA_033060915.1. NCBI lineage: Eukaryota > Viridiplantae > Streptophyta > Magnoliopsida > Ericales > Pentaphylacaceae > Euryodendron > Euryodendron excelsum. Next base: position 32,669,341 of record CM065383.1, on the reverse strand, counting down.
ATCAATTACTATTCACTTTGAAAAGAATTTTGAAAAGAAGTTTAAGCCATCATTTTAGGGATGATGTGATGCATGATATTCAAGTGTAAGAAAATAATTTAGAAAGAGATTTTGAAAAGGAAATTAGAATTTTGAAAAATGTTATGGTTGCCTACATATCTCTTTATTGGGAATCAGGTCAGTCGTAGTTCGGACTCACGATACGATTAAAAATAGGCACTTTGGGGCCTTGCTTGATTTTGAAAAGACAACTTGTGGCCTTTGGTAAGTTTGACTTGAAAAGGTTTTAGTTTGACATTTGATTAAAAGATTGGAATTGAACTTTGATTTAAAATTGACTTTGATTTGAAATCAAACTTGGTGTTGACTTTGCAATAAAACTTGAATTTGGAATTGTCTTGGAAAGTCTGAATTGAACTTCGAAATCATCTTGATAAAATTGAGGTTTGAAAATCGTCTTGATTTAGACTTAAGACTTAGAAACGAGTTGAAGTTTCCTAACTTAGGGTTAGGGTTGAACTTGAACTTAGGTATCCAACGACTTAGATAACCTAGGGTTTAGACATGCACTTGAAAAGTTTAATTTTAGAAAACTTGATTTTAGGAAAGTTTCAAATTAGAAAAATTCTATTTTAGGAAATCTTCCATTTCAAGAAATACTTGATTTTGGAAATATTTGATTTAGGAAATGTTTGAATTTGAAATTTTGGAACATTAAAATTTGAAGAGATTTGATTTAAGAAGAATTAAATTTGAAAAATTGAGTTTGGAAAGGTTTGACCTAGTTTTGAGTTAACTTGAGATTTAAGCAATTCTAGGACTTAGGGTTTATGCAATGCATTTGAATTGGAAAGATTGGATTTTAATTGAAAAAGGAAAGTTTTGTTTTTGAAAAGTTTGCAAAGAGAAGGTTTTGAAATTAGGAAATATTGACATTAGAAAAAAAATTAGAATTAGGAAATATTTGATTTCTATTTCTTAAACTAGAAGATTAGATTTTATTTCCAAAAATAGGATATTTGATTTGGTTTTCTATTTAGAAAAGATTTGATTTGACTTGAAATTGAAAAACTTTAGTTTTGAAAATCTATCATTTTATGTGATTTTTGAATTAGGAAATCTATATTTTGATCAAATGGAAAGCTATGATTTTGTGTGACGCCTAGGATTTCTTAATATGGATTCTAGGGTTTTGACTTGGACTTTAAGATTCAAAGTTTTTAGAAAGTAAATCTTTAAGAAGAATTTTTAAGAAGTGGATTTGCAAACTATTTTAGAAAATTTTAAATATAGACTTTCGAAAATCTCTTAAATATCTTACTTACCTAAAATGATTTTAATTATGAGGAGACTATAACCATTCTAGGGTTGTAGTTTTAAAAACAACTGGGATTTGAAACCCTAATATGGACCTTGATGGTCTTATTGAATATAATAATTTCCTAAAACAATCCTAACCATGGAATGGCTAGAATCAATTTGAAGTTGTGGTTTTGAAAATAAGTAGGGTTTGAAACCCTAATATGGACCACAATGGTCTTATTGAATATAACACTTTCTTAACAAATCTAACTATGGAATGGCTAGAATAATGTTAAGGATGTGCCTTTGATAACAATTTTGAAAACAGTTTTTTTGGATGCAAGTTTTAATAGAAGCTTTGGAACGCGATATTGAATGCAATGTATGAACATAACAACCACAATGCAATAAGGACGTAAGCATATAAGGCTAGGTTTCACCACATAATCAAAGGGAGCTAGACCCACACTATCTTAGGTTGAACTTAAAGAGAATCCTCGACACAGTGACTTCTTCCAAGGCCTTCTTAGGCATGAACCAGGAGGTCCCTTTTTTCAAGCACACAAGAAGAAGGGATAGAAGATGAGGATTAAAATAAAGAATAGTCCAAGTGGACTAGGAGGGAGAATAGAGAGAGGGAAATTACTTAAAAGTAAATAAAACCCTACCTTGTCTTCTCATTAGGTTGAATGGTTCAATGGAGGACTTGCTTAAACTTTGAATAGGCAGCACTTGATCTTTAATGGTGATAGGAGGCAAGTGTATAAGTGTTTAGAGTGTATGGAGGCTAGGGTTTGGAGAGAGGCATGAAGGAATTAGGGTTTTGGGAAAACTCGAAGGTTATTTTTAGAGAGGCAGAGTTTCTGGAGCTATTTTTTGAACCTAGAATACATATAGGGGTGGCTTGTATTTATAGGCAGCCAAAGTAAGCCCTAGCTCCTATTGTAGTGGCGCTAGACTTATTTTTGGTTTGGCTTGGCTCTTGTACTAGTGGCGCCACCTCCTTTGAAAAGTTGTTGAGTCAGCAAGAAATAGATCTTTAACCCTTCGGACACAAGGCCGTAGATTTGGGTGCTTATCCTAGTGACTACCATACAATTTTTGGCTTGACTTCACTAGGAGTGACTTCAGAAAGTCTGAGAATGATCCTAAAGGTTTCGAGTAGCAAGACTTGACCGAGAATAGATAGGACCCTTAAAAGTGTGCCCCGGAGGTAATCGGCTTGATAACTAGAGAAAGAGTAGTTAAAAAGGGTGACTGGCCCACCAGGGGCAAAATGGTCATTTGAGCTGGGGTTGACTATGAGAAGACTCGAGGGTTGGAAACACGATTAAGAGTGCTCTGAGGGATTACTGGTTTGATACCCAGAGCAAGTGTGATTGGAAAAGGCGACCGGCCACAGGGGGTAGAACGATCATTTTGTACCGGGTTTACCGAAATGGACTCAAAATGGTCTAGAAAGATACTAGAAGATTGTGAATACTGTTAGAAGCATCCTCGGAAGGTAATTAGTTTGAGGCCTAGAGCCAGTGTGGTTTCCGAAGGCAAATGGATGCGTAGGGGCAAAATGATCATTTTGATCAGATGCTTTTAGAACTAATTTGGAAGCGACTGAAAGACACTAGAATGTGCTAGATTTTCTTTGAAACAATCTTTGGGACTTACCACTTTGAGGTCTTAGGTACTTTTTGGAGAAGCGCGTCAATAGGTCCTGCCAGGGCATTTCAGTTATTTTTACCAGAATGGGCTAACAGGCACTGGTGTTGACCTGGGTTTTGAGTGTTTTCGTCACTCTGATGGTGTGTGACGAGTTGATTTCCAAAGGTATTCTATTCTCTGCTAAATGTGCCAAGGCTAAGAGACATATTTGGTCTCATGACACAGGGGGTTTGCTAGCATTCCCGATGGCGAATGTTTCCGTCACTTTGACGGTTACGATGTTTGTGAGTGTTTTTGACACTCTAATAGTGTGCATTCATTTCGAAGACTGTCTAATCTAGGAAAGCTGTTGGATGGTCTTATCGCCTCGTGGCCCTAGGTACTTTCCTAATTGACGTGCTAAATAACGAGCATTCTACCTTGGTAGGTTAGCAGGCGCTAGAAGTGAACCGTTCTATTATCTTGGAAACTTGAGTTTTATCCTGGTCAACGGGTGTGAAAGGACTTATAGTTCCCAGGGGTTTTGTGCTTTCTCGATAAACATGCCGTACTGGATGGACTTACTGTCTAAGGGATTAATTTTCTCGAAAGATGTGCCAAATTGAGTTTGATTGATCTTGATTGGAATTAGAATTGGAACTGAGGTTGAAAACAAACTTACCGTCTTTTAGAAGACGTGTGAACTAGAATTGAACCGAGCAATGTCTTAAGGGCATTTTGATCATTTTGCCTCTATTGGGCCTGGCGGGCTTGCGAAGTAGTTGATTAACTGGAATGAGTATGGAAACGTGATTTGGGCTTGAATATGTTTGTGTTGGTTTGAATATGAGTCTGGTCAAACCGAAAATTACCGAGCGGGCAAAAATGGGGTACTTACAGTACCCTCAACTTCAAATGCTTATACTTTTCTCAACTTTGTGAAGGATGTTTGCATATGTTGTTCATAAGATCTAAACTAATTTCCAGACAAATAAAACTAAGAAATGCCACTTCAAGTTTTTTCCATGGATTACCAATACAATATATTTTCTAATAATCTCTCCCTTTGGTAATTTCGTGACAAAACACAAGCAATGAATAAAATTACAAGCCACCCAAGGAGACTCTAGTCTAAAGATAATATTACAGGACATTCTATGATTTCATTTGAATAGTTGCAAATCTACAAAATAACACTTAACAAACATACAACCTTGTGAAACGCATATGAGGAATAAGCAATATGAGATCAAGCATAAACACAAGAACCAACAAATTGAACACCTTAACAACTTTTATACCAACTCGCCATTAATACAATCTTCAAAATTCTCCCCCTTTTTGTCCTGAATTGACAAGGAAATAAGCAATAAATCTCATCACAATAACAAGGAAAGTTTAATAATAGAAGATAAATGAGTAAAAATTAGGAATGAGGGAGCCTAGCCACACACAAAAAATAAAAAATAAATAAAATAAAGTGTGCTTATGCAAGTTATTAAAGCCTCAATAGTATCCATGCACAATATCAAATATATCAAATAATGCTCAAAACGGTTAATGTAGAACTTGATGCATGAATTAATGTAAAATTTTAGACTCATTATCTCAAGATTACCAGATTGATAAAAATAATCCAAGTGTGGGTATACTGTGAACTCGCAAATACGAAACTTGAGTATAAGAACAATTGTAGAAGTGAATATTAATAAGATTATTCAAATTCTAGAAAATTCATACCACTAGAAGTCAAACCAATCGTGTTTATGAGATTTTTAATGAAAGCTTCTCCTCAATTTGATAATGCCAATCACAATTCCTTTTGAGCAATTTCTTTCCTTTTTAACATGCTCTCTCTCTCTCTCTCCCTCTCTCTCTCTCTCTATATATATATATATATATTGTAATTTTGTGGCGACTTTCAACTATTAAATATGGTAGCCTTTTTACGATTTTACCTAGAAAGTCCATATATTGATATATATCCATAGTGGCTTTCACACATATTTAGAGCTAGCCCTTTCCATTATGGACATCTAGATTTTTTTTTCACCACAAGCATGAGGGCAAAGCAATGAAGGAGATGGAGAAACCTGATTTTTTATCAATCTAGTATGCAATACTCTTTTGGAACATGAGAATAATTCAAACTAATAAAACACACATACATGTTTCAACCAAGACAATCGTACAAAGTGTGCACTAGGTTTATAATCATGAAAATCATTACTTAAAACTATGAGTAAATAATTAAACCTTAGAAATGCACGCAGGCTCTTAACACTAAAACATTTAGCATCATTCTCAACATATGAAATTAGATATAGATGCCATGAATCCATCAAAGATACATAATCACAGAAATCTTTTTGTATTTTTCAAAATTTTTTATTTTTTGTGAGTTTCAATAAATAAAAAAAAAACTAAAAATATAAGAAAGATCATAGCACTAGGAAAAACAAATAAAGATGAAGCACATCCTAGGCTATGTCAGAAACTATCATTCTTTTAATAGGATTAGGCCTGATAGATTTTCCAAGATCATCAATGGGCTTGAGATTCACATCACCATAAGTATTCAAATTAGATTTTTTTAACCCAAATAGTCCTATAGTTAGGTTTTTCAATGACTTCATGGACTTTGGTTTGCATCCTAGGCTTTGCCTTGGTATTGTGGTTCCTTTTCCTACCATAATAGTTAGGAACTTGCGTTGGTCTAGATTGAGGCATAAAAATTTTCAATTCATTATTTGTAGCAAGAATACAAATCTGATTAAGCAAACTCCCAAACAAGTTCTCAGATTGGTTATGAGCATGAGAATCTGAAACTTGGTTCAACTTATGACAATGAGGTCGAATGTGACCTTTGATACCATAATGATAACAAGTGGGGACAAACCTAGTAGATTTGGCCTTGACATTAGACACATGTGTATGCGTGGTGATGGTCTTCTTGGGAGTCATAATCTTAACCTTTAAATTAGGACAATGTGGCCTAATATAACCCTTTACTCCACAGTGGTGGTATATGGGTGCAAGCTTAACATGCTATAAGGTATGGAAGACTTACCTTGAGCCTTCACAAAAGTAAGCTTATTTGTCGGTTCAAAAGATGTGGAAACCTTTTCTTTGTATCCAATTCCAGTCATGTCCACATAGCTCCTTTGTGCATTCTAAATTTTACCAATTTTCTTGGAACCTGCATTCATCTTCTTGAAAGTATCTTTAGAAGCAAACAATTCAAATTCTAATTTTGATACCTTTCCCTCTAAGCCCTTATTGGTCTCTATACATGCATGCAACTTTTTTTGTACAGTAATGACCTTTTCAAAAAGTGTGGGCCTACTGTACTTTAGTTTTTCAATGAGAGTAGCAGATTCATTAACCTTTGTTTTAAGTGTGTGTCTTTCTTATTCAATTATCTTTTTTTTTTGTTTAACTTGAGACGCACCTTATACAATTTATCATAGGTCTCATGAATGTTCTCTTCTTCGCCACTCTTATGGTCACCATCACTATTTGAGTCATCTTGACTTGACTCATAGGATTTACTAGGTTTACTACCACAATTAGATTGAAAATTCATACCATGAAAAGATGGTTTGAATACAGTAAAATACCTAAATACTTCATTAGATGAAGGATTTGCAATAGTGAAAGTTCCTATACTCTTAGATGCAGATGTAATGCATGCTATGGTAATATAAGACTTTTCATATGCAACTTCAAGAGTATCCCATGCCTTTTTAGTAGACTCATACATAGATATACGACTAAAATCATAAGATGTGACATGATTAAAGATAACATTGATAGCCTTGCTATTCCAAACAGATATTTCTAATTTAGTGTCATCCCATTGTTCTTAAGGTTTAGAGACAGTCACAGTGCCAATAGTTATCCTAGGAGGACACCAACCATGCAAAACAGACATCTAAGCACATTCATCAATAGACTTAATATAAAGTCTCATACGTGTTTTCCAATCAGCATAGTTAGAAGTATCTAACAAAGGTAAATCCATGTATTTAGATAATCAAGACCTCACTTGTTAAAAATAAAAATATTTTTGAGTATCCCGCTTTGATACCAATTGAAAATTTCGAATTACGTTAATTTACTTTGCATGGAGAAGTGCTTGATCGATTAAGCAATCTAATCAATCACACACTAATTTAAATCGCATGCAAGAGTAATAGAGTAAACACACAATAGACACAAGATTTTAGCATGAAAACTTAAACTAAAAAAAAATCACAGGACCTAGTCCAACCAAGCAATCATTATAAAAAACTGAGTATAAGAGGGTCAACTTACAACCCAACCATAGACATCCCAATCCTCAAGTGACGAATCCTCGCACTTTCGGGTGTGCTCTCCTTGTATTGATCGAACCCCACGATCACGTATAGATACACTTACGATACGGTTCTTCATTAATTGATTGAGTGTTGAACATCACAACACTATTGAAATCCACCAAACGCTAGACATACTAGTCCAATCTCCAAGCACTATGTCAACGAACATTTCACAAGAACACTCTCAACTATACCAATTCAAACCACACGAATCTAAGTTAAAGTAGAAGCTTGCTTGTACATTCGTAATCTACTGTCTCCTGTGTTTGAACCACAATGAATACCATACTGTGAATACCCTGTCTTAATGCTCCACTAAGACTGATTCGTTGTTGAAGATTTAAAGTTCTTCTTCTTGTAGGGTTCTTAAGGCTCAAGAGGCAACTATAAATGTGTATATGAATAATATGAGCTCTTGGTGTCACCCTAAACACCTCTTGCACTTATATATATAGGAATAAGTCTAGGGTAGTGCAAGACCTTCTTTGGCACATTTGTTGAGACATATCTGATTAGGGAACCTTAAAATCATCGCCTCCTGCTCGAACTAGCTTCTAGCGGTTCAAGCGGACTACACTGCCACTTGCTTGCTCGAGCTGGCTTAAAATTCCAATCTGCCACTAGCCCGCTCGAGCTAGCTCTAGCCAACTATGATTTAGTAGCTTGTACCCTCAGCTTCAAATGTTTGTACCTTTCTCAACTTTGCATATGATGTTTGTAATGTTGTCTATAAGATCTAAACTAACTCCAAGACAAATAAGACTTAGAAATGACACTTCAAGTTTTATCCATGAATTACCAATACAACATATTTTCTTACAATAACCAACTCTACATTATGTGTAGTGTAGTTTTTGTGATACGATTTCAACTTTTATGAAACATATGCAATCATTTTGTCATTATTTTTTTTAAATATAAACACAACCCAAGCCCGTATATGAAACATCATTGGAAGTGATTCAAATACACTAGTTTGATTTGGACAGATTCAGTGGGACAATTTCAAACAGGCATATATCTTTCATACATATTCGAATTTCGTCCATGACATATCGTTGATGTGGAAGTCTTAGTTTCCAAGGACTTCAGTTTTATAACAAAATTCAAATCATAGAAAGAGGCATGAACATAAATGTATGGACTGGTTAGAGGTCCAATTCGAATTTTTAGATTGTTGATGTAATTTTGCTCAAAAGCCATCATACTATACAGCCATTCTAGGTCTTAGAACCCATATTATAGTTTTCTCAAATTTTATACAAAGCCTCTTCAAGTGTTGGTTTTGTTCACATAAGTTTCAAAATAGTTTCAAGTTAAGCTTTTTAATTCTTTTATGTTCTCTCCCATTCACTCAAAACCATGTGCAAATGTTATTCTAACTTATTTCTATGAGTGTTTTCTTCTGACTAAAACAAAAAAAAAAAAAAAAAAATCAAGGTTAAAATAAAAAATCTTACCTTGATTTGAGTGTTATAGAATTTCCTTTGATTTTTCCCTTTCTTCTCTCTTTTTTCTTTTTTGATCAAAAGAAGGATATATATTAATAATCATAAAGAAGCATTTTACATAAGCCCTTTCTTCTCCTCCTTTACTCTTATTTTTCCTCACTCCAATTAGTCATAATTCATCTTGATTAAGTCCAACTAAACATGATTAAGCCTCAACAAAGAATTGATAAAACAATCAACATCGAGCCAAATTAATTAATACATTGAGTAAACAAACCAAAATTAGGATAGACTAATTAAGCATATAGAAGATTTCACGCTATTCGAACTCTCATGTCAAAGTTTCAATGCATCAAAGGAGCATATAGGATTGTCATACCAACAAGCAATTCATGACAAGTTCTACTTACATATCTAATTACACATAATGGAACACCATATGCATGAAATGAAATGCAATTACTTAGGTTATTGCACTTTTGAAATGATTGGTAAGACTTTCTCAAAACACCATGCAGTACTAGGTTTTCCCCAAAAGTTAACTTAGAATTTGGGGAAGTCTTGCAAGTGTTTTATCAATAAATAATAATGGAGCACACGTGAAAAAAAAAATAGAAGAGAAAAAAAAAGTCTTTTGGCTACAATCAAAATTTGAGTTAACATACTCCACTAAGGACTTGAGTAAATCTATCTCCTAAATTCTTGTTGGGTAGTGGGTGGTGCAGCTGGGTGGAAATTTGATAATGGTAATGGCTGTTCTTTTGTGTTTAGAAAGTTGATGATGGAGATGGTGGAAATGAACTTTTTGATTAAAGGAAGAAATATCCTTTTGTATTCAAGCATTGAAGAAAGATTTTAAGTGAACTAGTGGGTGGGCAATGCGTTTGCAATTTTTAATCACTGTCCCCGGTGATGATGGTTGTTGTAATCTCTCAAATCACCGAAGTTGATGATGTTATCCATGTCTGTAAGTAAATAGAATGATATAGTCTAAGATTTATAAATAATTGAAGCAGTTTATCAGGATAATTACATGGAGTAGTTGGGTTATCTTTTGTCTTATTTATTTGCCATTACAGTTATTGAGAAACAAACTAATTGAAACAATAATAAAATAGATTTAATATAACAATTTGAGAAAAAAAAAAAAAGAGTTACGTTGTGTTACCCAACTTCAAAGACATCAATTGAGGTTCTTCATTTATATATTAGAAGAAATAATATTCTCTTCCTCTAGTGTTGAAAGTTGTCATAATGTTTTTTAACAAGACAAAAATAGATAGGCAGTTGTAAGCATTTCATTTTTGCTCGCTCAGCAATTTTCGGCCCGACCGGACTCACATTCAAATTGACACAGACATATTCAAGCCCAAACTGACTTTTCAGACTCAATCCAGTCAATCAACCGTTTCATGGACTTGACGAGCCCAATAGAAGCGAAATGACCAAAATGCCCTTGGAGCATTATTCAATCCAATTCCAGTTGCCACGTCTTCTTAAAGATGGTAAGTCCCTATTTCAACGTCAATTCCAATTTCAATTTCAGTCCAAATCAATCAAACTCAATCTGGCCCATCTTTCGAGAAAGTTAATCCCTCAGACGGTAAATCCATACAGTCCGGCATGTTTACTAAGAAAACTCATCGGAATGGTAAGTCCTTTCAAACCTGTCAACTAGGATGGAACCCAAGTCCTTGAGATGGTAGAGCAGTTCACTTCTGGCTTTTGCTAGCTCGCCAATATAGAATTTGTGCTATCCGGCATGTCGATTGGGAAAGTACCTAAGACCTCGAGACGATAAGACCATTTAGTAGCTTCTCGAGATCAGACAGTCTATGGAGTAAATGCACACCGTTAGAGTGACGGAAACACTCACAAACATCGCAACCGTCAGAGTGGCAAAAACATTCACAAATAGGTCGATATTGGGAATTGCCAACAAAATTCCTATGTCACGGGACCAAACACGCCTCCTAGCCATGACACATTACCAAAGGATGGGATATCCTTAGAAACTAACTCATCACACATATTGAGAGTGATGGAAACACTCAAAATCTAGGTCAACACCAGTGCTTGCTAGCCCATTTTGGTGAAAAATGACCAAACTGTTGCTTGGGCTTTATCAGCATGCTTCTCAAGAAAGTACCTAAGTCCTCAAATCGGTAAGTCCATGTCACACCCTTAACCCAATTAGACATCATTAATGTCACATTAGACAGGGTGTGATTGCATAGGCCACCATGTCTGCAAATGACACCTTACCATACACCAAAAGGTAAACCACAACTTGACTAAACATATATATATTCACGAACTAAGCATCTATACCGTATAATACAAAAAAAGTAAACCATAGGTTATATTATTACAAATGACATAAAGCATTATATAAAGTCAAGGCCCAATGTCTCATACAAAACATAGCAAGAAATAGAAGAAAAGCAGCAAAAGTTCGCCCCTAAGACTCGACACTCCTAACACCAACATAGATGCCACCGCGGCGATGACTAAGACTACAGTGAACCAGACTTCATCCTTAGCTCACCTATTAACAAGGTCTGCATGGATGTGAGCTAAAAGTCAATGTGCTCACGGTAGAAAATCAAATTCATAAAGAATGATAAATAGGCACCACAATGCACACCCAGGTATAAATGATCAATATATATATATATATATCATGCATACCTCAATGCAATGAAAGTTTCACCCACGTGTGCGCGTAAATTTAAATAACATTGGCCCAATTAGTGATGGCTCATTATCAAGGATGCTTCACATCAACACCCTCTTTAGGTTAACCCCACATCGGTTAAACCTTAGGTTAGCCCTACATCGGCAAAACCTTTCTCTATGAAATGTAATGTAAGGCACACAAGATGAATGTATGCAATACCACATCCACCTCATATATAATATTACCGCATATATGTAATCACCTCATAAATATATTCACCAACACCAATCATATCAAAGACAAGCAATATAATATGAATAAGATTATCATAAATCCCACCTATCACCCCACTCACACCATTGTATGATTAGTCCTTGGTTGATTTGATGGTTCTTGTCCTCCGTGAACCCCTATCACCTCAATCGTGTTAGTTTAATAAGTTCAGCAATAATAATCAGTATAATGTATACATAACCTTAATTAAACTCCCAATATAATGCAATAGCTAAAAAGTACCAAGATACACTAAGTCCTCTAATATGCCAAAACAGACATAGGCCTCATAATCTGGAGATAACTTCGTGAGCTTATACCTAAAAATTTCAAAACTTTAGGAATACAAAATAGACATCTCAGAGAGTATCCAGAAAAAATATTACAGTTTTTGAACATGCCTAAGTATTTATTTGGTATTTTCTAACACATGGCAGTGCTGTAGAAATGAGAATTCAACAGCAGATGGTTTATATTTGATAAATTAGTACCATAGGTAAAAGACATCTGAATGACCTGAAATTTGGTATAGATTATCATCAACCTTTCTTCTAGATACATTATAAATTTCATAAGTTTTAAGCTACTCTCACTTGGTTGAATGTTCTGTCAAACTAGAGGTTACAGATCTGGGCATTAGAATTCTGCAGTGGTAGCTTAACTTTGAAAAATCACCATAATTCGAATATTAAACATTTTTGGCTAAAATCAAAGCTCAAATTTTCCTAATTTCTCAAAGGTCAAGTATACAAAAATTCAGCTCGGAATAAGATACTTAGATAGGCCAAACAGCCACCGAAGTTGGTTGTTTTTTGCAGATTTTCGCAGCAGAAACTCTTTCAAATTTGGACAGAGTTTTCTCTGTCAATTCTTAACCAAAATATGCAAAATTTGAGGTTTTCATGCTCTTTCCAACCATGGTCTCAGAATGTAGATCAGACCTTGTTAAGGCTTTAAAAATAGGATTGACAATGACTACTCTTGCCCAGATTTTGGACAACAACCATGGTTGATGCTCAACTTCTAATCTCCTATTCTAGTTTAATTCTACAGGCATACAAGATCAGTGTCATGCCCCGTTTTTCGACACCAAGCTTTCTTGGCTTAGAAAAAAATACGGTGCTCTCTCATTAGAACTTATCCTCCTAGAAGGACGAATACGACGGGGTTTGAATAGAATTGACTAGGGCTTTTTGAAAGGTCTTTAGAGTCGTCACCTAACATATTTAAAGATATGCTAGGTCATCTACACCAAGTAAAATCCGAGGGTCAAACTTAGGTTTTGGAAAGTATTTTTGAAAAACATCCTCATGAAAGGGTTTTAGGAGGTAGAGTTGTTTGACAACCCTAAAAATATTGAAAAGCCCTTTTAAAAATGGACTCTAGTTTTGGTCTTTGAAACAGAAATTTATAATTTTGGGGGTCGATTACGTGTGGAGAAGATGTCCTAAGACTATGACCTTACCCCACCCTTACGGTACCTATATGTTTATTCATCTTTTACTCACCTAATTATGACTCATGGGTTACCTATGTTTAATGCTATCCACTTAGAAAACATTTGAAAACAAAGTTTGAAGAAGAGTTTGAAAAATGGTTATGGAATTGGGAATTTAAAAAGAGTTGTGACCGCACCCCATGAAGGGTTACCTACGTACCTCCTTAAAGAGGATCAGGTCAGTCATAGTTTGGATAAGAGTTTGAAAGAGTTAAAATTTTAAAATGGGTTTCTATTTCTAGAAAGGTTTCATTTATAGAAATTTTCTTTTCATGAAAGTTTGAGTTTGAAAATGTTTCCTTTTTAGGAAAATTTGACTTTGAAATATTTCCTTTTGAGGAAGAGTGGATTTTGAAAATGTTTCCTTTTTAGGAAGATTGAATTTGAAAATATTTCCTTTTCAAGAAGATTAGATTTGATTTGATTTTGAAAAAGGAAAGTTTGGATTATTTCCAAAATAGAAGGAGTTAATTTAGGTTTTAAATTTGGAATGTTTGAAAAAGGAGTGATTTGAGGGATTTAAAATATAAGGTTTTGATTTGATTGATTTTAAGAAGGAAAGTTTGGAAAAGGGAAGTTTATATTGATTTGAAAATCGAGAATTTTGAGGGTTTGAAAAAGGAAAGTTTCTAAGTTAGCAAAAACAAGATTTTCCTAGGATTGGACTTCTAGGGTTTGACAAATGAGTGTCTTGTAAATGGTTCAAAAATCGAGTCTTTTGAAAATATGTTTTAGGGCCCAAAACCCTAACTTGAATTTTAGACATCCAAATGAATATCGCAGCTTGCCTAAAGCCATTCTAGCCATCAGAAGGAAAGAATCACTTTAGACTCGTGACTATTGTAAGCACCCCATTTTTGACCGCTCGGCAGTCTACGCTTCGTCCAGACTTGTACTCAAGTCAATATGGACGTATTCCAATCGAAACCGACTCTCTAAGTCTAAATCCCATCTGTCCATCGCTTCGCGGGCCTGCTAGGCCCAAATAGAAGCAAAATGACCAAAATGCCCTTAAGGGCATTGTTCTTTCCAACTCCAACTCCAACCCCTCTCTCGAGACAGTTTATTCCTCGAGACGGTTCCAAATCAGGCATGTCTTTTTGAAGACGGTAAGTCCCCTTTCCAATCCCTCTCTCTCGATAGTTTATTCCTTGAGACGGTTCCAAATCAGGCACGTCTTTTCGAAGACGGTAGGTCCCCTTTCCAATCCTTCTCTCGAGATAATTTATTCCTTGAGATGATTCCAAATTAGGCACGTCTTTTCAAAGACGGTAAGTCCCCTTTCCAATCCCTCTCTCGAGACAGTTTATTCCCCGAGACGGTTCCAAATCAGGCACGTCTTTTCGAAGACGGTAAGTCCCCTTTCCAATCCCTCTTAGAAACAATTTATTCCTTGAGACGGTTCCAAATCAGGCACGTCTTTTTGAAGATGGTAAGTACCCTTTCCAATCCCTCTCTCGAGACAGTTTATTCCTCGAGACGGTTCTAAATCGGGCACGTCTTTCCAAAGACGATAAGTCCCCTTTCCAATCCCTCTCTCGAGACATTTTATTCCTTAAGACGGTTCCAAATCAGGCACGTTTTTTCGAAGACGGTATGCCGCCTTTCCAATCCCTCTTTCGAGACAGTTTATTCCTCGAGATGGTTTCAAATCAGGCACGTCTTTTCGAAGACAGTAAGTCCCCTTCCCAATCCCTCTCTCGAGACAGTTTATTCCTTGAGACGGTCCTAAATCAGGCACGTCTTTTCGGAGACGATAAGACCCCTTTCCAATCCCTCTCTCTAGACAGTTTATTCCTCGAGATGGTCTGAGTAGTAAAAATACTTGCAAACATCACAACTGTCCGAGTAGCGGAAATACTCGTAAACAGGTCAACATAGGGAATTGCCAACAAACCCCTGTGTCACGACGATCGCCGTCAGAGTGGCGGAAATACTCAAAACCCAGGTCAACACCAGTGCCGGCTAGCCCACTTCAGTGAAAAATGACCAAACTGCCCCTTGGGCCAATTTCGAGACTTTTTGGTCAAGATGACCATTTTGCCCCTAGGCATCCAAATGCCCCGGGAACCACACCGGCTCTGGGTATCAGACCAGTAACTTTCTAAGATTACTTCTTATAGTATTCTCAACCTTCCTCTACCCTTTCAGATCATTTAGAGTCAGTTCCGCCAAACCTGGTACAAAATGACCGTTTTGCCCCTAGTGGGCCGGTCTCCTTTTCTGACCACACTGGCTCTAGGTATCAAACCGGTAACCTCTCGAGAATGCTTTTTATAAGTGTTCTCAACATCCCTTTATTTTTCTGGATCATTCTGAGTCAGTTCCGGCCAACCCGGTGCTGAATGACCATTTTGCTCCTGGTGGGCCGGTCACCTTTTCCGACCACACCGGCTCTGGGTATCAAGCCGGAAACCTTTGAGAACATTCTGAATAATGTTTCCAAATCTTAAGTCTTCTTCTGGGACAGTCCAAGTTCGTCCCGGTAGCTTCTTGATCCGATTGACCATTTTGCCCCTAAAGGCCCGGTCAACCCTTCCGACACATCTTATCTTCATTTTTCAAGTCAAATATATCCGGGACACTATTTTAAGTGTTTATGCTCTTTTCCGGCCCTCCGGGTCATTCCCGGTCTTCCAAACCCCTTCTCGGACTTTTCGTAGTCACTCCTAGTGAAGCCAGGCTAAAAATTGCATGGTAGTCACTAGTACAGGTGCCAAAATCTAGTCAAAGATACGTTGTTTGCCAACTTACAAACTTTCCTAATTAGCTGGCGCCACTAGTAGTGGCGCCAAGCCAAGAATTGGCCTGGCGCCACTCTTAGTGGCGCCAAGAGCAATTTTGCCCTGGCGCCACTGCAACAGGCGCCGGGTTTGTCCAACATCTATAAATACAAAGCCTCTTCCAACGTGAAAGGAGTCCACAAACTCAGTCTAAAAATCATATATTTCGATATACAGAGCTCGTGCACTCCCTAAACCCTAGCTTCCCTAGGGTTCTTCAAACCTTAGCCACCATACACTAAACCCTAGCCTCCTATACACTCATACACACCCCCATACACTCATACACTAGCCTTCAATCCTCCTTTGAAGACTTGAAGAGTTGCAATCTAAAGTTTGAAGACAACTCTTGAAGATTGAAGACGAAGATCAAGACGAAGACCGAAGACCAAAGACAAGCAAAGCGCGCAAAATAAACAAGACATACGGTAGGCTTTCTCTTTAAATTTCCACACTTCCCCCCTCTCTCTTCTCTCTCCTAACCCACTTGGGTTTTCTTTATTTTAATCCTCCATCTCTTTCCCCCCCTTTCTTTGCATGCTTGAAACAAGGAGACTCTCGGTCCATGTGTAGGATTAGACTATCGGAGGGTCACCGTGTCAGGGGCTTTCCTTTAGGCTAACCAGAGACCACGTGGGTCCAGCCCCCTTGATAATGTGATGAAGCCTTAACCTTGTATATTCACAACCCCAAAATTGCATTGTGCATATCACGATCATGCGTCTTCCAAAAATCGTTTTTAAACTCGTTTTCAAAATCGTTTTCAAACTTGTTTTCAAAATTACATCAAAATCTCTTTTTCAAAACATGTTTTCAAAATCACAATCCTAGGGTGATTCTAGCTTTTCCATGGCTAGGGTTGATTTAGGAAAGTGTTACATTCAAAGTGACCAATATGGTTCATATTTTCAAATCTTGTTGTTTTCCAAACGGCTTTCCTAAAGTTGTTCTAGCCCTCCTATGACTAGAATCGCTTTAGGAAAGTGATATGTTTTTATACATTCTAAAAACTCTCTTTTCAAATCCCTCCTAAAAATCTCTTTTCCAACATGCTTTCCAAAAGCTCCTCTTTCCAAAATTGTTTTCTAAAAACTCTTTTCAAAACTTTCCTTTTTCAACTCCTTTCCAAAATGCTCTCTTCAAAGCCCACTTTCTAAAAGCATTCCCTAGGTCTCTTTCCCAGAAAAACTCTCTCCAAAAATATTTTCAAAAACTCTCTTTCCAAAATCTTCCTTCTAGAAACTCCTCTCTAGGATTCCCTTCTAAAAATCTTCATTTTCAAAAACTCTTTCCTTAGAGCCCAAGTCAAGCCATAGAACTCACAATTAGGAAATCGTAATTTTCTTTCCAAAAACATGGTTTTCAAACTTGCCTTAAAATCCAAGTTTCCAAAACCTCTTGTTTTCACATCAAAGCTATACACATTTCCAAAATCTCTTTTCTACGTCAAAACTATAGTCTTCCAAATCTAAGGTTTCTAAAACCTCATTTTCCAAATCCTTCCCAAATCCTATCTTCCCTTTAGGAAACCAAATCCCATCTTTCCTTTAGGAAACTAAATCCAATTTTCCGTTTAGAAAACTAGATCCAATCATCCGTTTTTGGAAACAAAATTAAACTTTCTCTTTTAGAAACAAAATCCAATCCCTTTCTAATCCAAATCTTTCCTAATTCAACTCCTTCCTAAACTTCTCATTTCCTAAACCTTAAGTTTCCAAAACTTGAACATAAAAATCTTTCCCAAAATTCTAAAATTCAAATCTTTCTTAATTCTACCCCTTTTCAAATCTTAACTTTTCAAATTCAAGTTTTCAAACCTTTTCTAATTTTAAGATTTTCTAAAATTCAAACTCTAAAACTTTCTAAATCTTAAACTTTCCAAATTTCAAATCCTTCCAAATTTCAAAACTTTCTAAACTCAAAACTTGCTTATTTTCAAAACTTCCTTGTTTTCTAAACATTCCAATTTTCAAAACATCCCTATCTTAAAACTTTCCTAATTCGAGAACTTTCCTAATTTGAAAACCTTTCCTATTTCGAAAACTTTCTAAATTCGAAACTTTCTTAATCCAAAACTTTCCTAATTAGAAACTTTCCAAAAATGAAACTTTTCTAATTCGAAACTTTTCTAAATCGAACCTTTCCTAATTTGAACATTTCCTAAAATCCAATCTTTCCAAATCTTCCAAGTCTGATGTTCGAGTCAAATCTTTCTAACTCTCAAGTCTTTCCCAAACCTCATCTTTCCTAAGTCCAGGTTTTTTAAACCTCAATCTTTCCAAAACAAGTCCAGTCTTCTCAATTTCAATTTCCAATCTCCTCTTCTAATTTCAGATCAAATCCAATTTTCAATTCAATCTCTTTCTTTCAAATCAATCTCTTTTCAATCGGACTCTTGTCCGAACTACGACTGACCTGATTCCTCCAAAAGGATACGTAGGCAACTCTCATGGGTGAGGTCACAACTTCTTTCAAATTTCAAATTCCTCCACATTTTTCGAATCTCAAATTCCACAACATTTTTCAAATCTCAAATTCCACAATATTTTTCAATTTCTATTTCTACAAATTTCTTTTCAATCTCCAATTCTACAATATTCTTCAAGTTTCCAATTCTATGTTCTATTTCCAATCTCCAAAATCCAAAAATCTATTTTCAAATCTCAATTTCCAATTTCTAAAACTTTCCAATTTCAAATCTATCCTTTCAAATCTTTCTTCTAAAATCAAATCAAATTCCTCTTTTCAAATCTATTTCCAAATCAACTCTTTTCTATTGCACTTGCATATCATGCATCATGTTAGTTTCTTTTCAAACAATGTTTTTCAAAGTGAATAGGATTGGACATTGGTTAATTAAAGACTCTCATAGGTGAATCTAGGTAAGATTGACATATAGGTACTGAAAGGGCGGGGTAGGGTGATGGCTTAGTGTGTCTTTCCTACACGTAACCAACCTCCGAACCTAGATCACTGATTTCAAAGACCGAAAAGAAGTTATTTTCAAACAAAGGGTTAAATGTTTTCCAAAGGTTTCCAAACAACCCGTTTGTCGCGCCCAGATTTTTCGCACTCGAGGAATACTCACACAAGCGGAAAAAAATGCTGTATTCTCTCGTTAGAACTCACCCTCCTAGAACAATGAGTGCGACTAGGTTTGAATTGACAAATTGGTTTGAATAAAGGGCTTTTGAAAAAGATTCGGAGTCGCCACCTAACTTGATTAAGGTGAGTTAGGTTACCTAAAAACTAAAAATAATCCGAAGACTACACTTAGGGTTTTGGAAAACGATTTTTGAAAATATCTCCTCAAGAGAGGGTTTTTAAGAAAACAGGTTGTTTGGCAACCTTTGGAAAACATTTAGCCCTTTTTGAAAAATAACTCGTTTTTGGTCTTTGAAATCAGTGATCCTAGGTTCGGAGGTTGGTTACGTGTAGGGAAGACGCACTAAGCTATCACCCTACCCCGCCCTTTCGGTACCTACATGTCAATCTACCCTAGATTCACCTATGAGAGTCTTTAATTAACATATGTTCAACCCTACTCACTTTAGAAAAACAATGTTTGAAAAATATGATGCATGATATGCCAGTGCAAAATAAGAGAGAGTTGGAGAATAGATTTAGAAAGAGATTGATTTGATTTGAAAATTGAAATTGGAAAGTGTGAAAATTTGAAAATAGAAATTTGAAAATAGGAATTTTGAAATTGAAATTTTGAAAATAGATTGGAATTTGAGATTTGGAAAGATTTTGGAAACCGCACCCATGAAGGTGGAATTGAAAGTTTGAAAAGTATTGTGACTGCACCTATGAAGGTTGCCTACGTATCCCTTTGGGGGAATCAGGTCAGTCGTAGTTCGGACCGGAGTCCGATTGAAAAGAGATTGATTTGAAGAGAGAAATTGAATTAGAAGAAAGAGATTGAATTGAAAATTGGATTTGATTTGAGATTAGAAGAGGAGATTGGAAATTGAAATTGAGAAGATTGGACTTACTTTGGAAAGATTGATTTTGGAAAGACTTGATTTTAGGAAACCTAGACTTAGGAAAGGAAAGAGACTTAGGAAAGATTTGACTCGGCTTGGAAGATTTAGGAAATTAGGAAGAATTGGATTTAGGAAATGTTCAAATTAGGAAAGTTTCATTTTTGAAAAGTTTCAAATTAAGAAAGTTCTGAATTTAGGAAAGTTTTAGGTTTAGGAAAGTTTTGAAATGGGGAAGTTTTGAAAATTGGAAAGTTTCGTTTTAGGAAAGGTTTGAAAAAGGAAAGTGTTGAATTTAGAAATTGTTTTGAATTAGGAAAGTTTAGTTTAAGAAAGGTTTAGAATTTAGAAAGTTTCAAGTTAAGAAAGTTTTGAATTTTGGAATGTTTGAAAAAGGGAAGTTTTGAATTTGAAGAGTTTTGAAAACAAGGAAGTTTTGAATTTAGGAAGCTTTGAATTTTAGAAAGATTTGAAATTTAGAAAGTCTAGGATTTAGAAAGTTTTAGAGTTTGAATTTTAGAAAGTCTTGAAATTAGGAAAGGCTTGAGTTTAGGAAAGGTTTGAAAACTTAGGTTTAAGAAGTTAAGATTTGAAAAGAGGGTAGAATTAGGAAAGGAATGAATTAGGAAAGATTTGAAAGTTGAGTTTTAAAATTTAGGAAAGATTTTTATGTTCAAGTTTTAGAAGTTAAGCTTGTCTTCAAGCTTCCGATGGCAGCTCTTCAAGTCTTCAAAGGATGGTTGAAGGCTAGTGTATGAGTGTATAGGGGAGTGTATGAGTGTATAGGAGGCTACGGTTTGGGAGAACCTAGGGAGGCTAGGGTTTTGGAGGTGCTCGAGCTCTGTATATCGAAATATAGGATTTTTAGGTTAAGTTTGCAGACCCCTTTCACGTTGAATGAGGCTCTGTATTTATAGAAGTTGGACAAACCTGGCGCCTGTTGTAGTGGCACCAGCCACTTAGGAAACTTTATAAGTCGGCAAGCAACGTATCTTTGACTAGATTTGGGCGCCTGTACTAGTGACTATCATGCAATTTTTAGCCTGGCTTCACTAGGAGTGACTCCGGAAAGTCCGAGAATGATTTGAGGGAGCCGGGAATGACCCGGAAGGTCAGAAAGGAGCAGGAACACTTAAAATAGCGTCCTGGAGGTATTTGACTTGAAAAGTGAGGATAAGATATGTCGGAAAGGTTGACTGGGCCCTTAGGGGCAAAACGGTCAATCGGACTAGGAAGCTGCCGGGGCGAACTCGGATTGTCTCGGAAAAAGACTTGGGATCTGGAAACATTATTTAGAATGTTCCCAAAGGTTGCCGGTTTGATTCCCAGAGCCGGCATGGTCGGAAAAGGAGACCAGCCCACTAGGGGCAAAACGGTCATTTTGTACCGGGTTTGCCAGAACTGACTCGGAATGGTCCAGAAAGGTAAGGGGAGGTTGAGAACACTATAAAAATTATTCTTGGGTCATTACCGGTTTGATACCCAGAGCCGGTGTGGTCGAAGAAAGAGACCGGCCCTCTAGGGGCAAAACGGTCATTTTGTACCGGGTTGGCCGGAACTGACTCGGAATGATCCGGAAAGGTAAAAGAAGATTGAGAATACTATAAAAAGTAGTCTCAGGAGGTTACCGGTTTGATACCCAAAGCCGGTGTCGTTCCCGGGGCATTCGGATGCTTAGGGGCAAAATGGTCATCTTGACCGGAAAGTCTCGGAAAAGGTCCTAAGGGCAGTCTGGTCATTTTTCACCAAAGTGAGCTAACAGACACGGGTGTTGACCTGGGTTTTGAGTGTTTCCGCCACTCTAACGGTGTGAGTATTTCCGCTACTCGGACGGGATTGATGATTTATGAGTATTTCCGCTACTCAGACGGGGTTGATGATTTGTGAGTATTTTCGCTACTCGGACGGTTTTGTGAGTAGTTTTGCTCCTCGGACCGTCTCGAGGAATAAACTGTCTTGAGAGTGGGACTGGAAGGGGTCTTACTGTCTCCGAAGAGACTTGCCTGGATTGGAACCTTCTTGAGGAATAAACTGTCTTGAGAGTGGGATTGGAAGGGGTCTTACCGTCTCCGAAGAGATGTGCCTGGATTGGAACCGTCTCGAGGAATAAACTGTCTTGAGAGTGGGTTTGGAAAGGGGTCTTACCGTCTCCAAAGAGACGTGCCTGGATTGGAACCGTCTCGAGGAATAAACTGTCTCAAGAGTGGGATTGGAAAGGGGTCTTACCGTCTCTGAGGAGACGTGCCTGGATTGGAACCGTCTCAAGGAATAAACTATCTCGAGAGTGGGATTGAAAAGATTTTGGAAAGGACAATGCCCCTAAGGGCATTTTGGTTATTTTGCCTTTATTTGGGCCCCACAGGCCCGTGAAGCGATGGAGAGAAGGAATTTGGACCTAGAGAATTAGTTTCGATTGGAATATGCCCACAATGACTTGAAAACAAGTCTGGACGGAGTGTAGACTGCCGAGCAGTCAAAAATGGGGTGTTTACACCGTTTTCTTAAAAACCCTCTCTTGAGGTGGTATTTTCAAAAACCCTAAGTGTAGTTTTCGGATTATGCTTAGTTTTTTAGGTGACCTAACTCACCTTAATCAAGTTAGGTGGCGACTCCAATCTTTTTCTAAAAGCCCTTTATTCAAAACCTATTTTCAATTTCAAACCTAGTCGTACTCATTCTTCTAGGAGGGTGAGTTCTAACGAGAGAGTACAACATTTTTTTCCACTTGTGTGTGTATTCCTCGAGTGTGAAAAATCTGGGCGCGACAGCTATGAAAAATAATAGAGGCACGAGGCAAAAAATGTAGACCTCTTAGGGTCGTTTTGAATGTCACACTTTTCTCAAAACAACCCTAATCGTGAAAACACTAGGATCATTCCGAGATTGTGTTTTTGAAAAGAAATAAATGTAGGCTAACGGGAGCCATTTAAAATGTTACACTTTTCTAGGAAAACCCAAACCATAAGGGGGTTAAGATCAACCTAGAATGGTGGTTTTGAGAAAACGACTTTGAAAATGATAATAATGGCATGAAACATACAAGACTAGCTATTACCACATTGCAAGAGGGCCCTAAGGCCATGTTGTGAGGCTAGTGAAAGTCAAGAAGGGAGTCCCGATCGGTAGTCCCCTCTCATCCACTCTCAACATAGATTTAGTGTCCTCTTGTTACAAGCATTAAGAAAAGGGGGTTCAGAGATTAGGGGTTAAAAAAGAAAAGAACCCAAGTGGGTTTGGAGGAAGAAGAGAGAGTGGGAGAGTATAAAAAGTAAATGGAGGATTTACATCGTCTCGTTTATTCTTTCTTTGATGGTGGCTCGAGCCTTGGACTTGGGAAGACTTCAAGAGCTTCCAGGTAGTGGAGGATGGCCTTCAATGAAGCTCAGGAGCTAGGGCTTCGGAGCTTCGGACTAGGGTTCGGTCACCGGGACTTCGAGAGAGAAAGAGAGAAGGCTCCCAGAGTTGTCTTGGTGGAGAGAGAGTTTCTGGAGAGATTTTTTGACCCCCAAAATAATGAGGAAGGAGGTCTGTATTTATAATGTAGAAAGAGGGGACTGGTGCGCCACTCTTAGTGGCATACGCCTTGAGCTTGGTCGTGCACCACTAAGAGTGGCGCAGGAGGACTTAATGATGGCTTAAAAAAAGGCTAGATATGTGGTTGGTCTATTTGTAACCAATTCTAGTGGGTTATGCGCCACTATTAGTGGTGCATGGCTATAGTTAAAGCGTGTGCCACTAATAGCGACGCAGGCTCATTAATAGGGTTTGATTAAAAGGCTGGTTGATTTGTAATTGCCTTTGATAGTTGATGTGCGCCTCTAGAAGTGGCTTAATGCTAAAAATTGGTCATGTTTCACTTGGAGTGGAGTAGGGAGGTTCTGGTTTGAAAAGAAAAGTGCTAGACAGCGAGACCCAGCCAGAAATGGAAGGGGACACTTTGGACAGTGTGTCGATGGTGGCCGGTTTGATTCTCAAAGCTGGTATGGTTGAAGAGAGTGACCGGATCGCGGTCACTTCATCCCGGGAGTTCCAAGGTTGACCAAGATTGACTGGGGTTGATCGGGTTGACTAGAGTTGATTAGAGTCAATTAAGTTGACTAGAGTTGACTAGGGTTGACCAGAGTTGACTGGGGTGTCGCAGGTTTGATACCCTGAGTCAATGTGGTTTCCTAGGGCATCTGGATGCCTAGGGGCAAAATGATTATTTTGACTAGAGTTGACTGGACAACACTAGACATGTCGAACCATCTAAGGATGGCCTTGGAAGGTGGTCTTACCATTCTGAGGACTTGGTACTTTCATGAAGAATGTGTCGGGCCTGCTAGGGGCAAAATGGTCATTTTTTACCGGGATGGGCTAGCAAGCGTCGGTGTTGACCAGTTTGGATCTAGTTTGGATTTTTGTCCAAGGAGTTGGTACTTTCTTAGTGGACAAGCTTGAAAGGGTCTTACCGCCAAGAGGGACAAACTTTCTCAAAGGTCGTGCCGGACTAGGACGGTCTTCTACTCTTGATGGGTTTGTGCTTTCTCAAAGAACGTGCCGAACTTGGACGATCTTTTGTTCTTGAGGGGTTTGTGCTTTCTTAAAGAATGTGCCAAATTAGGGAACATTCTACATTAGAGGGCTAGTAGGCGCTAGAAGTGAACTGCTCTTTAATGTCGAGGACTTAGATACTTTCCAGAGATGAGTGTGAAAGGGGATTTACCGATCGGGGGGATAAACTCTCTCGGTGATCGTGCCGTACTGGGTTGAATGGTCCTACCTGTTGCGCCCAGATTTTTTGCACTCGAGGAATACACACACAAGCGGGAAAAACACTATACTCTCTCGTTAAAACTCACCCTCCTAGAAGAATGAGTGTGACTAGGTTTGAATTGAAAATAGATTTGAATAAAGGGCTTTTGAAAAACATCTAGAGTCACCACCTAACTTGATTAAGATGAGTTAGGTCACCTAAAAACTAAGCATAATTCGAAAACTACACTTAGGGTTTTTGAAAACGATTTTGAAAATACTACCTCAATAGAGGGTTTTCAAGAAAAGAGGTTGTTTAGCAACCTTTGAAAAACATTTAAGCTCTTTTTGGAAAATAACTCCATTTTTGGTCTTTGAAAACAGTGATCCTAGGTTCGAAGGTTGGTTACGTGTAGGGAAGACGCATTAAGCCATCATCCTACCCCGCCCTTGCGGTACTTACATGTCTATTTACCCTAGATTCACCTATGAGAGTCTTCAACTAACAAATGTTCAATCCTATCCACTTTAGAAAAAAGAATGTTTTAAAAGACATGATGCATGATATGCAAGTGTAAGAAAAGAGAGTTGAAAAATAGATTTGAAAAGAAATTGATTTGATTTAAAAAGAAATTTGGAAAGATAGATTTGAAATTGGAGAGTTTTAGAAATTGGAAATAGAGATTTAGAAACAGAAACTTGGAATTAGAAAAATAGATTATGGAATTGGAGATTTGAAAAAGGTTATGACTGTACCCATGAGGGTTGCCTACGTATCCTTTAGGAGGAATCAGGTCAGTCGTAGTTCGGACAAGAGTTTAGTGGCAAATAGAATGTATGATTGAAGAAAAGAGATTGAATTGGAATTTAGATTTGATTTGAATTTAGAATAGAAGATTAGAATTTGAAATGGAAGATTAGAGACCCTAGACCTAGGAAGATAGGATTTAGAAAGGACTCGAGATTAAGAAGGACTTGACTCGAATGTTGGACTTAGAAGATTAAGAAAGATTGGATTTAGGAAAGGTTCGAATAAGGAAAATTTCGTTTTCGGAAAGTTTTATTTTAGGAAAGTTTTGTTTTAGGAAAGTTTCAATTTAGAAAAGTTTTCGAATTAGGAAAGGTTTTGAAATTAGGAAAGGTTCATTTTAGGAAAGTTTTTGAATTAGAAAAGTTTTGAAATTGGAAAGGTTTGAAAGTAAGAAAGTTTTGAGTTTAGGAAGCTTTGGATTTGAAAGATTTGAAGTTTAAGAAAGTTTAGAATTTTAGAAAGATTCAAAGTTTGAGTTTTAGAAATTCTTGAAATTAGGAAAGGTTTTGAGTTTAAGAACGGTTTGAAAACTAAGATTTGGAAAGTTAAGATTTGGAAAGGGATGGAACTAAGAAACGTTTAAAAGCTTAACGTTTAAGGAGAGATTTGAAAGTTTTAGGAAATTTATGGTTTAGGAAGGTAGGAAATTAGGAAAGAGTTGAATTAGAAAAGATTTACATTAGGAATGATTGAGATTCGTATTTCCTAAAACAAGGGATTGGATTTTGTTTCTAAAAAGAGATGGTGTGATTTTGTTTCCAAAAACGGCAGATTGGATATAGTTTTCTAAAGGGAAGATTGGGTTTGGTTTCCTAAAGGGAAGATTGGATTTGGAATGGATTTGGTATGGATTTGGAAAGATGGAGTTTTGGAAATTTTAGTTTTGGGAAGACTATAGTTTTGACATAGAAAAGAGGTTTTTGAAATATATATAGTTTTGATGTAGAAAAAAACAGGTTTTGGAAACCTAGATGTTAAGATAAGGTTGAAGATCATGTTTTTGGAAAAAAAAGCTAGGGTTTCCTAATTGCTGGCTCTAGAGCTTAACTTAGACTCTAAGAAAATGAATTTTTGGAAAGTGAGTTTTTAAAAAGGGAGATTTTTGGAAAGAAATCCATGAGAGGAATTTCTAGAAAGTGAATTTTGCAAAGAGAGAGTTTTTGGAAAGAAATCCTAGTGAGGAGTTTTTAGAAAGTGAATTTGAGAGGAGTTTTAGAAAGAAGACTTTGGAAGAAACTTTTAGGAAAGAGTTTTTAGAAAAGAGATTTAGGGAGAGAGTTTTCTAAGAAGGGCATCTAGGGAGTGTTTTTAGGAAAGGAATTTTGAAAAGAGTGTTTTGGAAAGGAGTTGAAAAGGAAGTTTTGAAAAATAGATTTTTGGAGGGAGTTTTTGAAAGCAATTTTGGAAAGGAATTTCAAAAAGGAGATTGGAGAGAGTTTTTAGAAAGTATGTTGAAAGAGAGGTTTTTAGAATGAGAGATTTGAAAAGAGAGTTTTTAGAAAGTATGCAAAATATCTCATTTTCCTAAAGCGATTCTAACCATAAGAAGGTTAGAACCACTTTAAGATCGTGGTTTTGAAAACAACAATGTTTTGAAAATATGGACCATATTGGTCACTTTAAATTTAACACTTTCCTAAAGTAACCCTAGCCATGGAAAAGCTAGAATCACCTTAGGAATGTGGTTTTTATGAAAACGAAGATTTTGATACAAGTTTGAAAATGATGTTAATGCAAGCTTTTGAAAACGAATTTTGAAAGAATGCAAGATCATGATATGCACAATACAAAGAGGGTCGTGAACATACAAGGTTAAAGGCTTCACCACATAATCAAGACAGCCAAACCCACATGGTCTCCGGTTAGACTAAAAGAAAGCCCCCGACACGGCGACTCTCTAATAGCCTAATCCTACACATGGACCGGGAATTCCCTTGTTTCAAGCATGCAAGAGGGGGGGGGGGAGGAAAAAAATGGGGGATTAAAATAGAAGAAAACTGAAGTGGGTTAGGAGAGAGAAGAGAGGGGGGAAGATGCGTAAACGTAAATAAGAAGCCTACCTTGTGTCTTCTTTATTTTGTTTAGCTTTGCGCTCTTTGCTTTGCTTGTCTTGCTTCGGTCTTCACTTCAAACTTCAAGAGTTTGTCTTCAATCTTCAAAGCTTCAGATTGCAGCACTTTAAGTCTTCAAAGGAGGCTTTGGAGGCTAGTGTATGAGTGTATGAGAGTGTATGAGTGTATAGAAGGCTAGAGTTTGTGTATGGAGGCTAGGGTTTGGAAAACCTAAAGAAGACTAAGGTTTTGGGAAGCTACAAGCTCTGTATATCGAAAAGTAGGGTTTTTAGACTGAGTTTTTGGACCTCTTTCACGCTAGAGGAGGCTCTATATTTATAGAAAAGGGAATGACCTAGCGCTTGTTGCAGCAGTGCTAGGCCAAAAATGCTTCTGGCACCACTAGGAGTGGCGCCAGCTAGTTTGGAAAGTTTTAAGGTCGGCAAGCAACGTATCTTGAGAAGATTTGGACTCTTGTACTAGTGATCACCATGCAATTTTTAGCCTGGCTTCACTAAGAGTGACTCCGGAAGTTTCGAGAAGCATTTAAGGGATCGGGAATGGCCCAGAAGGCCAAAAAAGGGCAGGAACCTTAGAATTGGGTCCTAAAGGTATTTGACTTGAAAAAGGATGACAAAATATGTTGGAAGGGTCGACTGGGCCATTAGGGGCAAAACGGTCAACCGAGCCGAAAAGCTGCCGAGACGGACTCAGAACGTTCTGGAAGAAGACTCGAGTTTTGGAAACATTATTTAGAATATTCCCAAAGGCTAACAGTTTGATACCCAGAGCCGGTGTGGTCAGAAAAGGCGATCGGCCCACTAGGGGCAAAACGGTCATTTTACACCGGGTTTGCCGGAATTGACTCGGAATGATCCAGAAAGATAAAGGAAGGTCGGGAATACTATAAAAAGCATTCTTGGGAGGTTACAGGTTTGATACCTAGAGCCGGTGTGGTCCCCAGGGTGTTCGGATGCTTAGAGGCAAAATGGTTATCTCGACCAAAAAGTCTCGGAATTAGCCCGAAACTGACTAGAAGGCACTTAATCATGCCAGATTGCTTTTAAAATAATCTCAGAAGGGATGGACTTACCATTTTGAGGACTCAGGTGTGTTCTCGAGAAACGTGCCAAAAATGGCCCTAGGGGCAGTTTGGTCATTTTTCATTGAAGTGGATTAACAAGCATTGGTGTTGACCTGGGTTTTGAGTATTTTCGCCACTCTGACGGTGGTCTGGTGATACAGGGGTTTGTTGGTAATTCCCTATATCAACCTGTTTGCAAGTATTTTCGCTACTCTGACGGTTGCGATATTTGTGAGTACTTTCATTATTCTGACGGTTCGCGATCATTCCCGGGACTGCCTGATTTCGAGAAGCTGCTAAAGGGACTTAGCGCTTGAGAAGTCAACTTTCTCAAAAGGCGTGCCGAAACAGATATTTCTGCATTGGCGGGCTAGCAGGCGCCAAAGGTGGACCGTTCTACCATCTAGGGGACTTGGGGTCTCGTCCTTGTCGTGCCCAAATTTTTCGCACTCGAGGAATACACACACAAGCGAAAAAAATACTGTACTCTCTTGTTAGAACTCACCCTCCTAGAAGAATGAGTGCGACTAGGCTTGAATTGAAAATAGATTTGAATAGAGGGCTTTTGAAAAAGATTCGGAGTTGCCACCTAACTTGATTAAGGTGAGTTAGGTCACCTAAAAACTAAGCATAATTTGAAAACTACACTTAGGGTTTCGAAAAACGATTTTGAAAATATCTCCTCAAGAGAGGGTTTTTAAGAAAAACAGGTTGTTTGGCAACCTTTGGAAAATATTTAGCCCTTTTTGAAAAATAACTCCTTGTGGTCTTTCGAAAATAGTGATCTAAGTTTGAAGGTTGGTTACGTGTAAGGAAGATGCACTAAGCCGTCACCCTACCCCGCCCTTTCAGTACCTATATGTCAATCTACCCTAGATTCACCTATGAGAGTCTTTAATTAACTAATGTTCAATCCTATCCACTTTGAAAGAGAATGTTTGAAAAGAAACTAACATGATGCATGATATGCAAGTGCAAGAAAAGAGGCTTGATTTGGAAAATGATTTGAAAAGAAATTGATTTGATTTGAAAAGAGATTTGAAGAGATAGAATTGAAATTGGAAAGATTGGATTTAGGAAGGGTTCAAATTAGGGAAGTTTCAAATTAGAAAAGTGTCATTTTAGGAAAGATTTGGTTTAGGAAAGTTTCAACTTAGAAAAGTTTTGAATTAAGAAAGTTTTATGTTAAGAAAGTTTCATTTTTAGAAAGTTTCGTTTTAGGAAAGTTTCAATCTAGGAAAGTGTTCAAATTGGAAAAGTTTTCATTTTAGGAAAGGATTTGAAATTATGAAGTTTTAAAAGTTAGAAAGTTCGGAATGTTTTGAAATAGGGAAGTTTTGAAAGTAAGAAAGTTTTGAGTTTAAAAAATTTTAGAATTGGAAAGATTTGAAGTTTTAGGAAAGTTTAGAATTTAGAAAGTTTTTAGATTTAGAAAGTCTTAACTTAAGAAAGTTTTGAACTTGGAAAGCTTTGAATTTGGAAAGATTTGAAATTTGGAAAGTTTAAGATTTAAAAAGTTTTAGAGTTTGAGTTTTAGAAACTCTTGAAATTAGGAAAGGTTTGAATTTAGGAAAGGTTTGAAAAGTTAGATTTGGAAAGGGATAGAGTTAGGAAATGGTTGAATTAGAAAAGATTTGGAAGCTTAATGTTTAAGGAAAGATTTAAAAGCTTTAGGAAACTTATGATTTAGGAAGGTAGGAAATTAGGAAAGAGGGGAATTAGGAAAGATTTGGATTAGGAAGGGATTGGATTTTGTTTTTAAGAAGACATGTTTGATTTTGTTTCAAAAAACGGAGGATATGATCTAGTTTTCCTAAACGGGAGATTGGATTTGGTTTCCTAAAGGGAAGCTAGGATTTGACAAGGATTTGGAAAGGGAAGTTTCTAGAAACCCTAGATTTGGAAAACTATAGTTTTGACGTAGAAAAGAGGTTTTGGAAATGTGTATAGTTTTGATGTGAAAACAAGAGATTTTGGAAACTTAGGTTTTAAGGCAAGTTTGAAAACCATGTTTTGGAAAGAAAATTAGGGTTTCCTAATTGTGGGTTCTAGGGCTTAACTTGGGCACCAAGAAAAAGGATTTTTGGAAAGTGCATTTTTGAAAACACGTTTTTGGAAGAAAATCCTAGAGAAGAGTTTCTAGAGGGAAGATTTTGGAAAGAGAGTTTTTTAGAAGGATTTTTGGAAGGAGATTGTTGGAGAGAGTTTTTAGGAAAGTGAATTTTGGAAAGGAGTTTGAAAAAAGAAGTTTTGGAAGATGGATTTTTGGAGGGAGTTTTTGAAAACAACTTTGGAAAGAAGAGTTTTTGGGAAGCATGTTGAAAAAGAGGGTTTTAGAAAGAGAGACTTTTGAAAAGAGAGTTTTTAGAAGGTGTAAAAACATCTCACTTTCCTAAAGCAATTCTAACCATAAGAGGGCTAGAACCACTTTAGGAAAGCGGTTTTGAAAACAACAAGATTTGAAAATATGGACCATATTGGTCACTTTGAATGTAACACTTTCCTAAAGCAACCCTAGCCATGGAAAAGCTAAAATCACCCTAGGATTGTGATTTTGAAAACATGTTTTGAAAAAGGAGATTTTGATGCAATTTTGAAAACAAGTTTAATGCAAGCTTTGAAAATAAGTTTGAAAACAGTTTTTGGAAGATGCAAGATCATGATATGCACAATGCAAATTTGGGATCGTGAACATACAAGGTTAAGGCTTCACCACATAATCAAGGGGGCCGAACCCACGTGGTTTTCGGTTAGCCTAAAGGAAAGCCCCCGACGTAGTGACCTTCCAATAGTCTAATCCTACACATGGATCGGGAATCCCCTTGTTTCAAGCATGCAAAAAAAGGGGGGGGGGGAAGAGATAGGGGATTAAAATAGAGAAAAGCCAAGTGGGTTAGGAGAGAGAAGAAAGAGGGGGAAGTGCGGAAATTTAAAGAGAAAGCCTATCGTATGTCTTGTTTATTTTGCGCGCCTTGCTTGTCTTCGGTTTTTGTCTTGATCTTCGTCTTCAATCCTCAAGAGTTGTCTTCAATCTTCAAACTTCAGATTGCAGCTCTTCAAGTCTTCAAAGGAAGGTTGGAGGCTAGTGTATAAGTGTATGGGGGTGTGTATGAGTGTATAGAAGGCTAAGGTTTAGTGTATGGTGGCTAGGGTTTGGAAAACCTAAGGAAGCTAGGGTTTAAGGAGTGTTCGAGCTCTGTATATTGAATTTTGGTATTTTTAGACTGAGTTTGCGAACCTCTTTCATGCTGAAAGAGGCTCTATATTTATAGAGAGAGGAATGCACTGGCGCCTGTTGCAGTGGCGCTAGGCCGAACATTACACTAGGGCCACTAGGAGTGGCGCCAGGCCATTTTTTGGCTTGGCGCCACTAGTAGTGGTGCCAGCCATTTAGGAAATGTTTAAGGTCAACAAGCAACGTATCTTTGACTAGATTTGGGCGCCTGTACTAGTGACTACCATGCAATTTTTAGCCTGGCTTCACTAGGAGTGACTCTAGAAAGTCCGGGAAGGAGTTTGGGAGACCGGGAATGACCCAGAAGGCCAGAAAAGAGCAAGAACACTTAAAATAGTGTCCCGGAGGTATTTGACTTGAAAAATGAGGATAGGACGTGTCGAAAGGGTTGACCGGGCCTTTAGGGGCAAAACGGTCAATCAGATCGGGAAGTTGCCGGGACGGACTTGGACTGTCCCGGAGGAAGACTTAAGATTTGGAAACATTATTCAAAATGTTCCCAAAGATTGCCGGTTTGATACCCAGAGCCATTGTGGTCGGAAAAGGTGCCCGGCCCACCAGGGGCAAAACGGTCATTTCGCACCGGGTTTGTTGGAACTGACTCGGAATGATCCGAAAAGATAAAGAAAGGTTGAGAGTACTATAAAAAGTATTCTCGGGAGGTTACCGGTTTGATACCTAAAGCCAGTGTGGTCGAAAAATGGTGACCGACCCACCAGGGGTAAAACGGTCATTTTGTACCGGGTTGGCCGGAACTGACTCAGAATGATCCGAAAAGGTAAAAGAAGGTTGGGAATACTATAGGGAGTATTTTTGGGAGGTTACCAGTTTGATACCCAGAGTCGGTGTGGTCAGAAAAGGCGACCAGCCCACTAGGGGCAAAAAATCATTTCGTAACGGGTTTGCCGGAGCTAACTCGGAATGATCTGAAAAGATAGAGGAAGGTCAGAAATACTATAAGAAGTATTCTCGAGAGGTTACCGATTTGATACCCAGAGCCGGTGTGGTTCTCGGGCGTTCGGATGCCTAGGGGAAAAATGGTCATCTTGACCGAAAATTCTCAGAAAAAGGCCCAAGGGGCAGTTTGGTCATTTTTCACCGAAGTGGGCTAGTAGGCACTGGTGTTGACCTGGGTTTTGAGTGTTTTCGCCACTCTGACGGCGGTCGTCGTGACGCAGGGGTTTGTTGGCAATTCCCTATATCGACCTATTTACGAGTATTTCCGTTACTCTGACGGTTGCGATGTTTGCGAGTATTTCCGCTACTCTGACGGTTCGCGATCATTCCCAAGACTGCCTAATCTCGGGATGCTGCTAAAGGGACTTAGCGCTTGAGAAGTCAACTTTCTCGGAAGGCGTGCCTAAATGGACATTTCTGCATTAGCGAGCTAGTAGGCGCCAAAGCTGGACCGTTCAATCATCTAGGGGACTTGGGGTCTCGTCCCGATCGATAGGTTTAAAGGGACTTACCGTTTCGAAGAGATTTTTTTTGAAAAACGTGTCGGACCGTCTCGAGAAATAAATTGTCTCGAGAGAGGGATTGGAATTGGAAAGGGGTCTTATCATCTTTGGAAAGACGTGCTTGATTTGGAACCGTCTCGAGGAATCAACTGTCCTGAGAGAGGGATCAGAATTGGAAAGGGGTCTTATCGTCTCCGGAAAGACGTGCCTGATTTGGAATCGTCTCAAGGAATAAACTGTCTCGAGAAAAGGATTGGAATTGGAAAGGGGTCTTATCATCTTTGGAAAGACTTGCCTGATTTGGAACCATCTTGAGGAATAAACTGTCTCGAGAGAGGGATTGGAAATGGAAAGGGGTCTTATTGTCTTTGAAAAGACGTGCCGATTTGGAACCGTCTCGAGGAATAAACTGTCTCGAGAAAGGGATTGGAATTGGAAAGGGGTCTTATCGTCTTCGGAAAGACGCGCCTGATTTGGAATAGATTTACCGTCTCGAGGAATCAACTATTTCGAGAGAGGGATTGGAGTTAGAATCGGACAGGACAATGCCCCTAAGGGCATTTTGGTCATTTTGCCTCTATTTAGGCCTGGTGGGCCCACGAAGCAATGGACAAATGGGATTTGGACTTAGAGAGTTGGTTTCGATTGGAATACGTCCATATTGACTTGAATGCAAGTCTGGACGGAGTGTAGACTGATGAGCGGTCAAAAATGGGGTGCTTATAGTCCTAGTCGACAGGTTTAAATGGGACTTACCATCTTCGGAAAGATGTCCCTAATTTGGAATTAGAAAGGGGACTTACCGTCTTCGGAAAGTTGTGCCTGATTTGGAATTGGAAATGGGACTTACCGTCTTCGGAAAGACGCGCCTAATTTGGAATTGGAAAGGATAATGCCCCTAAGGGTATTTTGGTCATTTTGCCTCTATTTAGGCCTGACGGGCCTGCAAAGCAATGGATAGACGAGATTAGACTTAGAGAGTTTATTTCGGTTGGAATACGTCCATATTGACTTGAGTACAAGTCTGGACG
Organism: Euryodendron excelsum; assembly: GCA_033060915.1. Taxonomy (NCBI): domain Eukaryota; kingdom Viridiplantae; phylum Streptophyta; class Magnoliopsida; order Ericales; family Pentaphylacaceae; genus Euryodendron; species Euryodendron excelsum. The sequence goes on along the minus strand of CM065383.1, from coordinate 32,634,963 downwards.
GACCGTAGACTGCCGAGTGGTCAAAAATGGGGTGCTTACAGCTGCCCCTCCTTTTCTGTCTTTGCTTGTCATAGACAGAAAACGATAGAGTAAAAGTCACATGTTGACCGCGAGGTAGCCAGAGGGACGGATGTAAGCACCCCATTTTTGACCGCTCGGCAGTCTACACTCCGTCCAGACTTGTTTACAAGTCATCATGGGCATATTCCAATCGAAACCAATTCTCTAGGTTCAAATTCTGTCTTTCCATCGCTTCGCGGGCCTGTCAGGCCCAAATGGAGGCAAAATGACCAAAATGCCCTTAGGGGCATTGTCCTTTCTTATTCCAATTCCAATCCCTCTCTCGAGACAGTTTATTCCTCGAGACGGTCTGAGTAGCAAAACTACTCACAAAACCGTTAGAGTGGCGGAAACACTCACAAAACCGTTAGAGTAGCGGAAGTACTCACAAAACTGTTAAAGTAGCGGAAGTACTCACAAAACCGTTAGAGTGGCAGAAACACTCACAATCCAAGCACGTCTCTTTAGAGACGGTAATACCCCTTTCCAATCCCACTCTCAAGATAGTTTATTCCTCGAGACGGTTTCAATTCAGGCACGTCACTTCGAAGACTGTAAGACCCCTTTCCAATCCCTCTCTTGAGACAGTTTATTCCTCGAGACGGTCCAAGTAGCCAAACTACTCACAAAACCGTTAGAGTAGCGGAAATACTCAACCCCGTCTGAGTAGCGGACATACTCACAAATCATCAACCCCGTCCGAGTAGCAGAAATACTCACACCATTAGAGTGGCAGAGACACTCAAAACCTAGGTCAACACCCGTGTCTGTTAGCTCACTTCGGTGAAAAATGACCAGACTACCCTTTGGACCTTTTCCGAGACTTTCCGGTCAAGATGACCATTTTGCCCCTAAGTATCCGAATGCCCCGGGAACCACACCAGCTCTAGGTATCAAACCGGTAATGTCCCGAGAATACTTTTTATAGTATTCTCAACCTTCCTTTACTTTTTCGAATCATTCCGAGTCAGTTCCGGCAAACCCGGTACAAAATGACCGTTTTGCCCCTGGAGGGCCGGTCTCCTTCTTTGACCACACCGGCTCTGGGTATCAAACCAGTAATGTCCCGAGAATACTTTTTATAGTGTTCTTGACCTTCCTTTACCTTTCCCGACCATTCCGAGTCAGTTCAGGCAAACCCGGTACAAAATGACCGTTTTACCCCTGGTGGGCCGGTCTCCTTTTCCGACCACGCCGGCTCTGGGAATCAAACCGACAACCTCTGGGAACATTCTAAATAATGTTTCCAGATCCCAAGTCTTTTTCCAGGACAATCCAGGTTCGCCCCGGTAGTTTTTTGGTCCGATTGACCGTTTTGTCCCTAAAGGCCCGGTCAACCTTTCCGACCCACCTTATTCTCACTTTCCAAGTCAAATACCTCCAGGACACTATTTTAAGTGTTCCTGCTCCTTTCCGGCCTTCCGGGTCATTCCCGGCTCCTTCAAATCATTCCCGGACTTTCCAGGAGTCATTCCTAGTGAAGCCAAACTAAAAATTGCATGGTAGTCACTAGTACAGGCGCCCAAATCTAGTCAAAGATACGTTGCTTGCCGACCTTAAATCTTTCCTAATTGGCTGGCGCCACTACTAGTGGCGCCAAGCCAAAAAATAGCCTGGCGCCACTCCTAGTGGCGCCAGTGTAAAATTTGCCCTGGTGCCACTGCAACAGGCGCCAGGTTTGTCCTCCTTCTATAAATACAGAGCCTCGTTCAACGTGAAGAGGGTCTGCAAACTTAACCTAAGAATCCTATATTTCGATATACAGAGCTCGAGCACCTTCTAAACCCTAGCCTCCCTAGGTTTTCCCAAACCTTAGCCACCATACATAAACCCTAGCCTCCTATACACTCATACACACCCCCATACACTCATACCCTAGCCTTCAACCATCCTTTGAAGATCGGAAGAGCTGCCATCTAAAGCTTGAAGATAACCCTTAAAGGTTGAAGAAAAAGATCAAGATGAAGACCGAAGATCGAAGACCGAAGACTGAAGACAAGCAAGGCGCGCAAATTAAAGAAGATACAAGGTAGGCTTTCTCTTTAATTTTCTGCACTTCCCCCCTCTCTCTTCTCTCTCCAACCCACTTGGGTTTTCTCTATTTTAATCCCCCATCTCTTTCCCCCCCTTTCTTTGCATGCTTGAAACAAGGGGACTCCCGGTCCATGTGTAGGATTAGACTATTGGAGAGTCACCGTGTCGGGGGCTTTCTTCTAGTCTAACCAAAGACCACGTGGGTCCGGCCCCCTTGATTATGTGGTGAAGCCTTAGCCTTGTATGTTCACGACCCCAAATTGCATTGTGCATATCATAATCTTGCATCTTCCAAAATTCGTTTTCAAAGTTGTTTTCAAAATTGTTTTCAAAATTGCATCAAAATCTCTTTTTCAAAAACTTGTTTTCAAAACCACAATTCTAGGGTGATTCTAGCCTTTCCATGGCTAGGGTTGCTTTAGGAAAGTGTTATATTAAAAGTGACCTTTTGGTCTATATTTTCAAACCTTGTTTTCAAAACCACTTTCTTAAAGTGGTTCTAGCCCTCTTATGGCTAGAATCGCTTTAGGAAAGTGAGATGTTTTTATACTTTCCAAAAACTCTCTCTTCAAAAATCTCTTCCTAAAAATCTGTTTTTCAACATACTTTCCTAAAACTCTCCTCTCCAAAATTGTTTTCAAAAACTCCCTTTCAAAATCTATTTTTCAAAAGTCCCTTTTTTAACTCCTTTCCAAAAACTCCCTCTCTTTAAAATCTCTTTCTAAAAACACTCCCTAGATTCACTTTCCTAAAAACTCTCTCCAAAAACCTTTCTAAAAAACTATCTTTCTAAAATCTTCCTTTTAGAAATTTCCCCTCTAAGATTTTCCTTCTAAAATCTTCATTTCTAAAAACACATTTTCCAAAAAACTCCTTCATTCCAAAAATCTTTCCAAAAACTCTCTTTCCAAATTCACTTTCCAAAAACTCCTCCCTAGGATTCCCTTCTAGAAAACTTTCATTTCCAAAAACGCACTTTTCAAAAAACTTTTTTCTTAGAGCCCAAGTCAAGCCTTAGAGCCCACCATTAGGAAACCCTAATTTTCTTTCCAAAAACATAGTTTTCAAACTATACCCCAAACCTAGGTTTCCAAAATCTCTTGTTTTCACATCCAAATTATACATGTTTCCGAAACCTCTTTTCCACGTCAAAACTATAATTTTCCAAATCTAGGGTTAATAGAATCTCCCTTTCCAAATCCTTGTCAAATTAAATCTTCCCTTTAAGAAACCAAGTCCAATCTCCCCGTTTAGGAAACTAGATCCCGTCCTCCGTTTTTGGAAACAAAATCAAACCTTTTCTTTTAGAGACCAAAACCAATCCCTTCCAAATCCAACTATTTCCTAATTCAAATCATTCATAATCCTTCACTTTCCTAAATCTTAAGTTTCCAAAACTTGAACATAAAAGTCTTTCCTAAATTTTAAAACTCAATTTCCACATCCTTCCTAATTCCACCATTTCCTAATTCCGTCCCTTTCCAAATCTTAACTCTCTTAACCTAAGTTTTCAAATTTTTCTTAAACCCAAACCTTTCCTAATCTCAAGATTTTCTAAAACTCTAAAACTTTCTAAATCTTAAACTTTCTAAATTTCAAATCTTTCCAAATTCAAAACTTTCTAAATTTGAAACTTTCTTAAGTTAAATCTTTCTAAACCTAAAAACTTTCTAAATTCTAAACTCTCTTAAACTTCAAATCTTTCCAAATCTAAGACTTTTCTAAAAACTTTCTTAATTTAAGACTTTCTTCAGTTGAAACTTTCTTAATTCAAACATTTCCTAAATTGAAAACTTTCCTTTTTCAAACCTTTCCTAAAACAACACTTTCCTAAGTTGAAACTTTCTTAAACCTAAACCTTTCCTAATTCAAAACTTTCCAAAAATAAAACTTTCCTATTTCGAAACTTTCTTAAATCGGACCTTTCCTAATTCGAACATCTCCTAAAATTCAATCTTTCCAAATCTTCCAAGCCAAGTCAAATCTTTCCTAAGTCTCCTATCTTTCCTAAGTCTAGGTTTTCTTAAACCTTCTCTTTTCCAAAACAAGTCCAAATCAAACTTTCCAAAGCAAGTCCAATCTTCTCAATTCCAATTTCAAATCTCCTCTTCTAATTTCAAATCAAATTCAATGTCCAATGCAAGTTCTTTCTTCAATCCACTCTTCTATTTTCAATCGGACTCCGGTCCGAACTACGACTTACCTGATTCTCCCAAAGAGATACGTAAGCAACCTTCATAGGTGCGGTCACAACACTTTTCAAACTTTCAATTCCACCCTCATGGGTGTGGTTTCCAAAATCTTTTCAAATCTCAAATTCCAATTTCAAAATTTCTATTTTCAAATTTCTACTTTCAATTTTCAAACTTTCCAATTTTAATTCTATTTCTTCAAGTCTATTTTCAAATCAAATCAATTTCTTTTCAAATCAATTTCTATTTTCCAATTCTCTCATCTTGCACGTGCATATCATGCATCATATTAGTTTCGTTTTAAACATTCTTTTTCAAAGTGAATAGGGTTGAACTATAGTTGATTAAAGACTCTCATAGGTGAATCTCGGATAGATTGACATGTAGGTACCGAAAGGGTGGGGTAGGGTGATAGCTTAGTGCGTCTTCCCTACACGTAACCAACCTCCGAACTTAGGATCACTGATTTCAAAGACCAAAAGGAGTTATTTTTCTAAAAAGGGCTAAATGTTTTCCAAAGGTTGCCAAATAACATGTTTTCTTTAAAACCCTCTCTTGAGGAGATGTTTTTCAAAATCGTTTTTCAAAACCCTAAGTGTAGTCTTCGGATTATTCTTAGTTTTTAGGTGACCTAACTCACCTTAATCAAGTTAGGTGGCGACTTCGAATCTTTTTCAAAAGCCCTTTATTCAAACCAATTTTTCAATTCAAACCTAGTCGCACTCATTCTTCTAGGAGGGTGAGTTCTAACGAGAGAGTACAACATTTTTCCCGCTTGTGTGAGTATTCCTCGAGTGCGAAAAATTTGGGCGCGACAACGAACTTTGGAAATTTTTTGACAACGGGAGTTCGAAAATGGATATTGGGCCCAAAAGACCTTCGAAAACGAGTTTTGACGGGAAAAAAGGCAAAGCTGCCCAGAAGTTCGAAACTGGTGCCACTCCTTTGGCAGAAAAGGCTTGGCGCCTCTGCTAGTGGCGCCAGGCTTAAAAATAAAACTAGAAACATTTTGGTTCGACACTACTGCGGGTTTTGAAGAGTTTTTGGAGAATCGAGAGTCTTTGTGGGGAAACTGACCTAAACCTTGAAGAAGCAGTTCTTGGAGACCACGAGTGATTGCCGAAAGGAGACCACATCGTCGGAAAAGTCGCCGGAAAAGAAGATTTTGCCGAAGAACTCCAAAAAGTGGGTTTTCAAATTTTTGTTGATTTTGATGTGTAGAATTTCATTTGAATTGTGTGAACAATGGAATTTGATGTTTTGATATGTTTTGAACACTATGGTGATGTTATTTTTGCATTTTAGTGCTTGTTTGATTGAATTTGAGTGATTTCACATGATTATGTGAAGAGGATTTTCAGTAAGAATTGGAGGTTTGTTCCTACAGACTTGGGCATTGGGTTTTCTGGCTATATTTTTGTGCAATGTACCTTAGAAAAATGTGTTTAACAACTGTGTGGAATTTCATGATTTTTTGAAAACTTGGTGAATTTTTGATTTTTTGAAAAATAGGAAAATACTTAAAAATTTAGAAAAATGGAAACACTCAAGAAATTGCTGGAATTTTTAGAGTTTAAAATTTTGAAAAATGTAGGAATATTTTAGAAAACATTTGAAATGATTTTTGAGGCATTTTAGGATAACTTTGAAAACCATTGATTTATTGAAAAAATAAAACATGTGTTTTAAAAATATTAAAAAATTAAAAGGTGTGCACAGGTGCTGATGTTATATGATTGTAGCGTTATGAAGTGCACAATTTATGTTTTGTATTGATGTCGTGGGTGTTGTAGGGACCATTTTTAAACAAAACTCTATCGAAATTTTTAGAAATTTAGGGAAAGAGTTGGAAAAGGTTTAGAGTAAAATCTTTTTAAAGGAAAAAGACAGAAAACCCTTGAAATTTGATTTGAAGTTGGAAAATTAAAAGGTGTAGGAAATTTGTTTTGACTTATCATTTGAAATCTTTTTATTATTATTTATTGTTTGTTTTTATTATTTATTTACTTTATTTTGTTATTATTTATCTGTATGTACCGTATATTAACACCATTTACCTTGGCTTACCTTTTTCGGATGGCAGACGCGGGTGATGATGGTTCTGAGAGGAGACGTTGCTCTGGAAAGGTGCCTCAGGCAGATTCCACCGGTGGTTCTAGTCGATCCAGAGGTAGTCACAAATTAGCTAGCAGGGCATTTTCTATCCAGAAGGGAAGGGGGAGTAGGCCTCCAGTCGACCCCTTCGCTCCAGTTGAGCCACCCTTCGAGGATGAGATGGATGCCGAGATTTCCCACTTTTGACTTTTCGGATGGCCTGACGCAATTTTGAGTTAACTACGTGTTTGGTATGACGGGTATCCTCTAGATGAGCAAGACATTCTTCACCAGTTCTTTGGTTGCATGGCTTCTCTCCTATTGGCGCAGCTTGTTTTCTGGCAGTGGTTCCGTTTTGGCCACCTAACCTGTCTTTCTTGGGGAATGTGAGCTTGCCCCTACTCCTCATGAGTATGGCTTCCTCCTAGGTCTTTGGGATGGTTCAGTTGACATTATGAGACCTACTTTTCCTAATGGCTACGTCGCAATTGTCTCTTCTCAGCTTGGGCTCCGTTGTGCGGCCTTTTCTTCTGATCTGCTGCCCCAGTTTCCTCATATCTCGGTAAAGTTCTTGTTTCTCTCATTTTGAGTTTGCGATAGATAGGGGACTAGCATACTCCTCAAGATTGGTCCATTTCTCCATGGTAGCCCTAGCTCTGCATCTCCTAAACTTGTTGATGTTTCCACCAGGGGGGATGACTTGGTCGACTGTCGGTTATGTGCACTGCTTATCAAGATTTGTGAGGGGCATTCCCATGCTCCTATGGTTGTGGGAGAGACCTTCGTGAGCCTTACCAGACTCCAGCTGGGAGTCAATGCTCATTTTCAGGGATCTGTTTCATTATTCCAGCTTTGAGCAATCAGACACTTATTCGTTACTTCCCTTTTTTAGCATACATGGTATCTTGAGTCAGGAGTCATTTGATTGGGGAGGTCGAGGGTGGGTCATTGCCCCATTCTCTGTTTCTTGTCGGTCATGGAAATATGAGCTTTCTGAGATGTGTAACGGTACTGTAGATGTCTGAGTGGTGGCTTTAGCTCCTTTTTGCGTTTTACCTTGTTTCTTGTTTCTTATTTAAGAGAGAGAGAAAGACATAGAGTTAGTTTTTGTACAAAAACAGTTTACTTATGCCAATTCTAAAAGTGCACAGGTAAAAGCATGTTATATATATAATTTTTATTTTTATTTATTTTTATTATTATTTTTAGTTTTTACGAATGCACATGGAATTAGATGTATGACTTATTTTGCATGTCTTACTTCTTTTTATATATATCCTTTTTTTTATTTTTATGAATGCACAGGTTCATACAAGAATGGAATTTAATGCATGTTATACTTTTTGGATGAATGTACATATAGGAATGGAATTGAACGTATACCATGCCTTTGATGAATATATGAATAGATATAAACTATACAGGAATTTAGTGAATGTACAGGTTATACATGTCATGGATGCATTAGTAATACATGTATAAGCTATTTACAAAGAATGTCCTAGGATTGCCTCAGGGCCCATACTCTTAAGATTCTGTTTTCTTTCCAGGATTCTGCCCTATTCAATTTTGTCTCATTCTTATCGGGGTGTGATAGCATTTGTAACATTCTCCAGGGATCTTGACCTTTTGGTTTGCTATCTTATCCATACTTTCTACAGGGTTACTGTTTGGGGTTTTTCTGATCTCACTTGGTTTTCTCTCTCTGATTTCTAAAATGCCACCATGGCTCGAGCGACAACTCAACATGCTCTTTGCAGAGCGATAAACAGCTAAGCCCTCAATCTGAGAAGACTACTTTTAGGATCGTAATGTAGGCTGGGTTTAGGGGTTGTAAGAAACGAAGGGATATTTGGGTTTAAAAATCTTCTTTTAGTGGGTTATTTAAACCAAAACCATCTGAGCACACTTTGGAGCATGAGATTGCCCCTGCATTCCTCCCCAGTTCTCCTTTCTCATCCTACTTGTCTTGGTATTGTTTGGGATTATTTGGACTAAGCAATTTTCTTTGATCAGAGAAGACTTTAATTTGGATCGTAACATAGGCTAGGCTAAGGAGTTTATAAATGAAAAGGATACGCAGACTCAAATTTGATGTTATTTGTAGTAGGGTTTAGATCTACGCCATCCTTGGTTGGTCTTCCAACTAGGTTTTGTTCCCTGATATCCTCCTCTAGCTTCAGCAACACGTTTGGCTCATTTAGATCAAGCAATATTTTTTTCAATCGAAGAGGACTTTAACAGGGTCATAATGTATGCCACAGTTTTCGGGTTTTTACAAGAAAGGGTAAAGGCTCAAACCTATTACTTCTACTTGGTGGCTTTGTTACCTAGGATCACCTTTGAATTTCCTCTTTTACAAGATGAGTTGACCTTTCTTGTAACTTTTAACCTTCTTAATCTGCCATTTGCCCCTTTTCTTTTTCCTTTTTTCTTTTTTTAACTTTCATATTTCCTATATGCTTTTCAAGATAGCACAAACATGATTCTTTTTCGGTCTTTTATCTGATATGCCCTTTTTTCTTTCCGAACATTTCTACAACTTCTTCTTGTCAAATCATTTCCTTGGCATTTTGATTTAACCCATTGTGGACGGTGATCCCTAGGTTGGAGTGTTTTCTGAAAAGGAAAGGTAACCGGCTCAATAGGTTTGACAAGGGTTGCTTTTAACTGTATGAGAAATGAAATGAGGGTCTTTCTTCATTTTGAACTAGATTGCTTGATCCATAGAGCCTTCATGTTGCTTCAGTTTGATGGTCGATGCCGTTCTCTACCAAATCTTCTGCTGCCTGTCTGCCCCAGTGTGGGGGAATGGTTTTGGATCAGAGTTGACAAAAAATCTTCCACTTTCTACGAGGCACTAGTGGGTTAAGCAAAGGGGTTATTTTTGTGTATGGTAGCAGAATTAAGGGCCTCTAATCATTTCAAATTGAATTGGTTAGTCCATAAAGCCTTTGTACAAAATTTGGACAATATTCCTAGGGACGATGTGTTTCTGTCGATGAACCCCTACACGTTCTATCAAATCCACTATTCTGTGCTTACCCCAATATGGGGGATGGTTCTTGGTTTGGGGATATCTGAAAAGAAATTATGTACGGCTCTAGTGGGCTAAGCAAAGGGTAGTGTTTATTTGGGATAAATAGAACAATGGTTTCTCATCATTTTGGGGACTCAGCTGCTCATCGTCTAGCCAGGATATCATGCAAGTGTCCCCTCTTTAATAAAATTCGCACTTCTTTGTTGAGATTGGCTTCCTCCTATCTCTCGCACTCTCTCTCAATCTCTCAAAGGTTTTAACACCCTTTGAGTGGGTTGCCCATGCTATCCTATCCTTCAAGTCAAGGCATTACTGAATGGGAAAGAATCCTTAAACGCAACAGTCATCCACAAGAGTATAAGACAAAAGGGGATAAACTGGGAGCTACCTATTTTCACTTAAAAATATGATTACATGGCATACAACGTTCATTTACATAAGATATGCAAGAAATAGAAAGATAAAAAGGAAACAGACGAATTTTATAAAAACCTCCCTTTTCTTGTGGGCCTCTTGTGAGAACCCTTAATAGGGTTTTGAAATTGTGTCAACTTATTTGGGACTTCATTCTCTGGGTGTATCACTAAATGATGGAGGGCAGATTGAAAGATCTCTTGCGGTGTTTGGCATGCATTCAAAATTTAGAAGATTCTTTCACAGTAATGCACGTGTCTGACAAAACTTTGCAAACGATGAAGCCTTCTTCTGTATGGACGGTGATTGTCGTGGCATGGCAGGGAGGTAACGTCTTGTTGATGAATGGTTAGTTCTTATTACTTCTTGATGTAAGTTCGGCCTCTTCTAACAACTACGCTCATCCTATCATGAGTTTGAACTTGGTGGGGTACTAGAGGGATTCCATGAATTCAGTCATGCTCTCTAACCTACAAAAAGAAAAAGAAAAATAGAATGCAGTCAGCGTATGGAGTTTGAGGTTCTATGCGATGCATGTCCTATGAAGGTCCCTTCTTTGAGAGAACCTAGGCATGATGACAAGTCTATTTTGGAGGTGGGGTTTTGCCCCTATTATACAATACAATACCTCTTCAATGTGGGCCGGTTGATGTTTCCTTATTTAGGCAATCTCGCTCCATGGACTGAGAAAGATTTGAGCCTCTCTTGAGACATGGTTCTATGCATGCCATGAATCCTTAGGGTTTAAAAACCCGTAGGAGTTTTGGTAGGTTCAATTAACATAAGATTGGATTGCTCCCTTTAGATTGCTTCTTTCTCTCTACGATTAATTAGATGCACGAGAATGAAATGACTTGAGTTTCTTGGAACTCTTGTCTCGGAATGGATGTGGGTGCATGAGCATAAAAGAAGTGAACGTGTTAGCAATATGATAATAATAAGTGAGTGATTTAGAAAACCCCCTTCTTGTTTTGCTTTTGGCTTTGATTCTCTTGGTATTTGGAGATGAGGAGGGGGAGGACAGAAGACAAGAAACAAGAGAAGAGTTAGTGCCTTGATTTGAAGATTTCTATGCAATACATGTCTTAGGGGTGCCCTTACTTGAGAGAGAAACTAAACAAGATGTATTTGCTCACTTTTGGAGATAGGGGTTTTGCCCTTATATACGAGTACCTTACCATTGATCCAGCAATCTATACTCATCCTTACATTCGTTCATTTGTGGAAAAGGGGTACATTGAACTTTTGGGTTTAAAACAAAAGAGACAAAGTACATTTTAATAGAGGGAAGGGGAACATTTTTCCTTTGGACTCCCACCTATCTAATTTTACATAAGAAATCCTAAACTACTCTTGAGTCTTTGGATTTGCCTTCCTTGGATTCAATGTCGAGGAGGTCGCTGAGAGACCTTGTTGATCGATTGCCCCTTGTCTTCTTGGCAACCCTATCTCCGTGAGCATAGAGCGATTGGGGCCCCTCTTGTGGAATGAATTGATATGCATGTCATGAGTCCTTAGGGTTACGTGGAAACCCTTAGGGTTTAGGTAGGTTTAATGCAAGGGAGAGTGAACTAAGTGTCACTCTCTTTGGGTTGATCTTATGTATGAGAATGTAGTGACTTGAGTTACTTGGAACTCTCGTCTTGACATGGAATACGGGATGCATGAAAATGGATGCATAGAGCATAAAGAAAGAGAATACAGTTGAAGTACATATGCATGTATGAGCAGTTAGACAGGCATTATAACAGTACGAATATAGTCATTATAACAACATGAATAGACATGTATAAATTAAAATAAGAGTAGTTGCCCTTTCCTCCATAGTTTTGGAAAACGGTGTGCGTGTCTTAAATCTAGCAGAGGTTCGGCTATGCATGGTGTCTATATGAGCATGATGTTAAGGGTTGACTAATGCATCCTAAAAAGGCTCGGTCTCCGGATCTTCAAACCTAGGCCCATTCCCTGAGGTGGTGCCATGATCGGTGGGTGATCCGAGCGGGGGAACCATCAAGAGGCTGTAGGCGAAGAAACTGACACAGTATCTTGCCCACAACCAATATACCGTTCCCCCTTTCTAACTAGAAAGAACATATCAGGGTAAAATGCAAGTATACAGAATGCAGGTGCACATGCAGTGTGTGTGTGATTTTTGAAAGCGGAGGAAAGAGCCAAACAACTCTTATTCATCATGTTCATCACATTAATGCATGTCAGTTAAAATTTAAACAAAAAGTGCACCTACAAAACAAAAATGCAAGAGTTAGTATGTAGATGACAAACTTAATACAAGATAGTATGAATAAATGCATGTTTTTTTTAAAAATTTGGTTTTGAAAATTTAAAAGTGAATAGGATTGAACCAATTAATTGAAGACTCTACATGGGTGAAGGGTAAAAAGACATGACTATGGCCTAACCCTCTAAGTGTCCTTAGTGGAGTCGCCAACTGTTGCGCTTAGATTTTTTGCACTCGAGGAATACACACACAAGCGGAAAAAATACTTTACTCTTTTGTTAGAACTCACCCTTCTAGAAGAATGAGTGCGACTAGATTTGAATTAAAAATAGATTTGAATAAAGGGCTTTTGGAAAACATTTGGAGTTGCCACATAACTTGATTAAGGTGAGTTAAGTTACCTAAAAACTAAGCATAATCCGAAGATTACACTTAGGGTTTTTGAAAACGATTTTGAAAATACTACCTCAAGAGAGGGTTTTTAAGAAAGAGGTTGTTTAGCAACCTTTGGAAAACATTTGAGCCCTTTTTGAAAATAACTCCATTTTTGGTCTTTAAAAACAGTGATTCTAGGTTTATAGGTTGGTTACGTATAGGGAAGACGCATTAAGCCATCACCCTACCTTGCCCTTGTGGTACCTACATGTCTATTTACCCTAGATTCACCTATGAGAGTCTTCAACTAACAAATGTTCAATCCTATCCACTTTAAAAAAAAGAATGTTTTAAAAGACACGATGCATGATATGCAAGTGTAAGAAAAGAGAGTTGGAAAATAGATTTGGAAATAGATTTGCAAAGAAATTGATTTGATTTAAAAAGAAATTTGGAAAGATAGATTTGAAATTGGAAAGTTTTAGAAATTAAAAATAGAGATTTGAAAATAGAAACTTGGAATTAGAAAAATAGATTATGGAATTGGAGATTTGAAAAAGGTTGTGACCGTACCTATGAGGGTTGCCTACGTATCTTTTTGGAGGAATTAGGTCAGTTGTAGTTCGGACAAGAGTCCGATGGAAAATAGAAGGTATGATTGGAGGACAGAGAATAAATTGGAATTTGGATTTGATTTGAATTTAGAATAGAAGATTGGAATTTGAAATGGAAGAATAAAGACCCTAGACCTAGGAAGATAGGATTTAGAAAGAACTCGAGATTAAGAAGAACTTGACTCGAATGTTGGACTTGGAACATTAAGACAGATTGGATTTAGGAAAGATTCAAATTAGGAAATGTTTGAATTAGGAAAATTTCATTTTAGGAAAGTTCCGTTTTAGGAAAGTTTCAATTTAGGAAAGTTTTCAAATTAGGAAAGGTTTTAAAATTAGGAAAGGTTCATTTTAGGAAAGTTTTCGAATTAGGAAAGTTTTAAATTTAGAATGCTTTAAAATTGGGAAGTTTTGAAAGTAAAAAAGTTTTGAGTTTAGGAAGCTTTAGATTTGGAAAGATTTGAAGTTTAAGGAAGTTTAGAATTTTATAAAGATTCAAAGTTTGAGTTTTAGAAATTCTTGAAATTAGGAAAGGTTTTGAGTTTAAGAAGGGTTTGAAAACTAAGATTTGGAAAGTTAAGATTTGAAAAGTTAAGATTTGGAAAGGGATGGAATTAAGAAAGGTTTAAAAGCTTAACGTTTAAGAAGAGATTTAAAAGTTTTAGAAAACTTATGGTTTAGGAAGGTAGGAAATTAGGAAAGAGTTGAATTAGGAAAGATTTAGATTAGGAAGGATTGAGATTCCTATTTCCTAAAACAAGGGATTGGATTTTGTTTCCAAACATGGAGCATTGTATCTAGTTTCCTAAAGGGAAGATTAGGTTTGGTTTCCTAAAGGGAAGATTGGATTTAATATGGATTTGGAAAGATGGAGTTTTAGAAATTCTAGTTTTGGGAAGACTATAGTTTTGACATAGAAAAGAGGTTTTGGAAATATATATAGTTTTGATGTAGAAAACAAGAGTTTTTGTAAACCTAGGTGTTAAGGCAAGGTCGAAAATCATGTTTTTAGAAAGAAAAATTAGGGTTTCCTAATTGCTGGCTTTAGTGCTTAACTTCGACTCTAAAAAAAGGAATTTTTGGAAAGTGAGTTTTTAGAAAGGGAGATTTTTGGAAAGAAATCCTAGATAGGAATTTCTATAAAGTGAATTTTGAAAAGAGAAAGTTTTTGGAAAGAAATCCTAGTGAAGAGTTTTTAGAAAGTAAATTTGAGAGGAGTTTTAGAAAGAAGACTTTGGAAGAAGCTTTTAGGAAATAGTTTTTAGGAAAGAGATTTAGAGAGAGAGTTTTCTAAGGACACCTAGGGAGTATTTTTAGGAAAGGAATTTTGAAGAGAGTGTTTTGAAAAGGAGTTGAAAAGGAAGTTTTGAAAAATAGATTTTTGAAGGGAGTTTTTGAAAATAACTTTGGAAAGGAATTTGAAAAAGGAGATTGGAGAGAGTTTTTAGAAAGTATGTTGAAAGAGAGGTTTTTAGAATGAGAGATTTGAAAAGGGAGTTTTTAGAAAGTCTACAAAATATCTCATTTTCCTAAAGCGATTCTAGCCATAAGAAGGTTAGAATCACTTTAAGATAGTGGTTTAAAAACAACAATGTTTTGAAAATATGAACAATATTGATCACTTTAAATGTAACTTTTTCGTAAAGCAACCCTAGCCATGGAAAAGCTAGAATCACCTTAGGATTGTGGTTTTGAAAACAAGCTTAAAAAAACAAAGATTTTGATGCAAGTATCAAAACAATGTTAATGCAAGCTTTTGAAAAGGAGTTTGAAAACGAATTTTGGAAGAATGCAAGATCATGATATGCACAATGCAAAGAGGGTCATGAACATAAAAGGTTAAAAGCTGCACCACATAATCAAGGGGGCTAAACCCACATGGTCTCCAGTTAGACTAAAAGAAAGCCCCTGAGACGGACCGAGAATTCTCTTGTTTCAAGCATGCAAGAATTGGGGGGAGGGGGTGGGTGGGGAAGAAGATGGGGGATTAAAATAGAAGAAAACCCAAATGAGCTAGGAGAGAGAAGAGAGGGGGGAAGATCATAAATGTAAAGAAGAAGCCTATCTTGTGTCTTCTTTATTTTACTTAGCTTTGCGCGCTTTGCTTTGCTTGTCTTGCTTCGGTCTTCACTTCAATCTTTAAGAGTTTGTCTTCAATCTTCAAAACTTTAGATTGCAGCACTTCAAGTTTTCAAAGGAGGCTTTGGAGGCTAGTGTATGAGTGTATAGGAGACTATGATTTGTGTATGGAGGCTAGGGTTTGGAAAACCTAAAGGAGACTAGGGTTTTGGAAGTTACGAGTTCTGTATATCAAAAAGTAGGTTTTTTAGACTGAGTTTTTAGACCTTTTTCATACTGGAGGAGGCTCTGTATTTATAGACAAGGGAATGACCTGGCGCCTGTTGAAGTGGTGCTAGGCCAAAAATGCTTCTGGCGCCAGGCCAAATATTGGCTTGGCCCCAGCCAGTTAGGAAAGTTTTAAGGTCCGCAAGCAACATATCTTGAGAAGATTTGGGCGCCTAGACTAGTGACTACCTTGCAATTTTTAGCTTGGCTTCACTAGGAGTGACTCCGGAAGGTCTGGGAAGCATTTAAGGGACCGGGAATGGCCCAAAAGGCCGAAAAGGGCAGGAACCTTAGAATAGGGTCCCTAAGGTATTTGACTTGAAAGAGGATGACAAAATGTGTTGGAAGGGTTGACCGGGCCATTAGGGACAAACCAGACCGAAAAGCTACCGGGACAGACTCAAAACGTCCCGAAAGAAGACTCGAGTATTGGAAACATTATTTAGAATGTTCCCAAAGGCTAACGGTTTGTTACCCAGAGTTGGTGTGGTCGAAAAAGGCGATCGGCCCACAAGGGGCAAAACGGTCATTTTACACCAGGTTTGCTAAAATTGACTCAGAATGATCCAGAAAGATAAAGGAAGGTTGGGAATACTATAAAAATCATTCTCAAGAGGTTATCAATTTGATACCTAAAGCTTGTGTGGTCTCCAAGGCGTTCGGATGCCTAGGGGCAAAATAGTCATCTCGACCAGAAAGTCTCAGAATTGGCCCGAAACTTACTAGAAGGCACTTAATCATGCCAGATTTCTTTTAAAAAAATCTTGGAAGGGATGGACTTACCATTTTGAGGACTCAGGTGTGTTTTCAAGAAACGTGCCGAAAATGGCCCCAGGGGCAGTTTGGTCAATTTTCACCGAAGTGGACTAGCAAGCATTGGTGTTGACCTGGGTTTTGGGAGTTTTCGCCACTGTGATGGCGGTCTCGTGATATAGGGGTTTGTTGGCAATTCCCTATATCGACCTGTTTGCGAGTATTTCCGCTACTCTAACGATTGCGATATTTACGAGTACTTCCACTACTCTGACGGTTCGCGATCATTCCTGAGACTGCCTGATCTCGAGAAGCTGCTAAAGGGACTTAGCACCTGAGAAGTCAACTTTCTTAGAAGGCGTGCCGAAATGGACATATCTGCATTGGTGGGCTAGCAGGCGCCAAAGGTGGACTGTTTTACCATCTAGGGGATTTGGGGTCTCGTCTCAATCGATAGGTTTAAAGGGGATTTACCGTCTTCGGAAAGATGTGCCTTGTCACGCCCAGATTTTTCGCACTCGAGGAATACTCACCCAAGCGGGAAAAATGCTGTACTCTCTCGTTAGAACTCACCCTCCTAAAAGAATGAGTGCGACTAGGTTTGAATTGAAAAATTGATTTGAATAAAGGGCTTTTGAAAAAGATTCGGAGTCGCCACCTAACTTGATTAAGGTGAGCTAGGTCACCTAAAAACTAAGCATAGCCCGAAAACTACACTTAGGGTTTTTGAAAAAAAACAATTTGAAAATATCTCCTCGAGAGAGGGTTTTTAAAGAAAACAGGTTGTTTGGCAACCTTTGGAAAACATTTAGCCCTTTTTGGAAAATAACTCCTTTTGGTCTTTGAAAGCAGTGATTCTAAGTTCAGAGGTTGGTTACGTGTAGGGAAGACGCACTAAGCTATCACCCTACCCCGCCCTTTCGGTACCTACATGTCAATCTACCCTAGATTCACCTATGAGAGTCTTCGACTAACTATAGTTCAACCCTATTCACTTTAGAAAAACAATGTTTGAAAACTAATTTAGCATGATGGATGATATGCGAGTGCAAGATGAGAGAATTGGAAAATAGAAATTGATTTTGATTTGATTTGAAAATAGATTTGAAGAGATTGAATTTGAAATTGGAAAGTATGAAAATTTAAAAATAGGAACTTGAAAATAGAAATTTTGAAATTGGAATTTTGAAAACTGATTGGAATTTGAGATTTGGAAAGATTTTGGAAACCACACCCATGAGGGTGGAATTAAAAGTTTGAAAAGTGTTGTGATCGCACCTATGAAGGTTGCCTACGTATCCCTTTAGGGGAATCAGGTCAGTCGTAGTTCGGACAAGAGTCCGATTGAAAATAGAAGAATGGATTGAAGAAGGAAATTGAATTTGATATTGGATTTGATTTGAGATTAGAAGAAGGAGATTGGACTTTGATTTGAAAAGATTGATTTTGGAAAGACTTAGTTTTGGAAAGATGGAGGTTTAGGAAACCTAGACTTAGGAAAGTAGGAGACCTAGGAAAGATTTGAGATTAAGAAAGATTAGATTGAATGTTAGACTTGGAAGATTTGGAAACTTGGAATTTAGGAAAGATTTGGATTAGGAAAGGTCCGATTTAGGAAAGTTTCGAATTAGGAAAGTGTCATTTTTGGAAAGTTTCAAGTTTAAGAAAGTTTTCACTTAGGAAAGTGTTGTTTTAGGAAAGTTTTCAAATTAGGAGAGTTTCGAAATTAAGAAAGTTTCGAAATTAGGAAAGTTTTGAATTAAGAAAGTTTCAAATTTAGAAATGTTTGAAAAAAAGGAAGTTTCAATTTTGGAAAGTTTTGAAAATAGGGAAGTTTTGAAAATAAGAAAAGTTTCGTTTTGGGAAAGGTTTGAAAAATGAAAGTTTTCAATTTAGGAAATATTTGAAAAAAAGGAAGTGTCAACTTAAGAAAGTCTTGAATTTAGAAAGTTTTGAATTTAGAAAAGTTCTAGATTTGAAAAGATTTTGAAGTTTTGGAAAGTTTAGAATTTAGAAAGATTTGAAATTTAGAATGTTTAAGATTTAGAAGTTTTAGGGTTTTAGGAAATCTTGAAATTAGGAAAGGTTTGAGTTTAGGAAGAGTTTGAAAACTTAGATTTGAAAAGTTAAGATTTGAAAAGAAGGTAGAATTAGGAAATGGTTGAATTAGGAAAGATTTTTATGTTCAAGTTTTGGAAACTTAAGATTTAGGAAAGTAGAAGTTTGGGAAGGATTTGAATTAGAAAAGAATTGGATTTTGAAACTTAAGGAAAGGTTTAAAGTTTAGGTTTAGGAAACTTATGGTTTAGGAAGGAATTGAATTAGGAAAGGTTTGGACTAGGAAGGGATTGGATTTGGTTTCTAAAAGAAAAAATTTGATTTTGTTTCCAAAAACGGAGGACGGGATCTAGTTTCCTAAACGGGGAGATTGGATTTGGTTTCCTAAAGGGAAGATAGGATTTGGAAAGGGAGATTCTAGAAACCCTAGCTTTGGAAAATCGTAGTTTTAACGTAGAAAATAGGTTTTGGAAACGTGTATCGTTCGAATGCGAAAACAAGGGGTTTTGGAAACCTAGGTTTGGGGCAAAGTTTGAAAACCATGTTTTTGGAAAGAAAATTTAGGGTTTCCTAATTGTGGGTTCTAGGGCTTGACTTGGGCTATAAGGAAAGAGTTTTTGGAAAGTGCGTTTTTGGACACGAAAGTTTTCTACAAGGGAATCCTAGGGAGAAGTTTCTAGAGGGAAAATTTTTTGGAAAGTAAATTTGAGGAGAGTTTTTGGAAAGAGATTTTAAAGAGAATGAGTTTTGGAAACGTAGAGTTTGGAAGGAAAATCCTAGAGGGGAATTTCGAGAAGGAAAATTTTGGGAAGAAAGTTTTTGGAAAGATTTTTGGAGAGAGTTTTTTGGAAGGTGAATCTAGGGAGTGTTTTTTAGAGGGTGAATTTTGAGGAAAAAATTTTGGAGAGAGAATTTTGAAAAATAGATTTTGGAAGGGAGTTTTTGAAAACAATTTTGGAGAGGAGAGTTTTAGGAAAGTGTGTTGAAAAAGAGATTTTTAGGAAGAGATTTTTGAAAAGAGAGAGTTTTTAGAAGGATTAAAAACGTCTCACTTTCCTAAAGCAATTCTAGCCATAAGAGGGCTAAAACCACTTTAAGAAAGTGGTTTTGAAAACAAAGGTTTGAAAATATAGACCACAAGGTCACTTTTAATATAACACTTTCCTAAAGCAACCCTAGCCATGGAAAAGGCTAGAATCACCCTAGAATTGTGGTTTTGAAAACAAGTTTTTGAAAAAAGAGATTTTGATGCAATTTTGAAAACAAGTTTGAAAACGATTTTTGAAAACAACTTTTTGAAAACGAACTTTGGAAGATGCAAGACCATGATATGCACAATGCAATTTGGGGGTCGTGAACATACAAGGTTAAGGCTTCACCACATAATCAAGGGGGCCGGACCCACGTGGTCTTTGGTTAGACTAGAAGAAAGCTCCCGACACGGTGACTCTCCAATAGTCCAATCCTACACATGGGCCGGGAATCCCCTTGTTTCAAGCATGTAAAGAAAGGGCGGAAAGAGATGGGGGATTAAAATAGAGAAAACCCAAGTGGGTTGGAGAGAGAAGAGAGAGGGGGGAAGTGCAGAAAATTAAATAGGGAGCCTACCTTGTTTCTTGTTTATTTTGCACGCCGTGCAGTCTTCGGTCTTGATCTTCACCTTCAGTCTTCAAGGATTGTCCTCAAGCTTTGGATGGTAGCTCTTCAAGTCTTCGAAGGGTGGTTGAAGGCTAGTGTATGAGTGTATGGGGGAGTGTATGAGCGTATAGGAGGCTAGGGTTTGGGAAAACCTAGGGAGGCTAGGGTTTTGGAGGTGCTCGAGCTCTGTCTATCGAATTGTGTGATTTCTAGGTTAAGTTTGTAGACCCTTTTCACGTTGAACGAGGCTCTATATTTATAGAAGTTGGACAAGCCTGGTGCCTGTTGCAGTGGCGCCAGGGCAAAATTTATACTGGCGCCACTAGGAGTGGCGCCAGGCCATTTTTTGGCATGGCGCCACTACTAGTGGCGCCAACCATTTAGGAAACAATTAAGGTCGGCAAGCAACGTATCTTTGACTAGATTTGGGCGCCTGTACTAGTGAATACCATGTAAACTTTAGCCTGGCTTCACTAAGAGTAACTCCGAAAAGTCCGGGAATGATTTGAAGGAGCCGGGAGTGGCCCGGAAAGCCAGAAAGGAGCAGGAACACTTGAAATAGTGTCCTGGAGGTATTTGACTTGAAAAGTGAGGTTAAGATGTGTCGGAAAGGTCGACCGGGCCTTTAGGGGCAAAACGGTCAATCGGACTAGGAAACTGCCGGGGTGAACCCGGATTGTCCCGGAAAAAAGACTTGGGATCTGGAAACATTATTTAGAATGTTCCCAGAGGTTGCCGGTTTGATTCCCAGGGCCGGCGTGGTCGGAAATGGAGACCGGCCCACTAGGGGCAAAATGGTCATTTTGCACCGGGTTTGCCGGAACTGACTCGGAATGGTCCGGAAAGGTAAAGGAAGGTCGAGAACACTATAAAAAGTATTCTCGGGACATTACCGGTTTGATACCCAGAGCTGGTGTGGTCGAAAAAGGAAACCGGCCCTCTAGGGGCAAAATGGTCATTTTGTACCGGGTTGGCCGGAACTGACTCGGAATGGTCTGGAAAGGTAAAGGAAGGTCGAGAATACTATAAAAAGTATTCTCGGGGCATTACCGGTTTGATACCCAGAGCCGGTGTGGTTCCCGGGGCGTTCGGATGCCTAGGGGCAAAACGGTTATCTTGACCGGAAAAGGTCCAAAGGGTAATTTGGTCATTTTTCACCGAAGTGAGCTAACAAACATGGGTATTGACCTAGTTTTTGAGTGTTTCCGCCACTCGGATGGGGTTCAGTATTTTCGCTACTCGGACGGGGTTGACGATTTGAGAGTATTTCCGCTACTCTAACGGGTCTGTGAGTATTTCCGCTACTCTAACGGTTTTGTGAGTAGTTTTGCTACTCGGACCGTCTCGAGGAATAAACTGTCCCGAGAGAGGGATTGGAAAGGGGTCTTACCGTCTCCGAAGAGACGTGCCTAGATTGGAATCGTCTCGAGGAATAAACTGTCTCGATAGAGAGATTGGAAAGGGGTCTTACCGTCTCCGAAGAGACGTGCCTAGATTGGAACCGTCTCCAGGAATAAACTGTCTCGAGAGAGGGATTGGAAAGGGGTCTTACCGACTCCAAAGAGACATGCCTGGGTTTTGAGTGTTTCCGCCACTCTAACGGTGTGAGTCTTTCCGCCACTCTAACGGTTTGGTGAGTGTTTCCGCCACTCTGACGGTTTTGTGAGTGTTTTCGCCACTCTGAAGGTTTGGTGAGTGTTTCCGCCACTCTAACAGTTTGGTGAGTGTTTCCGCCACTCTGACGGTTTTGTGAGTAGTTTTGCTACTCGGACCGTCTCGAGGAATAAACTGTCTAGAGAGAGAGATTGGAATTGGAATAAAAAAGGATAATGCCCCTAAGGGCATTTTGGTCATTTTGCCTCTATTCGGGCCTAACAGGCCCGCGAAGCGATGGAAAGACAGAATTTGGACTAGAGGATTGGTTTCGATTGGAATATGTCCATAATCACTTGAAAACAAGTCTGGACGGAGTGTAGACTGCCGAGCGGTCAAAAATGGGGTGCTTACATGCCTGATTTGGAATTAGAAAGGGGACTTATCGTCTTTAGAAAGACGTGCCTGATTTGGAATTGGAAAAAGGACTTGCCGTTTTTAAAAAGACACGCCTGTGGGAATATTGGAAAGGAGACTTACTGTCTTCGGAAAGACGCGCCTAATTTGGAGTTGGAAAAGGGACTTACCATCTTCGGAAAGACGCGCCTATGGGAATATTGGAAAGGGGACTTGCTGTCTTTGGAAAGATGCGCCTAATTTAGAATTGGAAAGGATAATACCCCTAAGGGCATTTTGGTCATTTTGCCTTTATTTGGGCCTAGCGGGCCGACGAAGCGATAGATAGACGGGATTAGACTTAGAGAGTTGATTTCGGTTAAAATACGTCCACATTGACTTGAGTACAAGTCTGGACGAACCATAGACTGTCGAGCGATCAAAAATGGGGTGCTTACACTATCGTCATTGAGGGATCAACTTTCTTGAATAACGGGACAAACGGATTTTACTTTGAATTTTAATGTACTTATTGTCTTATGGAAGACATGTCGGGCTAGATTGGATTAACTAATGTACGAGGGGTATTTTGATCATTTTGCCTCTAATGGGCCCTGCGGGCCCGTGAAGCGGTTGTTTTATTAGACTAGATCTGGAAAGTTGGTTTAGGCTTGAGTATGCTTGTGTTGGTTTGTAGGTGCTTTCGGTTAGGCCGGAGAACGCTAAGTGACCAAAATGGGTTGCTAACAGCTGCCCTTCTTTTTCTGTCATTACCCGTTGAAGGCAGAAAATGGTGAAATAAGTACCCAATGAAGGTCACGAGGCGGTCAGAGGGACCAGAGGTTTGGAGCTTTTGAAAATTGGAGGTTGAAGCTTGAAAATGGAGTTAGGAGGCCATTTAAAACTAGTTTTGGCAGGCAAGGCCTAGGCCGGGCCAGCTTGGGCTTTGTGCCACTCTTAGTGGTGCCAGGCTTAGTTTCTTCTTACACAGTTGGCTGAGGCTTTGTGCAGCGAGGGCGGTCTCGATGCTTCTTGTGAGAAGAAGCGGTTACATAAGGCTCATATAGTTGTCCTTTAGTCTATTGAGGTGGCAGGGCCCTTAGGTTTTGGAGCGGCTATTGGTGACCAGGCTAATCCTACTCCCTCATCTAGTTCTTCTTCTAATGATTACAGTAGTCCTTTTACTCTGGCTTCTTGCCATCCGCCTAGGGTTTCATCGCGTCCTTGAGTTCCTGTAGTTTTGAAATGATAACTTTTTAGTTTTGTTATGACCTTTTATCATTCTTGGTCGTTTTGGCCTTTAAAGAGACTTCTCCCTACATGATTAGCACAATATCATATATTTCTTTTCATTAAATGATAGGTATAATTGAAATGTTCTTTGCAAAGTTTCCTGTCTTTTTGTTGCGCTCAGTTGGTTTCGAGAATGCTTTCTTTTGGTTAAAATGTACGCATGTATCTATTTCTTTTGAGATTAAGCTTGTGCCAATGTCTCATATCCTTGGGAAGATGCCTCTTTTGTGGGACCTGATCACTTTTCTGGTCGTAGCCTTTTTCACTTCAGGGTGTCTCAGCATATACCACCCATTCTTGATGGACTCGCGTCCTCTGACCGTTGTTCTCTAATCTCACTTTCTATAAGGTTGGTGTTTGGGGTTTTCTGGTTTGAGCTCTCTCCCTTTTCACCCTTTTCTGACAATGGCTTTGAACAACGACTTTCATGGCCATTAGGACGGCGATGGGCAGCTAGGCCCTCAATCCGAGGAGACTTTCCTTTGGATTGTAATGTAGGTTGGGTACATGGGTTAAAATGAAAGGATTTATAGGCACAAAACTATTATCTTCAACTGAGGTTCCATAAGACTAGAGCTACTCTTGGTAATGAAATCTGCCCCTGTAAATGCCATGCCATCTGTGTGTTACTATCACTTTGATGAAGCTTCTTTGGACTAAGCAATTTTCTTTGATCCAAAAGGACTTTTCTTTGGACCGTAATGTGAGTCAAGTTATGAGGTGTTTGAAAGGATGGATAAAGGCTCAAAATCCTATTTATCTCTACTTGCTGATGAGAACCCATGATCTCTTTTGGAAAGAATTCTTCTTTTTTATTTTTTTTGATAAAGACTTGCTCTCTTGTAAACCTCCTGTCCTTTATTAGGATCCTTGTGTAATACCTGTATTTTTTTTTTTAACTTCTCTCTTTTCTTTCTTTCTTTTTTCTTTTCTGTTGATAGCTAATCTCATGCTTGCTTTCTAGCTTCATTATACCCTCTTGACTTTGAGAGATGTACTCATGTCTTTGCCTTAACCCAGTGTGGGCAGTGATTATTGGGTTGGTTTGTGAAAAGGAAAGTAACCAGCTCAAATGGGCTTTGCAATAATCATCTTTTGATTGTATGATAGAAGAAATGAGGGCTTCTCTTTATTTTAAGTAAAATTGCTTAGTCTATAAAGCTCAGTTCAAAGTTCCAATGATGTCCTTTGGACGGCAATTGTTGATGTATGGGCTCATTCACTACCAATATTTACCCTATTATGCAGGAAGCAACTCTGGTTTGGGTTTTTGACCAAGAAACGCCTTCGGCTCTAGTAGGTTATGCAAAGGGAATCATTTACTGTTTGCGGGAAGATAGAACAATGGCTCCTCTTCCTTTTGATAGCTCGGTTACCCTTCGCTTAGCTCAGATCCCATTCAAGTGTTGTCCCTTGTGATCAATCTCTTTGCGCTCTTCATTTAAATCCCCACTCTTTAATCAAAAAAGCTTTTGTCCATTTTTTAATGGGGCGTCCATGCTATTTCACCCTTGATGTTTCTATCCACTTGTAGAACAAGGAAAAGTTTCTGAACGTAGACATCGCTTGCAAGAATATGAGATAAGTACCAATTTCAAAAGTCTATCTGTGTTTTATTTAGCTGAAGAGGCTAGAAGTACCTCTGTTTCTGACAGAATGAAATATAAAAGCAAAAAGTAAGAAAGATAGATAAAAGGGTGACTATAGAAGACATCCCTTTTTTTAGGTCTATTAACCGGACGAGTTTTTCAAGTGGGTTTTAGAACCACACCTACTTCCTTCACATTCCACTTACCAGGGACCTCGGTTGGCGATGCCAAGCAGATTGATCGGTCAACGGTGGCTATTGGTGCTTTCTTGGCCTCTTCCCCTATTGTCGCAGACATGTCCAGGCTTCCTCCAGGACTTAGAGCTACCTTATGGTCTTTTCTTCCTTTATTGGCTTTCCTCTCTTCATCAGCTTCTTCTTCTTCTTTGTTCCCTGCAAACAGACAAGCCAGCTCACCTTCCTCTAGCTCAATTGACTTGACCCGAGCCCTGGGTTTTTTGTTCTTGCAACCGGTCGTGCCCCAATGCTCCTTAAGTGTGTATAGCTGTGGGCTTTTAGTACTTGGTATGAACGGCTCTTGTATTTTAAATGGGTCAAAGTGGCATGACTGTAGTTCTTCTTCCATATACCCAGCTTCTTGTACCACATGGTCAACCTCCTTGGTAGATTTATCCACGGGCCCGTCTTCGGGGTCTTGCACTTTATTGGGGTTGTACCAAGATAAGGAGTGATGTTGCTTTAGGCCCTCCTAGTCCATTTCATCTTCATCCTCATAGTACACCTCTTGGCATATGACAATCAAAACCTTATTGTCATTGTACTCTGTGATGACGTTGACAGTACGGTTTGGTAGAGGGTTTATAGTGACATTTGGGGCAAGAGCAGGATTTGCTGGTTGTGTCTGTACTATCCCATTGTCAATCATGTCTTGGATTTTGTGTTTTAAGGAGAAGTAGTTTTCTATGTCATGTCCTAACCCTCCTGAATGATATTCGCAGGTGAGGGTGCCATTAAACGTAGGAGGGAGAGGACTAGGTAGTGGCCAAGCTAGAATAGGGGCCAGCAAATTGGCCTTCAGCAAGTTGTGATACACCTTTGTCGAAGTGCACCCTAAGGTGGAGAAAATGCGGTTGCACCGGGCCTACTTGTTTGGACTGAAGTTAAGGCGGGCCATGATTGGAGCAGGTGCTTGAGTATTTGGAGCCATAGGTCGGGTGACAGTAGCTATGGCCAACATGGGTCGAGACTGGTATAGCTGTTGGTATTGTTGAGCGGGTAAAATGGCAGATACCTCTCCTTCTATTTTGCCCATTCCCCTTGTGGTAGCCACCTTCTTTGTCGTACTTTCTATGGTTTTCGAGTAGAGATTAGTGATCTTCCCCATTTTCAACCCATTCTCTATCATTTCTCCTTGCAAGATCAAATCTGAGAAACTCTTCCCCACACTGGTGCATAGCTTCTCATAGTATAACCCTTGAGAAGTTTGCACAAAGAGTTGACCATATTCCTTCTCCTCTAATGGGGGTTTGACTTGTGCGGCTAGCTCCCTCCATCTCAAAGCATAGGTTCTAAAGTTCTCCTTCTCTCCTTTGGCCATTATAGTCAAGGTCCATTGGTCTATAGAAAGATCTATGTTGTGCTTGTATTAATTCCTGAAGGTGGTCATCAATTCTCCCCAGGTGGTAATTTTTCTCAGATCAAGCCCTGCGAACCACTGTAAAGCTGGGCCTATTAGGTTGTGTTGGAAAAGTTGCATCAGCAGCTTAGGATTGCTTCCTTGGCCGCTCAAGGCTCCAGTATACAGGCGCAAATGGGCTATGGGGTCACTGGCACCGTCATACTTCTGAAAGTCAAGCATTTTGAACTTCAACAGGCGTGGGTGATTTGGGAAGAAGCAGAGTTTGTTGAAGGAATTTGAACCGAGGGCATTGTACCCTTGTATGTTTCGTAAGGATTCCTCTAGCACTTAGATCTTCAGGCTGAGATGGTCAGGGATGCTATTTGGAGCTGAAGGTGTGAGTAAAATAGTCTTTAGATTGGCTTCTTCCTCTTCAACATCGACTATTCTGGAGCTTTCTTTATTTTTCCCAGTAGTATCTAACTGGAGTGTAACTCTAGGCGAGACAACATTTGCCTCTCTTGGTGCAGATGAGGAGGGGGCTGTGGTTGAATCCTTTATTGACATGGCTGACATGAATTTGAACATCTCGTCAGTCTTTGATCTTATCTCGTTGACCTCTTCTTGGGTCACAAGGTTATAAGTAGGGGTGTTTGATTCGTTGGCCATGAGTGATGCTCGGTGCCTTGTGATGATCGGTTCTCAAGCAGCAGACGGTGTTGGGTCTTTTCCTTTCCTTCCTTTTGGAGCAATGGTGAGTTGAATGTGTTTTTAATTCCTGTGGAATAAGGAAAAGAGAGAGGAAAACAAAAAGCAAAGAACAAGGAAAAAGTTAGTACTTCTCCTTGAAAAACATTTATACAATGCATGCCCTAGAGGTGTCCCTGTGCCTGTTTCATACATCCTTTATGACTATTCATTCAAAGAAGATAGAAAGAGCAATTTTATTTTCTTTGGTATAGAAAGTTAAAATTACATAGATTGGGGAAAGGAAACATTTTTCATGGGACTTTTCACCTATCTACCTAAACTCCTTTTCGAGTCTTCAGTTTTGCCTTATTGATGTCGGGAAGTCGTTCAACAACCTTGTCTTCAGATTGTCCCTTGTCTCGTGGCAACCTTATCTCCTTGAGCGAGAGGGATTGGGGCCCCTCTTATGAAATGATTCTTGGATGCATGCCATGATCCTTAGGGTTTGGAACCCTTAGGAATTGGGTAGGTGTAAGCACCCCATTTTTGCCCACTCGGCAATCTCCGGTCTGTCTGGACTCATATTCAAATCGATACAGACACATTTAAGTCCAAATCAATTTTACAGACTCAATCCAATCAATCAATCTCTTTGTAGGCCCACCGGGCCTAACAGAGGCAAAATGACCAAAATACCTTTGTGACATTGCTTGGTTTAATTCCAATTGGGCACGCCTTCCTAGAGATAGTAAGTCCCCATTTTAATTTCAAATCCAATTCCAATTCAAATCAAATCCGGCATGCCTTTTGAGAAAGTTGATCCCTCAGGTAGTAAGTCCATCTAGTCTAGTACGTTTTTCAAAAAACTCTTCGGAACGGTAAGTCTATTCAAACCCGTCAGCCAAAATGGAACCCAAGTCTCCGAGGTGGTAAAACGGTTCACCTTTGGTGCCTACTAGCCCGCTAATGAAGAATGTTCGTTATTCGGCACATCTTTCGAGAAAGGTGATTCCTCAGACGATAAGTCTACTTAGCAGCTTCCCAAGATCAGGCAGTCTTTGGAATGAACGCGCACCGTTAGAGTGGCGGAAACACTTGCAAACATCGCAACCGTCTGAGTGGCGGAAATACTCACAAACATCACATTAGGAATTGCCAACAAACTCCCTTTGTCACGGGATTGAACTCGCCTCTTGGCCGTGGCACATTTTCCAAAGGATGGGAAACCTTTGGTAACCAACTCATCACACATTGTTAAAGTGGCGGCAACACTCAAATCCCGGGTCAACATTAGTGCCTACTAGCCTACTCTGGTGAAAAATGACCAAATTGTCCTTTGGGCCTTTTTCGGCACGCTTCTCGAGAAAGTACCTAAGTCCTTGGAGTGGTAAGCCTAACTTTCCAATATTGTCCCAAGGACAATCCAGCATGTTCGAATGCCTTCCAGTCAGTTTTGGACCAATTTCAATACCATCCGGTGAAAATGATCATTTTGCCCATAAGCACCTAATTACCTCCGGGGATCACACCGGCTCTAGGTATCAAACTAGTAACCTCCGAGGATGCTTCTAATAGTATTCCCAATCTTCTAGCACTTTTCTAGAACATTCCGAGTCCATTCCGGCGGACCCGGTACAAAATGACCGTTTTACTCCTGGTAGGCCGGTTGCCTTTTCCAATCATATCGGCTATGGGTATCAAACCGACAATCCCTCGTAACACTCTAGATAGTGTTTCCAAACTTCAAGTCCTTTCATAGGGCATTTCAAGTCCATTCTGGTAGTTTGCCGATCTAATTGACCGTTTTGCCCCTAGTGGCCCGTTCAACCTTTCTAAACATTCCGGCGTTGTTTTCCAAGCTTGTTATCCTTGGGACACTATTTCAAGGGTTTCTACCCATTTTCGACCTTCCGAATCATTCCCGAACTTTCAGGAGTCACTCTTAGTGGAGCCAAGCCAAAAATTATATAGTAGTCACTAGTACAGGCTCCAAAATCTTTTGTCTTGCGTATCAAGGATTGAAAGATATGTTTCTTGCCACCCTTAAAACTTTCCTAAGTGGCTAGTGGCGCCAAGCAAAAAATTGGCATGACGCCCCTCTTAGTGGCACCAGTAGGGATTTTGCCTTAGCGTTATTGTAACAGGCGCTAGGCTAGTCTTATATCTATAAATACAAACCCTCCCCCTGTATGAAAGGGTCTACAAACTCAGTCTAAAAACTCTATTTTTTGAAATACAGAGCTCAAAGTCTCTCTAAACCCTAGCTCTTTCTAGTCTCTTCAAACCCTAGCCTCCATACACTTAAACCCTAACATCCATACACTCTATACACTTAGACACAAGCCTTCAAAGTCTCCATTGAAGACTCAAAGTGCTGCAACTTGGAAGCTCTCAAGGACCAAGCAAAGCAAAGCAGACAAAGTAAGTAAAACAAGAAGAAGACAAGGTAGGCTTTCGTTTTACGCTTACGTATTTCCCCCTCTCTCTTCTTTCTCCTAACCAACTTGGGTTTTCTTCTATTTTAATCCCTCATCTTCTACCTCCCTTTTTTAAACAAGGGACTCTCGAATTCATGCGTAGGAAGGATTGTTAAAAGTCACCGTATCAGAGGCTTTCTTCTAGTTCAACCTTAGACCATGTGGATTCGGCCCCCCTTGATTAAGTGGTGAAGCCTAACCTTGTATGTTCACGACCTCACTTGCATTGTGGATATCATACATCCATTCAAAATTTTTTTTGAAAGTTGTTTTTAAAACTTGCATCAAAACTCTCTTTCAAATTTGTATTCAAAATCTTGTTTTTAAAATCACAATCTTAAGGTGATTCTATTCATTTCATGGCCAGGGTTGTTTTAGGAAAGTGTCATATTCATTGTGACCATCAAGGTCTATATTTTGGGTGTAAACCCTAAATTGTTTCCCATAAAAAATCACAATCTTAAGATGATTCTAGCCATTCCATGGTTAGGGTTGTTTTAGGAAAGTGTGATATTCAATGTGATTATATTGGTCCATATTTCAAATCCATGTTGTTTTCAAAACCACCAACTTAGAATGGTTCTAATCTCTTCATGGTTAGAATTGTTTTAGGAATGTGACATATTTAAAGGGTTTTCAAAAGTTTATATTCAAACTCCTTTCAAAATTGCTTTTCAAACTTCTCTCCAAAAGCTCTTTTGAAAAATCCACTTTCTAAAACTATCTTCAAGTTTCTTTCCTAGAAACTCTCTTCAAAAGGTCTACTTTCTAAAAACTCTTCTTCTTAGAGTTCAAGTCAAGCCCTAGAAACCATGATTAGGAAACCCTAGTTCTCTTTCCTAAAAACATGACTTCTTGTTTTGCCTCAAATCTTAGATTTCCAAAAACTACCTTCTACATCAAATTCTAAATTTTCAAAATCTTTTTTTCTACACCAAATCATAGATTTTCAAAATCAAACCTTTCCAATTCGATGTCAAATCCAACCTTTCAAATTAGGAAACTAGATCAAATCTTCCTGTTTATGAAACTAAATCAAGTCCTTCAATTTTAGAAACTAAATGAAATCATCTATTTTTGGAAATAAAGTATGATATTCTACTTTAGGAAATACGAATCAAATCTTTCTAAATTCAAAACTTTCCTAAGTTCACACCTTTCTAAATTCGAAAACTTTCTTAATTTGACACTTTCCTAAAACGAAACTTTCCTACTTTGAAACTTTTCTAAATTCAAATATTTCTAAAATCTAGTCTTTTCTAAACCTAACTTTCTAAATTCATTCATATCAAGTGATCAAGTCAAGTCTTTCTAAATCAAGTCAAATCTCTTTCCAATCTTCCTTTAATCCAATTTTCCTAAATCAAACCTTTCCTAATTTAAACATTTCCTAAATCTAACTTTCTAAAATCAGACCATTCAAATCTAAATCAAACGTTCCTAATTCAACCACATGTTCCAACGCTAGGATACTTAAACCTTAGGGTACATAAACCTTAGTTCAACCCTAATCCTAAGTTAGGAAGCTTCAACTCCTTCCTAAGATTCTTTTCTTAAACCAAGTTAGTTTTCCAATTTCAATCTAAGTCAACATGTTTTCAAAACTCAACTGTCTCTTTCCTAAATCTAGTCCAAGTTTTCTTTCAAAGTTCAAATCCTTTTTGAAGTCCAATTCTAAGTCTAGGTTCAAATTGAAATTCAAATATTCTATTCCAAGTTCAAGTTAAACCCTTTTCATATCAAGCTCTTTTCTAATCAAATCTTCTCAAATTAAAATTTTTCAAAACCTAAGTGTCTATTTTTAATCGAACTCTAGTTCGAACTACGACTGACTTGATTCCCAAAAAGGGATATGTAAGCAACACTCATGTGTACGATCATAACCTTTTTTAACTTTTCAATTCCATAATCAATTTCAAGTTTCCAATTCTAAAATCTATTTCCAATCTCTAATTTCTAAAACCTTCTTTCAAAGTTAAATCTTTCTTTTTAAATCTATTTCCAAAATCAAAACCTTTTTCTTGCACTTACATATCATGTATCATGTCAAACTTCTTTTCTATAATTCTATTTTAAAAGTGGATATAATTGGACGATTGTTAACAAAGACTCTAATGGGTGAACTTAGGGTGAATAGACATGTAGGTACCACAAGGGCAGGGTAGGGTGATGGCTTAATGCGTCTTCGCTACACGTAACTAACCTCCGAACCTAGAATCACTGTTTTGAAAATCCAAAACAAGTTATTTTTCAAAAAAGGGCTTAAAACTTTTCAGAGGTTGGCAAACAACCTATTTTCTTAAAAAACACTCTATCGAGGAAGGGCTTAAACCTAACTCACCTTAATCAAGTTAGGCAGCGACTCCAAATCTTTTTCAAAAGCCCTTAACCAAATCAATTTTAAATTCAAACTTAGTTGCACTCGTCCTTCTAGGAGGATGAGTTCTAACGAGAGAGTACTGTGTTTTTCTTACTTGTGGGTATTTTTCTCGAGTGCAAAAAATCGGGGTGCGACAATAGGCTTATGATTGGAGATTAACTCATGGGCCATTCTCTTGGAGGTTGATAATATGCATGGAATGTAAGTGGCTTGAGTTACTTTAGAACTCTTGCCTTGGGATGATTACACATGTATGAACAGTTTAATAGCATGAATGACAAGATATTAATAGCAAAGCATTCACGTATGTAAGCATAATAATAATAAGAGTAAGGAAATTGAAAAGTAGTGGCTCTTTTCTCTTTGGTTTTGAAAAGACACGTGGCTTAAATCGGGTAGAGATTCAGCTATGCATGGGTGGTATATGAACATGAGGTTGAGGGCTACTAATGCTTCCTCAAAAGCTCAGCTCCCAGATCTTCAAACCTAGACCCACTTCCCGGGGTGGTGCTATTATAGGTTGGTAATCCGAGTGGGAGAACTATCTAAAGACCGTTGGTTAGGTGACACATCTACCTACTACCAACAACAAATGTACTGTTCCCCCTTCTAACTAGAAGGCAGTAACCAGGGTCAATATTCCATGAAGATGCATATGTAAGTGTGTGTGTGACTTTACAAATTGGAGGAAAGAGCCTAACAACTCCCATACATCCTGTCATACATAGCACACATGATAGT
This sequence comes from Euryodendron excelsum, assembly GCA_033060915.1. Classification (NCBI taxonomy): domain Eukaryota; kingdom Viridiplantae; phylum Streptophyta; class Magnoliopsida; order Ericales; family Pentaphylacaceae; genus Euryodendron; species Euryodendron excelsum. Next base: position 32,602,369 of record CM065383.1, on the reverse strand, counting down.
TTATGAGCATAAATAAAAAATGTGAACAAGGGTCCACCTACAAAACAAATACACAGAGTTAGTACTTTTCGAGGAACTCAAATGCAAAATAAAGTATAATGTATGAACAATGCAAGAGCATGTAATGAATGCAATGTTTGACTTTTTGCAAAACAAAAATCATTTTGAAAAATTTGAAATTTTGAAATAGTTTAGAAAGTGGATATAACTAAACAAGGTAATTGGTGAACTTAAGGTGAGTAAAGGGTGACTAGAAATGACATAGGCTTAATCCTCTAATTGTCCCCAACGGAGTTGCCAAGCTGTCACACCCCATTTTCGAACACCAAGCCCTCTTAGCTCTGAAAAGAGTACGGTGCTCTCTTGTTAGAACTCATCCTACTAGAAGGACGAATGCGATGGGGTTTGAATGGAATTGATTAGGGCTTTTTAAAAAGGTTTTTGGAGTCATCACCTAACATATTTAAAGATGTACTAGGTCATCTACGCCAAGGAAAACCTGAGGGTCAAATTTAGGTTTTGAAAATTATTTTTGAAAAACATCCTTATGAGAGGGTTTTAGGAGGTGGGGTTGTTTGAAAATCCTAAAAATATTGGAAAACCCTAAAAATTGACTCAATTTTTGGTCTTTGAAATAGAAATTCTTAAGTGCGGGAGTTGGTTACGTGTAGGGAAGATGTCCTAAGACTATAACCCTACCCACCCTTGCGGTACCTATATATCTATTCACCTTTTACTCAACTAATTATGACTCACCAGTTACCTATGTTTAATGCTATTCACATAGAAAACATTTGAAAACAAAGTTTGAAGAAGAGTTTCAAGGGTGGAATTGAGTTTGAAAAATGGTTATGGAATTGAGAATTTAAAAAGGGTTGTGGAATTGGAGATTTGAAAAGGGTTGTGACCGCACCCCATGAAGGGTTGCCTACGTACCTCCTTAAAGCGGATTAGGTTAGTCGTAGTTTGGACAAGAGTCCAAAAGAGTTGGAATTTTAAAACGGGTTTCTATTTCTAGAAAGTTTCCTTTTTAGGAAAGTTTGAGTTTGAAAATGTTTCATTTTCAGTAAAATTTGACTTTGAAAGATTTCCTTTTCAGGGAGATTGGATTTTGAAATGTTTTCTTTTCAGGAAGATTTGATTTTTGAAATGTTTTCTTTTCAGGAAGATTGGATTTTGAAATGTTTTCTTTTTAGGAAGATTTGATTTTTGAAATGTTTCCTTTTCAGGAAGATTGGATTTGGAAATGTTTCCTTTTCAGGAAGATTGGATTTGATTTGAAAATATTAACTTCATTTGAAAAGATTTGATTTAATTTTGAAAAAGGCAAGCTTGGATTGTTTTTAAAATGGAAGGAGTTAATTTAGGTTTTAAATTTGGAAGGTTTGAAAAAGGAGTTATTTGAAACAGAAGTGTCGCGCCCAGATTTTTCGCACTCGAGGAATACTCACACAAGCGGGAAAAATGTTGTACTCTCTCGTTAGAACTCACCCTCCTAAAAGAATGAGTGCGACTAGGTTTGAATTGAAAATAAGTTTGAATAAAAGGCTTTTGAAAAAAAAATTCAAAGTCGCCACCTAACTTGATTAAGGTGAGTTAGGTCACCTAAAAACTAAGAATAATCCGAAGACTACACTTAGGGATTTTGGAAAACGATTTTGGAAAACATCCTCAAGAGAGGGTTTTTTTAGGAAAACGGGTTGTTTGGCAACCTTTGGAAAACATTTAGCCCTTTTTAGAAAAATAACTCCGTTTTGGTCTTTGAAAACAGTGATTCTAGGTTCGGAGGTTGGTTACGTGTAGGGAAGATGCACTAAGCTATCACCCTACCTCGCCCTTTCGGTACCTACATGTCAATCTACCCTAGATTCACCTATGAGAGTCTTCAATTAACATGTGTTCAACCCTATTCACTTTAGAAAAACAATGTCTGAAAAATATGATGCATGATATGCAAGTGCAAAATAAGAGAGTTGAAAAATAGAATTGGCAATAAATTTGAAAAGAATATGATTTGAAAATAGATTTGAAGAGATGAAATTGAAATTGAAAAGTTTGAAAATTTGGAAATAGAAATTTGAAAATAGAAAGTTTGAAAGTAGATGGGAATTTGAGATTTGGAAGGATTTTGGAAACCGCACCCATAAGGGTGGAATTGAAAGTTTGAAAAGTGTTGTGACCGCACCTATGAAGGTTGCCTACGTATCCCTTTGGGGGAATCAGGTCAGTCATAGTTCGGACAAGAGTCCGATTGAAAATAGATTGATTTAAAAAGAGAGATTGGATTGGAAGAAAGAGATTGAATTGAAAATTGGATTTGGTTTGAGATTAGAAGAAGAGATTGGGAATTGAGATTTTGAAAAAGATTAGACTTTGATTTGAAAAGATAGATTTGGACTTGTTTTGGAAAGAGAAGGTTTAAGAAACCTAGATTTAAGAAAGATGAGACTTAGGAAAGGCTCAAGGGTTTAAGAAAGATTGGATTTAAGAAATGTTTGAATTAGGAAAGGTTCGATTTAGGAAAGTTTCATTTTTGGAAGGTTTCGAAATTAGGAAAGTTTTCATTTTAGGAAAGTTTTGAAATTAGGAAAGTTTCGACTTAGGGAAGTTTTAAAAATTGGAAAGTTTTGAATTTAGAAAGTTTTCGAAATAAGACAGGTTTGAATTAAGAAAGTTCCTAAACTTGGAAAGTTTTGAAAATTGGAAAATTTTAAATTTAGAAATGTTTTGAATTAGGAAAGTGTTGAATTTAGAAACGTTTTAAATTAAGAAAGTTTAGTTTAAGAAAGGTTCAACTTAGGAAAATTTTAAAAATTGGAATGTTTTGAAAAAGGGAAGTTTTGAATTTGGAAAGCTTTGAAAACAAGGAAGTTTTGAAAATAAGAAAGTTTCGTTTTAGGAAAGGTTTGAAAAAGGAAAGTTTCCAGTTTAGGAAATGTTTGAATTAAGAAAGTTTCAACTTTAAGAAAGTCTTAAATTAAGAAAGTTTTGAGTTTAGAAAAGTTTTAGATTTGAGAAGATTTTGAAGTTTTGGAAAGTTTAGAATTTAGAAAGTTTTTAGGTTTAGAAAGATTTAACTTAAGAAGGTTTCAAATTTAGAAAGTTTTGAATTTGGAAAGATTTGAAATTTAGAAAGTTTTAGAGTTTTAGAAAATCTTGAGATTAGGAAAGGTTTGAGTTTAGGAAAGATTTGAAAGCTTGGATTTGAAAAAGATTTTGGAAAGGGGTAGAATTAGGAAAAGGGTTGAACTAGGAAAGATTTGAAAGTTGAGTTTTAAAATTTAGGAAAGATTTTTATGTTCAAGTTTTGGAAACTTAAGATTTAGGAAAGTAGAAGTTTAGAAAGGATTTGAATTAGGGAAGAGTTGGATTTTGAAACTTAAGGAAAGGTTTAAAGTTTAGGTTTAGGAAACTTATGGTTTAGGAAGGAATTGAATTAGGAAAGGTTTGGATTAGGAAGGGATTGGATTTAGTTTCTAAAAGAGAAAGGTTGGATTTTATTTCCAAAAACGGAGGACGGGATCTAGTTTCCTAAACAAGGAGATAGGATTTGGCAAGGATTTGGAAAAGGAGATTCTAGAAACCCTAGATTTGAAAAATTATAGTTTCGACGTAGAAAATAGGTTTTGGAAACGTGTATTGTTTGGATGTGAAAACAAGAGGTTTTAGAAACCTAGGTTTGGGGCAAAGTTTGAAAATCATGTTTTTGGAAAGAAAATCAGGGTTTCCTAATTGTGAGTTCTAGGGCTTGACTTGGGCTCTAAGGAAAGAGTTTTTTAGAAAGTGTGTTTTTGGAAACAAAGGTTTTCTAGAAGAGAAATCCTAGGGAGGAGTTTTTGGAAAGTGAATTTGGAGAGGGAGTTTTTGGAAAAATATTTTAAAGAGAAGGAGTTTTGGAAAGTGTGTTTTTAGTAACGAAGATTTTAGAACGAAAATCCTAGAGGGGAATTTCTAGAAGGGAGATTTCGGAAAGAGAGTTTTTTAGAAAGATTTTTGGAAGGAGATTGTTAGAAAGAATTTTTGGAAAGATTTTTGGGGAACGTTTTTAGAAAGTGGATTTTGGGGAGAGGATTTTGGAAAGGAGTTGAAAAAAGGAGTTTTGGAAAATAGATTTTGGAAGGGAGTCTTTGAAAACAATTTTGAAGAGGAGAGTTTTACGAAAATATATTGAAAAAGAGATTTTTAGGAAGAGATTTTTGAAGAGAGAATTTTTTGGAAAGTATGAAAACGTCTCACTTTCCTAAAGCGATTCTAACCATAAGAGGGCTAGAACCACTTTAAGAAAGTGGTTTTGAAAACAAGATTTGAAAATATAGACCAAAAGGTCACTTTTAATATAACACTTTCCTAAAGCAACCCTAGCCATGGAAAAGCTAGAATCACCCTAGAATTGTGGTTTTGAAAACGAGTTTTTGAAAAAGAGATTTTGATGCAATTTTGAAAACAAGTTTGAAAACGGTTTTTGGAAGATGCAAGACTATGATATGCACAATGTAATTTGGGGTCGTGAACATACAAGGTTAAGGCTTCACCACATAATCAAGGGGGCCGGACCCACGTGGTCTTTGGTTAGACTAGAAGAAAGCCCCCGACACGGTGACTCTCCAATATTCCAATCCTACACATGGACCGGGAATCCCCTTATTTCAAGCATGCAAAGAAAGGGGGAGAAAGAGATGGGGGATTAAAATAGAGAAAACCCAAGTGGGTTGGAGAGAGAAGAGAGAGGGGGGAAGTGCAGAAAATTAAAGAGAAAACCTACCGTATGTCTTCTTTATTTTGCGCGCCGCGCTGTCTTCGGTCTTCGGTCTTTGTCTTGATCTTCACCTTCAGTCTTCAAGACTTATCTTCAAGCTTTGGATGGCAGCTCTTCAAGTCTTCGGAGAAGGGTTGAAGGTTGGTGTATAGGTGTATGGGGATGTATAGGAGTGTATATGAGTCTAGGGTTTGTGTATAGTGGCTAGGGTTTGGAAAACCTAGGGAGGCTAGGGTTTAGGAGATGCTCGAGCTCTGTATATCGAAATATGGAATTTTTAGGTTAAGTTTGCAGACCCCTTTTACGTTGAATGAGGCTCTGTATTTATAGAAATTGGACAAACTGGCGCCTGTTGCAGTGGTGCCTGTTGCAGTGGCGCCAGGGCAAACTTTACACTGGCACCACTAGGAGTGGCGCCAGGCCATTTTCTGGCTTGGCACCACTACTAGTGGTGCCAGCCAATTAGGAAAGGTTTAAGGTCGGCAAGCAACGTATCTTTGACTAGATTTGGGCGCCTGTACTAGTGACTACCAAGCAACTTTTAGCCTGGCTTCACTAGGAGTGACTCTGGGAATGATTTAGAGGAGTCGAGAATGACCCGAAAGGCCGGAAAGGAACACGAATACTTAAAATAGTGTCCTGGAGATAGTTGACTTGAAAAATGAAGATAAGGTGGGTCGAAAAGGTTGACCGGGCCTTTAGGGGCAAAACGGTCAATCGGACCGAAAAACTACCGGGACAGACTCGGACTGTCCCGGAAGAAGACTTCGGATCTAGAAACATTATTTAGAATGTTCCCAAAGGTTGTCGGTTTGATTTCCAGAGCCGGCGTGGTCGGAAAAGGAAACCGGCCTACCAGGGGCAAAACGGTCATTTTGCACCGGGTTGACCAGAACTGACTCGGAATGATCCGGAAAGATAAGGAAAGGCTGAGAATACTACAAGAAGCATTCTCGGGACATCACCGGTTTGATACCCAGTGCCGGTGTGGTCAAAGAAGGAGACCGGCCCTCTATGGGCAAAACGGTCATTTTGTACCAGGTTGGCCGGAACTGACGCGGGATGATCTGGAAAGATAAGGGAAGGTTGAGAGTACTATAAAAAGCAATCTCAGAGGGTTACCGGCTTGATACCCAGAGCCGGTGTGGTTCCCGGGGCAATTAGATGCCTAGGGGCAAAATGGTCATCCTGACCGGAAAAGGTCCAAAGGGTAGTTAGGTCATTTTTCACCGAAGTGGGCTAACAAACACTAGTTTTAACCTGGGTTTTGAGTGTTTCCGCCACTCTAACAGCGGTCATCGTGACACAGGGATTTGTTGCCAATTCCCTATATCGACCTATTTGTGAGTATTTCCACTACTGTAACGGTTTTGCGAGTATTTCTACTACTCTAACGGTTTTGTGAGTATTTTCGCTACTCTAACGGTTTTGTGAGTATTTCCACTACTCTAACGGTTGAGTATTTCCGCTACTCTAACGGTTTTGTGAGTATTTTCGCTACTTTAACGGTTGAGTATTTCCGCTACTCTAACGGTTTTGTGAGTATTTCCACTACTCTAACGGTTTTGTGAGTACTTCCACTACTCTAACGGTTTTGTGAGTAGTTTCGCTACTCGGACCGTCTTGAGGAATAAACTGTCTCGAGAGAGGGATTGGAAAGGGGTCTTACCATCTTCGAAAAGATGTGCCTGGATTGGAACCATCTCGAGGAATAAACTATCTCGAGAGTGAGATTGGAAAGGGGTCTTACCGTCTTCGAAAAGACGTGCCTGTAAGCACACCATTTTTGACCGCTCGGCAGTCTACACTCCGTCCAGACTTGTTTTCAAGTCATTATGGACATATTCCAATCGAAACCAATCCTCTAGTCCAAATTCCACCTTTCCATCGCTTCGCGGGCCTGTCAGGCCCGAATAGAGGCAAAATGACCAAAATGCCCTTAGGGGCATTATCCTTTCTTATTCCAATTCCAATCCCTCTCTCGAGACAGTTTATTCCTCGAGACGGTCCGAGTAGCAAAACTACTCACAAAACCGTCAGAGTGGCGGAAACACTCACCAAACCGTCAGAGTGGCGGAAATACTCACAAAACCGTTAGAGTGGCAGAAACACTCACCAAACCGTCAGAGTGGCGGAAACACTCACACCGTTAGAGTGGCGAAAACACTCAAAACCCAGGCACGTCTCTTCGGAGTCGGTAAGACCCCTTTCCAATCCCTCTCTCGAGACAGTTTATTCCTCGAGACGGTTCCAATCTAGGCACGTCTCTTCGGAGACGGTAAGACCCCTTTTCAATCCCTCTCTCGAGACAGTTTATTCCTCGAGACGATTCCAATCTAGGCACGTCTCTTCGGAGACGGTAAGACCCCTTTCCAATCCCTCTCTCGAGACAGTTTATTGCTCGAGACAGTCCGAGTAGCAAAACTACTCACAAAATCGTTAGAGTAGTGGAAATACTCACAGACTCGTTAGATTAGCGGAAATACTCACAGACCCGTTAGAGTAGCGGAAATACTCATAGAACCGTTAGAGTAGCGGAAATACTCTCAAATCGTCAACCCCGTCCGAGTAGCAGAAATACTCAACCCCGTCCGAGTGGCGGAAACACTCAAAACCTAGGTCAATACCCATGTTTGTTAGCTCACTTCGGTGAAAAATGACCAAATTACCCTTTGGACCTTTTTCGGTCAAGATGACCATTTTGCCCCTAGGCATCCGAACGCCCCGGGAACCACACCGGCTCTGGGTATCAAACCGATAATGCCCCGAGAATACTTTTTATAGTATTCTCGACCTTCCTTTACCTTTCCAGACCATTCTGAGTCAGTTCCGGCCAACCCGGTACAAAATGACCATTTTGCCCCTGGAGGGCCGGTTTCCTTTTTCGACCACACCGGCTCTGGGTATCAAACCGGTAATGTCCCGAGAATACTTTTTATAGTGTTCTTGACCTTCCTTTACCTTTCCGGACCATTCCGAGTCAGTTCCGGCAAACCCGGTGCAAAATGACCGTTTTGCCCCTGGTGGGCCGGTCTCCATTTCCGACCACGCCGGCCCTGGGAATCAAACCGGCAACCTCTGGGAACATTCTAAATAATGTTTCCAGTTCCCAAGTCTTTTTCCGGGACAATCCGGGTTCGCCCCGACAGTTTCTTAGTCCGATTGACCGTTTTGCCCCTAAAGGCCCGGTCGACCTTTCCGACACATCTTATCCTCACTTTTCAAGTCGAATACCTCCAGGACACTATTTCAAGTGTTCCTGCTTCTTTTCGGCTTTTCGGGTCACTCCCGGCTCCTTCAAATCATTCCCGGACTTTCCGGAGTCACTCTTAGTGAAGCCAGGCTAAAGTTTACATGGTAGTCACTAGTACAGGCGCCCAAATCTAGTCAAAGATACTTGCGCCCAAATCTAGTCAAAGATACGTTGCTTGCCGACCTTAATTGTTTCCTAAATGGCTGGCGCCACTAGCAGTGGCGCCAAGCCAAAAAATGGCCTGGCACCACTAGGAGTGGCGCTAGTATAAATTTTGCCCTGGCGCCACTACAACAGGCGCTAGGCTTGTCCTCCCTCTATAAATACAGAGCCTCGTTCAACGTGAAAGAGGTCTGCAAACTTAACCTAGAAATCACACAATTCGATACATAGAGCTCGAGCACCTCCAAAAACCCTAGCCTCCCTAGGTTTTCCAAACCCTAGCCACTATACACAAACCCTAGCCTCCTATACACTCATACACACCCCTATACACTCATACACTAGCCTTCAACCACTCTCTCAAGACTTGAAGAGTAGCCATTCAAAGCTTGAAGACAATCCTTGAAGACTGAGGGTGAAGATCAAGACCAAAGACCGAAGACCGAAGACTGCACGGCGCGCAAAATAAATAAGAAAAAAGGTAGGCTTTCTATTTAAATTTCCGCACTTCCCCCCTCTCTCTTCTCTCTCCAACCCACTTGGGTTTTCTCTATTTTAATCCCCCATCTCTTTCCTGCCCTTTCTTTGCATGCTTGAAACAAGGGGATTCCCGGTCCATGTGTAGGATTGGACTATGGGAGAGTCACCGTGTCGGGGGCTTTCTTCTAGTCTAACCAAAGACCACGTGGGTCCGGCCCCCTTGATTATGTGGTGAAGCCTTAGCCTTGTATGTTCACGACCCCAAATTGCATTGTGCATATCATAGTCTTGCATCTTCCAAAAAACCATTTTCAAAGTTGTTTTTAAAATCGTTTTCAAACTCGTTTTCAAGATTGCATCAAAATCTCTTTTTCAAAAACATGTTTTCAAAACCACAATTCTAGGGTGATTCTAGCCTTTCCATGGCTAGGGTTGCTTTAGGAAAGTGTCATATTAAAAGTGACCATTTGGTCTATATTTTCAAACCTTGTTTTCAAAACCACTTTCTTAAAAGTGGTTCTAGCCCTCTTATGGCTAAAATCGCTTTAGGAAAGTGAGATGTTTTTATACTTTCCTAAAACTCTCCTCTCTAAAATTGTTTTCAAAAACTCCCTTCCAAAATCTATTTTTCAAAATTCCCTTTTTTCAAACTTTCCAAAACTCCTTCTCTTTAAAATCTCTTTCTAAGAACACTCCCTAAATTCACCTTCCTAAAAACTCTCTCCAACAACCTCTTCCAAAAATCTTTCTAAAAAACTCTCTTTCCAAAATCTTCCTTCTAGAAATTCCCCTTTAGGATTTTCCTTCTAAAATCTACGTCTCTAAAAACATGCTTTCCAAAAACTCTCTCTCTTTAAAATCTCTTTCCAAAAACTCTCTTCAAATTTACTTTCCAAAAAATTTTCCCTCTAGAAACTTCTCCCTAGGATTCCCTTTTAGAAAACTTTCGTGTCCAAAAACGCACTTTCCAAAAACTCTTTCCGTAGAGCCCAAGTCAAGCCCTAGAACCCACAATCAGGAAACCCTAAATTTTCTTTCCAAAAACATGGTTTTCAAATTTTGCCCCAAACCTAGGTTTCCAAAACCCCTTGTTTTCGCATTCGAACGATACACGTTTCCAAAACCTATTTTCTCCTTTAAAACTACGATTTTCCAAAGCTAGGGTTTCTAGAATCTCCCTTTCCAAATCCTATCTTCCCTTTAGGAAACCAAATCCAATCTCCCCGTTTAGGAAACTAGATCCCGTCCTCCGTTTTTGGAAACAAAATCAAATCTTTTCTTTTAGAAACCAAATCCAATCCCTTCCTAGTCCAAACCTTTCCTAATTCAATTCCTTCCTAAACCATAAGTTTCCTAAACCTAAACTTTAAACCTTTCCTTAAGTTTTAAAATCCAATTCTTTTCTAATTCAAATCCTTCCCAAACTTCTACTTTCCTAAATCTTAAGTTTCCAAAACTTGAACATAAAAATCTTTCCTAATTCAACCATTTCCTAATTCGACCTTCTTTTCAAATCTTAACTTTTCAAATCTAAGTTTTCAAACTCTTCCTAAACTCAAACCTTTCCTAATTTCAAGATTTCCTAAAACCCTAGAACTTTCTAAATCTTAAACAATCTAAATTTCAAATCTTTCTAAATTCTAAACTTTTCAAAACTTCAAAATCTTTTCAAATCTAGAACTTTTCTAAATTCAAGACTTTCTTAAGTTGAAACTTCCTTTTTTTCAAACATTTCCTAAATTGAAAACTTTCCTTTTTCAAACCTTTCCCAAAACAAAACTTTTCTTATTTTTCCCTGTTTTCAAAACTTTCCAAAATTGAAACTTCCTTTTTTTCAAACATTTCTAAATTCGAAACTTTCTTAATTCAAAACTTTCCTAATTTCAAAACTTTCTTAATTTCGAAACTCTCCTAATTTGAAAACTTTCCTAAAACAACACTTTCCTAAGTGAAAACTTTCTTAAACCTGAAACTTTCCAAAAATGACACTTTCCTAATTCGAAAAATTTCCAAAAATAAAACTTTCCTAATTCGAAGCTTTCCTAAATCGGACCTTTCCTAATTTGAACATCTCCTAAAATCCAATCTTTCCAAATCTTCCAAGCCAAGTCAAATCTTTCCTAAGTCTCTTCTCTTTTCTAAGTCTAGGTTTTCTTAAACCTTCTTATTCCAAAACAAGTCCAAATCTATCTTTTCAAATCAAAGTCCTCAATTTCCAATTTTCAATCTCCCCTTCTAATTTCAAATCCAATTCGATTTCCGATTCAATTTCCTTCTTCAATCCAACCTTCTATTTTCAATCGGACTCCGGTCCGAACTACGACTAACCTGATTCCCCCAAAGGGATACGTAGGCAACCTTCATAGGTGCAGTCACAATACTTTTCAAACTTTCAATTCCACCCTCATGGGTGCGGTTTCCAAAATCTTTTCAAATCTCAAATTCCAATCTATTTTCAAAATTTCAAAATTTCTATTTTCAAACTTTTCAATTTCAATTCTATTTCTTCAAATCTATTTTCAAATCAAATCAATTTCTATTTTCCAATTCTCTTAATTTGCACTTACATATCATGCATCATGTTAGTTTTCAAACATTGTTTTTCAAAGTGAATAGGGTTGAACCATTAGTTAGTTAAAGACTCCCATAGGTGAATCTAGGGTAGATTGACATGTAGGTACCGAAAGAGCGGGGTAGGGTGATAGCTTAGTGCGTCTTCCCTACACGTAACCAACCTTCGAACCTAGGATCACTGTTTTCAAAGACCAAAAGGAGTTATTTTCCAAAAAGGGCTAAATGTTTTCCAAAGGTTGCCAAACAACCTGTTTTCTTTAAAAACCCTCTCTCGAGGAGATATTTTCAAATTATTTTTTTCAAAAACCCTAAGTGTAGTTTTCAGACTATGCTTAGTTTTTAGGTGACCTAACTCACCTTAATCAAGTTAGGTGGCGACTCTGAATCTTTTTCAAAAGCCCTTTATTCAAATCAATTTTTCAATTCAAACCTAGTCACACTCATTCTTCTAGGAGGGTGATTCTAACGAGAGAGTACAACATTTTTCCCGCTTGGGTGAGTATTCCTCGAGTGCGAAAAATCTGGGCGCGACAGCTGGCGACTCCACTGAGGACACTTAGAGGGTTAGGTTGTAGTCATGTCTCTTTACCCTTTTACCCATGTAGAGTCTTCAATTAACTTGGTTCAATCCTATTCACTTTAAATTTTCAAAACTAAATTTTCAAAATTGTTCTAAAAAAAAAATGCATTTATTCATATTATCTTGTATTCTGTTTGTCATCCACATACTAACACTTGCATCTTTGTTTTGTAGGCGCACCTTATGTTTAAACATTATTAACTGCTTTGCATGAATGTGATGTACAGGATGAATGGGAGTTGTTGGGCCCTTTCCTCCACTTTTAAAAATCACACACACACTGCATGTGCACTTGCATTCTGCATACTTGCATACCCTGATATGTCCTTTCTAGTTAGAAAGGGGGAACGGTATATTGGTTGTGGGCAAGATGCTGTGTCAGTTTCTTTGCCTACGGCCTCTTGATGGTTCCCCCGCTCGGATCACCAACCGATCATGGCACCACCTCGGGGAGTGGGCCTAGGTTTGAAGATCCGGGGACCGAGCCTTTTTAGGACGCATTAGTCAACCCTCAACCTCATACTCATATAGACACCATGCATAGCCGAACCTCTGCCGGATTTAAGACACCGGCACAGTTTTCAAAATCACGGAGGAAAGGGCGACTGCTTTTACTTTCATTTATACCTGTTGTTATAATGCTTGTATTTATACTGTTATAATAACTGTCTAACTATTCATGCATGCATGTTTACTTTGATTATACCTTCTCTCTTTATACTCTTTGCATATTCATGTTCATGCATTCAATATTCCATGTCTAGACAAGAGTTCCAAGTAACTCAAGTTACTGCATTCTCATGCATATGATCAACCCTTTGAGAGTGACACCAACGTCACTCTCCCTTGCATTAAACCTACCCAAACCCTAAGGGTTCCCGCGTAACCCTAAGGACTCATTGCATACATCTCGATTCATTCCATAAGAGGGGCCCCAATCCCTCTATGCTCACGAAGATAGGGTTGCCAAGAAGACAAGGGGCAATCAATCAACAAGGTCTCTTAGCGACCTCCTCAACATCAAATCCAAGGAAGGCGAATCCGAAGACTCAAGAGTAGTTTAGGTTTTCCCTTTTGTAAAAGTAGATAGGTGGAAGTCCAAAGGAAAATGTTCCCCCTCCCCCCATTAAAATGTATTTCAATTCTTTTGTATCTTAAACCCAAAATTTAATGTACTTCTTTATTTTTATGAATGAATGCATGAATGAGTGAAGGTTCCTACCTAACGGTAAGGTATCTGCATACAGGGGCAAATCCCCTATCTCCAAAAGTGAGCCAATACATCATGTTTAGTTTCCCCCTTTAAAAAGGGGCACCTTAGAGCATGCATTGCATAAAGACTTGTCAAGGTTAAACACTGACTCTTCCCTTTTGTTGGTTTTAGGTACCTTCCCTCGTTCCCCGATCTTACAAGCATGGAATTGCTTACTCTTGAGACGTTAACTCAGTTACTAGCAGAGACAAGAGGAGTCAAGCATAAGATGACCGAAATGGAAGGCATGCTTTCCTCACTCTTATCCCACACAACCCGAGAGCAAGCAGAGTCCTTGCAAGCCCAAACCTCTGATGGACGAAAAAGGATGAAGAAGGAAGATCATGACTGTGCCGCCACCATTGCTTCCCAACGACCTCCCTGGGCTGAGGGCCTTGCTCGAATGCCTTCCAAACCAACCCCTAACCAAACACAAGAATTATATGACCTTCCCTTCGGATATCATCCCGACCCTTTTGGCCCTACCACTGAGAATGGTCCCGTTTTGAAACATAGAACCCGGAGCCCTTTCAATTCCCGAACCATCAACCCAGCGGCAACCTTACCAAAACGTGGTCCCTAATCATCAAAAACATCTGCAATACCTCCTCGGACTAGGCGAACAGGTGGGAAGAAGCAGACATTTACAAAACTCGCGTGCTCACAGACCACGGTCTATTTTGGCCTCTTAGCAGCTGGGTACTTGAAACCTATACCTGCTCGACCGCAGCTCAATCCTCCGCCTCATTACTTCAAATCTGCAGCAAGCTATAAGTATCATTCGGATAGCCAAGGACACGATACTGAAGATTGTTTGGCCCTCAAGCATAAGATTCAAGACCTGATAGATAATAAGATCATTGGGATACGACCGGCAAATCCTTCCCCGAACGGCTCTGCAAACCTTCCACTGGACCATGCTGTCAACATCATTACAAGGTTTGGTAACAACAAGGTTTGTTTTGCTGCATGCCAAGAGATATATTACAAGGACGGAAAGGAAATGGAATGCGAAGATGCCTGGTCACGATGTAACCCTGATGAGATGCCGACCCCTGAAGACAAACTTGTATACGAGTCTGTGAGGAAAATTGATGAGGAGCTGTCCAAACTCCGTAATAAGAATTCCCCATTGTGTATACCTGAGGAGCGTCGAGCCCCAATTGGAGGCCAGAGCAGAAAGCCCCGGGCACGACCTATCAAGCTGGACGAATACGAATCGCCCGAGTGGTTTGTTAGAGAAACTCCGGAGCAAACAAATGAAGGCCAGACAATCAAGAAAGCTGACAATTACATCATTGTCGTGCCCAGATTTTTCGCACTCGAGGAATACTCACCCAAGCGGGAAAAATGTTGTACTCTCTCGTTAGAACTCACCCTTCTAAAAGAATGAGTGCGACTAGGTTTGAATTGAAAAATAGGTTTGAATAAAGGGCTTTTGACAAAGATTTGGAGTCGCCACCTAACTTGATTAAGGTGAGTCAGGTCACCTAAAAACTAAGAGTAATCCGAAGACTACACTTAGGGTTTTGAAAACGTTTTTTTTTTAAAATATCTCCTCAAGAGAGGGTTTTTAAGAAAACAAGTTGTTTGGCAACCTTTGGAAAACATTTAGCCCTTTTTTGAAAAATAACTCCTTTTGGTCTTTGAAAACAGTGATCCTAGGTTCGGAGGTTGATTACGTGTAGGGAAGACGCACTAAGCTATCACCCTACCCCGCCCTTTCAGTACCTACATGTCAATCTACCCCAGATTCACCTATGAGAGTCTTTAATTAACATATGCTCAATCCTATTCACTTTGAAAAACAATGTTTGAAAACTAATTTAGCATGATGCATGATATGCAAGTGCAAGATGAAGGAATTGGAAAATAGAAATTGATTTGAAAAGAAATTGAGTTGATTTGAAAATAGATTTGAAAAGATGGAATTGAAATTGGAAATTTTGAAAGTTTGAAAATAGAAATTTTGAAATTGAAATTTGAAAATTGATTGGAATTTGAAATTTGGAAAGATTTTGGAAACCACACCCATGAGGGTGGAATTGAAAGTTTGAAAAGTATTGTGACCGCACCTATTAAGGTTGCCTACGTATCCCTTTGGGGGGAATCAGGTCAGTTGTAGTTCGGACCGGAGTCCGATTGAAAATAGATTGATTTGAAGAGAGAGATTGGATTGAAAGAAAGAAATTGAATTGAAAATTGGATTTGGTTTGAGATTAGAAGAGGAGATTGGGAAGTGAAATTGGAAAGATTGAACTTTGATTTGAAAAGATTGATTTTGGAAAGACTTGGTTTTGGGAAGAAGGAGGTTTAGGAAACCTAGACTTGAGATTAAGAAGGATTGGATTGGAATGTTGGATTTGGAAAGATCTTGAAAGATTTGGAAACTTGGAATTTAGGAAAAATTTAGATTAGGAAAGTTTCGAATTTAGAAAAGTGTCATTTTTGGAAAGTTTGAAATTAGGAAAGTTAGAATTAGGAAATGTTTGAATTAAGGAAGTTTTGAATTTTGAAATGTTTGAAAAAGGGAAGTTTTGAATTTGGAAAGTTTTGAAATGGGGAAGTTTCAACTTAGGAAAGTGTTGTTTTAGGAAAGGTTTTGAAATTAGGAAGTTTTGAAAATTGGAAAGTTTTGAATTTAGAAAGTTTTGGAAAAATGAAAGTTTTCAATTTAGGAAATGTTTGAATTAAGAAAGACGTTTTGAGTTTAGAAAAGTCTTAGATTTGGAAAGATTTGAAGTTTAAGAAAGTTTAGAATTTAGAAAGTTTTTAGGTTTAGAAAGATTTGAACTTAAGAAAGTTTTGAATTTAGGAAGTTTTGAATTTGAAAAGATTTGAAACTTAGGGTTTTAGAAAATCTTGAGATTAGGAAAGGTTTGAGTTTAGAAAAGGTTTGAAAAATTAGATTTGGAAAGTTGAAATTTGGAAAAGGGGTAGGATTTAGGAAAGGATTGAATTAGGAAAGATTTTTATGTTCAAGTTGTGGAAACTTAAGATTTAGGAGAGTGGAAGTTTAGGAAGGATTTGAATTAGGAAAGAGTTGGATTTTAAAATTTAAGGAAAGGTTTAAAGCTAGGGTTTAGGAAACTTATAGTTTAGGAAGGAATTGAATTAGTAAAGGTTTGGGATTAGGAGGGGATTGGATTTAGTTTCTAAAAGAAAAGATTTGATTTTGTTTCCAAAAACGGAGGACCGGATCTAGTTTTCTAAACGTTGAGATTTGATTTGGTTTCCTAAAGGGAAGGTAGGATTTGGCTAGGATTTGGAAAGGGAAATTCTAGAAACCCTAGATTTGGAAAATTGTTGTTTTGACGTAGAAAAGAAATTTTGAAAACATGTATAGTTTTGATATAGAAAACAAAAGATTTTGGAAACCTAGGTTTGGGGCAAAGTTTGAAAATCATGTTTTTGGAAAGAAAACTAGGGTTTCCTAATTGTGGGTTCTAGGGTTTGGTTTGGGCTCTAAGGAAAGAGTTCTTTTTTGAAAAACGCGTTTTTGGAAACGAAGGTTTTCTAGAAGGGAATCCTAGGGAGGAGTTTTTGGGAAAGTGAATTTGGAGAGGGAGTTTTTGGAAAAAGATTTTAGAGAGAAGAAGTTTTTGGAAAGCATGTCTTTGGAAACGTAGATTTTGGAAGGAAGATCCTAGGGAGAAATTTCTAGAAGGAAGATTTTGGAAAAGAGAGTTTTTGAAAAAATTCTTAGGGAGCCTTTTTAGAAAGTGAATTTTGAGGAAAGAAAGTTTTGGAAAGGAGTTGAAAAAGAGAGTTTTGAAAAAGAGATTTTGAAAGGGAGTTTTTGAAATCAATTTTGAAGAGGGGAGTTTTAGGAAAGTATGTTGAAAAAGAGATTTTTAGGAAGAGATTTTTGAAGAAAGAGTTTTTAGAAGGTGTAAAAACATCTCACTTTCCTAAAGCAATTCTAGCCATAAGAGGGCTACAACCACTTTAAGAAAGTGGTTTTGAAAACAAAGTTTGAAAATATAGGCCAAAAGGCCACTTTTAATATAACACTTTCCTCAAGCAACCCTAGCCATGGAAAGGCTAGAATCACCCTAGGATTGTGGTTTTGAAAACACGTTTTTGAAAAAGAGCTTTTGATGCAATTTTGAAAACAAGTTTGAAAAAGTTTTGAAAAACAACTTTTTGAAAACAAATTTTTGGAAGATGCAAGACTATGATATGCACAATGCAATTTGGGGTCGTGAACATACAAGGTTAAGGCTTCACCACATAATCAAGGGGGCCGGACCCACGTGGTCTTTGGTTAGACTAGAAGAAAGCCCCCGACACGGTGACTCTCCCATAGTCCAATCCTACACATGGACCAGGAATCCCCTTGTTTCAAGCATGCAAAGAAAAGGGGGGGAAAGAGATGGGGGATTAAAATAGAGAAAACCCAAGTGGGTTGGAGAGAGAAGAGAGAGGGGGGAAGTGCGGAAAATTAAAGAGAAAGCCTACCTTGTATCTTCTTTAATTTGCGCGCCGTGCAGTCTTCAATCTTCGGTCTTCGTCTTGATCTTCTTCTTCAGTCTTCAAGGGTTGTCTTCAAGCTTTAGATGGCAGCTCTTCAAGTCTTCCAAGGATGGTTGAAGGTTAGGGTATGAGTGTATGGAGGAGTGTATGAGTATATAGGAGGCTAGAGTTTGTGTATAGTGGCTAGGGTTTAGAAAACCTAAGGAGGCTAGGGTTTTGGAGGTGCTCGAGCTCTGTATATCGAAATATAGGATTCCTAGGTTAAGTTTGCAGACCCCTTTCACGTTGAACGAGGCTCTATATTTATAGAAGTTGGACAAGCCTGGCGCCTGTTGCAGTGGCGCCAGGGCAAAATTTACACTGGCGCCACTAGTAGTGGCGCCAGGCCATTTTTTGGCTTGGCGCCACTGCTAGTGGCGCCAGCCATTTAGGAAACAATTAAGGTCGGCAAGCAACGTATCTTTGACCAGATTTGGGCGCCTGTACTAGTGACTACCATGTAAATTTTAGCCTGGCTTCACTAGGAGTGACTCCGGAAAGTCCGGGAATGATTTGAAGGAGCCGGGAGTGACCCGGAAGGCTGGAAAGGAGCAGGAACACTTAAAATAGTGTCCTGGAGGTATTTGACTTGAAAAGTGAGGATTGGATGTGTCGGAAAGGTTGACCGAGCCTTTAGGGGCAAAACGGTCAATCGGATCAGAAAACTGCCAGGATAGACTCAAACTGTCTCGGAAGAAGAATTTGGATCTGGAAACATTATTTAGAATGTTCCCAGAGGTTGCCGGTTTGATACCCAGAGCCGGCGTGGTCGGAAAAGAAGACTGGCCCACTAGGGGCAAAACGGTCATTTTGCACCGAGTTTGCCGGAACTGACTCGGAATGGTCCGAAAAGGTAAAGGAAGGTTGAGAACACCATAAAAAGTGTTCCCGGGTCATTACCGGTTTGATACCCAGAGCCGGTGTGGTTGAAGAACGAGACCGGCCCACTAGGGGCAAAACGGTCATTTTGTACCGGGTTTGCCGGAACTGACTCGGAATGATCCGGAAAGGTAAGGGGAGGTTGAGAACACTATAAAAAGCATTCTTGGGTCATTACCGGTTTGATACCCAGAGCCGGTGTGGTTCCCGAGGCATTCGGATGCCTAGGGGCAAAATGGTCATCTTGACCGAAAAGTCTCGGAAAAGGTCCTAAGGGTAGTCTGGTCCTTTTCCACCGAAGTGAGCTAACAGACACGGGTGTTGACCTAGGTTTTGAGTGTTTTCGCCACTCTAACGGTGTGAGTATTTCCGCTACTCGGACGGGGTCGAAGATTTATGAGTATTTCCGCTACTCGGACGGGGTTGAGTATTTCCGCTACTCTAACGGTTGAGTATTTCCACTACTCTAACGGCTCTATGAGTATTTCCGCTACTCTAACGGTTGAGTATTTTCGCTACTCTAACGGTTCTGTGAGTATTTCCGCTACTCTAACGGTTTTATGAGTAGTTTTGCTACTCGGACCGTCTCGAGGAATAAACTGTCTCGAGAGAGGGAATGGAAAGGGGTCTTATCATCTCCGAAGAGACGTACCTGGATTTGAACCGTCTCGAGGAATAAACTGTCTCGAGAGAGGGATTGGAAAGGGGTCTTACCGTCTCCGAAGAGACGTGCCTGGGTTTTGAGTGTTTCCACCACTCTGACGGTTTTATGAGTGTTTCCGCCACTCTGACGGTTTTGTGAGTGTTTCCGCCACCCTAACGGTTTTGTGAGTGTTTCCGCCACTCTGACGGTTTTGTGAGTGTTTCCGCCACCCTAACGGTTTTGTGAGTGTTTCCGCCACTCTGACGGTTTTGTGAGTAGTTTTGCTACTCGGACCGTCTCGAGGAATAAACTGTCTCGAGAGAGGGATTGGAATTGAAATAAGAAAGGACAATGCCCCTAAGGGCATTTTGGTCATTTGGCCTCTATTCGGGCCTGACAGGCCCGCGAAGCGATGGGAAGATGGAATTTGGACTAGAGGATTGGTTTCGGTTGGAAAATGTCCATAATGACTTGAAAACAAGTCTGGACGGAGTGTAGACTGCTGAGCGGTCAAAAATGGGGTGCTTACAATCATCACCGCCAACTCACTTGGAACTCCGGGAGAAGCATCTACCTATCCTGCCTTAGCTGAAAATCTCAGCCGTGGATGGAATGCAGACAAGGGCACAGGCCCAAGACCTTACTAAAAAGGGGTTCTTTGCACAAGCGTACAAGAGAGGGGTGTTTTCACCCACTTTCTTTCTATCCCTTTTACTTCTTGTTTTTAAATTAATGTCTACATTTTTTTTTTTAAGAACTTGATGCTTTCCGTAAACATAATCAAATGACAGTCTTTTATTCCATTATTGTTGTCTTGTCTTCCCTGGGAATAGTGACTACTTTCCACGCAAGGGGCATGGTTTGTCTTATAGAATGATCCAACTTGAAGGGATGATAGCATGAGTTGACCACTCGCCAAATGATCAGCCTTCCACAGAGAGAGAGAATAAGGATGAGTGAGGATACTACTCAAAGGCAGCACTTGCAAGACTCTCAGGCTAAGCGATGTGTGGCCAGTTTATCAAGAGGAAGAGGAGCCATCTTTCATTCCCCCACATATAAAGAATAAATAACTAAATAAATGAACAAATGTGCTCATATTCCCTTTGCTTAACCCCTAGTGCCTCGTGAAAAACGAAAATTTTCTTTGATTAACCCTGATCCAAACTGTCCTCCCCACACTGGGGCAGACATTAGTTGAGAATTCTAGGAGTGGTGTCCACCTCTATCATGCTAGGATAGTGTTGAAAACTCTATGGATCAAGCAATTTAATTCAAAGTGAAGAGAGGCTCTCATTTCATTTCCCATACAGTCAAAAGCAACCCTTTGCCAAACCCGTTGAGCCACTTATCCTTTCTTAACAAAACCCCAACCTAGGGATCACCACCCACACTGGGTATATTGAACTTCCAAGGAAAAGATTTAAGGGGAAAGGGTTAAAGAATTGTTTCGTTTCATAAAAGAAAAGAAAAGAAATAGAAAGAAAAAGCAAAAGAAAGGAGTTGCCAAGGGGCAAGAGGCCAAAAAAAAAAAAATGTTTTTTGAAAAAAAAAAGGAGGCCTGAAGAAAATCATGATTGAGTCAACTTCAAAGGCATAGTGAAAGGATTGAAAGAAAAGAAAGTCATGTTTATCTCAAGAAGTACATGAAAAGGGTGAAAGAACAAGGTCATTGTCACCCTGAGAAATACATGGTCAAAAGCAAGAAGGAAATTTAAAGGTGATCCTAGGTTACAAGGAAACCCAGTAGGTACAATAGGTTTGAACCTTTACCCTTTCTTGTAAAACCCTGAAACCATGGCCTACATTACAACCCTATTAAAGTCCCCTCTGATTGAAAAAAAATTGCTTGATCTAAATGAGTCAGATACGCTAGCTTAAAAAAAAAAAAATGGATGCTAATCCTACTGAAAAACGGTTAAGGACAGTTTGGATCTAAACCTTGCTGAAAACAACATTGAATTTGAGCCTACATATCCCGTTGTTTCTAAAACCCCATAACCTAGCCTACATTACGGTCCTAAACAAAGCCTTCTCAGATTGAAATGACTGGCCACTTATCACTCTGCCAAAGGTCAGGTAAGTTGTTGCTAAGACCCCGAGAGTCGAGAGTCTCAGCCCGATAACCCTATACACTAACCTTAAGACAAAAGAATTGGGGGCGATCAAGAGGTTGAGTAAGGTGCAAAGTGCTATCATCCAATCAAGATAGGGTTAAGCCAAAGGAGAGGCTAAACCCCCGAAGAGGAGGGAGTTACCATTCCCAAGGCTACAAGTCTAACAGCACCCTGTGTCATTCTATTAACATATTTCTAACCTATGCATATGTTTTAAAATAAAAAATAAAAAAAAAATCAGCATGAGCTTTGCACACATAGGATATAACTCCCTGTAGGAATAGAAGTCATCAGCATCAACTCATGGAATAAATATCACATGCCTCTGATCATATATATCTGTCTATCTGTGCATCTAAGTACCATAAACATCCATCCTTATACAAAACTATGCAAAATAAAACTGTCTAACATCAGTACATCTCAGGGACAAGGGGCAAAAGAAGATCAAAGTCTCATGCATCACAGATCAAAATCAATATCATCTGGATCAAAATCCCCGAAACCCGGCATCAGAGGAGGAGGATAACTACTCAAAGCACCACCATCCTGCAGGGAAGACAGGGCCGAAATCAGCTGCATACAAAAGGAACTAAGCAACATCAGAGCAAGAAGAAGCAGAGAGAGAATAACATACCCCCCCCACCACCCATCTGTGATAATCGAGCTGTCAGAGAAGCTACCTCGGCCTGGTACTGGTCCCTCTCCATCTGATACAGATCTCTTTGGTCTCTCACAGCAGTAAACTCGGCCTGGGGCACATATCCTCCAGCACGGTGCCACAAGTCAACCACCTCCTGGCCAACAGCGTACCCGCCGACTACTACCTAAAACCGAGTGAAGGCACCAACCGAATGGGCTCCAAAGTGTGTAGCGTAATCCGTACCTGGAGGAAGCAAGAACTCGGCACCTGGCTGGCACTCCTGGTAGGGGATGGGCACTCCGGCCACCAGGGCTCCAAACATATACTCTGGCGGAGCCCCTGCTGATTGAAACTCATCGTGAAACTGCCGCTAATGCCGCTCTCCAAGATAGGACTCCCAGGTGTCATCGCTGAGAAAAGCAGCTCTCGATAAGGACAACGGGACCAGGTACCGGACTGTCTCGTAATGGACTGATCCAATGAAGGGCCGCCAAGTCACATCCCTCACCTCAATCAGCTCCAGGTTAGCCCGGAGCGTCACGAAGTCAGTAATCTCTGATCGCTGGGCTACCCGGTCACGAGCCCACCTCAAAGCACGAGGATAGAGATCATCCTCAACGACTGCAGGGCGACGCACCAGCAGGTACTCGTAACTCCACCAGACAAGGAAGGGCCAAAAGCTAGTCATGCTGCCCCAACAAGAAGAAGTCCGAACCCGCATCGATCGAAGAAAGCAGCCAAAAGAAAAGGACCCCCAGTCCAACTCGGACAAAGCTCCCAGATCGGCTACTATACTCACCAGGCGGCACGGCACGAATGACTTGTTGTTGTTGCAGAAGCAGCTAAAGATGATGTACAACACAAGTCGCCGTCTCATGATGTCCCGCCGGGCAGGCAATGGCTCGGTAGCAAAAGTATGCTCACCCTGACTAATCCAAGAGACTAGGAATGCAGAACGCTCAAGCTGGGGCAAGTCCAATAGCAAACAGGCCTCGTCCTTGCTGATCGGGTGCAGGGTGATCCGCCGGCCGACAAAGGAGAGTCCTGTAATAATCGCCCAATCTAAAGGAGTAGGGCCTAACTCGAAGTCGATGAAATGGAAGGTCCCGGTCTCCCCGAACCACCGCTCAACCAATGCCAGTACCAAATGCCGGTTCAGGCGGTTAGCCTGTAATCCCATAAAGGCGCCGAACCCGATCTCTGCCAAGAAGGCGCGGTATGATGGGGCAGCCTGCTGCATGGTCACAAAGACTTGATGAACAGCCCCTCGAAAAGCTGTATGTACCCGCGGAGGTGGCAAATGCTGTCTGGAATATACACTAGGGTGGTAAGCCAGATCCTTGAGAGGTGGGACATCTGGTATATGCAAATCTCCCAAGTCGGCGTCTGTCTGCCTATGCTTGGAAGAAGCTCTCCCATAGCTGGTCACCTGGTCCCCAAGGCCCGATACCTCCTCCTCGGCGTCAACCTCCTCAGCAAAAGCCTGCTCAATCGAAGGAAAATGGTCGACAGGTAATCTACTCCCCTGCCTGCTCTGGCTGGATGAGGATCGTCCGGTGGATCGTCGACTACCTCTAGATCGACTAGAACCGCCAGCAGAATCGGTCCGGGCCGCCTTCCCTGAACGGCGTCTCCTCTCGGAACCGTCATCACCTGTGTCTGTCATCCTGAAAAGGTAAGCCAAGGTAAGTGATGTTAATATACCATCCATGCAGTTTAAATAACAGTAAAATAAAACGAACAAATAATACAAAACAAATAAACGATTTTGAATAACAAATCGAAGACAAAATTTTCACACATCTTAATTTTCCAACTCCAAATCACATCTCAAGGGTTCTCTGCCTTTTCCCTTCAAAAAAAAAAAAAAAAATTCTAAAAACTTTAACCAACTATTTTCTTAATTTCTAAAAATTTCGGCAGAGTCTCGTTTAAAAGTGGCCCCTACAACGCCCATGACATCAACACAAAACACGAAATATGCACCTTCCAACACTACGATCACATAACAATGGCACCCGTGCACACTCTCCAATTTTTCAAAATTTTTAAAACTCATGTTTTATTTTTCAAATAAATCAATGGTTTTCAAAAAGCTCCCAAAAATTCTTCAAAATCACCTCAAATGTTTTCAAAATATTCCTATATTTTTTCAAATTTCAAACTTCAAAAATTTCGTCAATTTCTTGAATTTTCTAATTTTTCCTAATTTTCTAAATATTTTTCTATTTTTCAAAAAATCAAAAATTCACCGAGTTTTCAAAAAATCACGAAACTTCATACGGTTGTTAAACACATTTTTCTAAGGCACATTGCACAAAAACATAGCCAAAAAACCAAGTACCCATGCTTATAGGAACAAATTTCCTATTCCTGCAGAAAACCCCCTTCACACATTTACATATAATCACTCAAATTTAATCAAACAACCATCAAATTGCAAAAACAACATCACCAAAGGGTTCAAAACATATCAAAACATCAATTTCCACTATTCACATGATTCAAACGAAGTTCTACACATCAAAATCAACAAAATTTGAAAACTCACCTTTTGGAAGTTCTCCGGCGAAATCTTCACTTTCGGCGACTTTTCCGGCGACGTGGACTCCCTTCGGCAATCACCCGTGATCCCTAAGCAGTGCTCCTTCAATGTCCAAGACGGATTCCTCACAATGCCTCACAAATTTGCAAAAAACTCTTCAAATCCCGCGGGTGTTCGAACCAGAAATTTTTCTGGTTTTAACTTTAAACCTGGCGCCACTAGCAGAGGCGCCAGTTCATTTCCACCAAAGGCGCCACTGCTAGTGGCGCCAGTTCTAAATTATGGGCAGTTTTGCCCTTTTTCCCGCCAAAACTCGTTTTCGAAAGCCTTTTTGGCCCGTTATCCGTTTTCGACCCCCGTTGTCGAAAGGTTTTCAATGTCCGTCCCTCCAACTGCCTCGCGGTCAACATGAGACTCTTACTCTTATCGTTTTCTGTCTTTGACAAGCAAAGACAGAAAAAGAGGGGTAGCTCTAAGCACCTCATTTTTGACCGCTCGGCAGTCTACACTCCGTCCAGACTTGTTTTCAAGTTATTATGGATATATTCCAATCGAAACCAATCCTCTAGTCCAAATTCCGTCTTTCCATCGCTTCGCGGGCCTGTCAGGCCCGAATAGAGGCAAAATGACCAAAATGCCCTTAGGGGCATTATCCTTTCTTATTCCAATTCCAATCCCTCTCTCGAGACAGTTTATTTCTCGAGACGGTCCAAGTAGCAAAACTACTCACAAAACCATCAGAGTGGCGGAAACACTCACCAAACCGTCAGAGTGGCGGAAACACTCACAAAACCGTCAGAGTGGCGGAAACACTCACCAAACCGTCAGAGTGGCGGAAACACTCACCAAACCGTCAGAGTGGCGGAAACACTCACACCGTTAGAGTGGCAGAAACACTCAAAACCTAGGCACGTCTCTTCGGAGTCGGTAAGACCCCTTTCCAATCCCTCTCTCGAGACAATTTATTCCTCGAGACAGTTCCAATCTAGGCACGTCTCTTCGGAGACGGTAAGACCCCTTTCTAATCCCTCTCTCGAGACAATTCACTCCTCGAGACGGTTCCAATCTAGGCACGTCTCTTCGGAGACGGTAAGACCCCTTTCCAATCCCTCTCTCGAGACAGTTTATTCCTCGAGACGGTCCGAGTAGCAAAACTACTCACAAAACCGTTAGAGTAGCGAAAATACTCACAGACCCGTTAGAGTAGCGAAAATACTCACAGACCCGTTAGAGTAGCGGAAATACTCACAGAACCGTTAGAGTAGCGGAAACACTCACAAAACCGTTAGAGTAGCGGAGATACTCACAGAACCGTTAGAGTAGCGGAAATACTCAACCCCGTCTGAGTGGCGGAAACACTCAAAACCTAGGTCAATACCCATGTTTGTTAGCTCACTTCGGTGAAAAATGACCAAATTACCCTTTGGACCTTTTTCGGTCAAGATGACCATTTTGCCCCTAGGCATCCGAATGCCCCGGGAACCACACCGGCTCTGGGTATCAAACCGATAATGCCCTGAGAATACTTTTTATAGTATTCTCGACCTTCCTTTACCTTTCCAGACCATTCTGAGTCAGTTCCGGCCAACCCGGTACAAAATGACCATTTTGCCCCTAGAGGGCCTGTTTCCTTTTTCGACCACACCGGCTCTGGGTATCAAACCGGTAATGTTCCGAGAATACGTTTTATAGTGTTCTTGACCTTCCTTTACCTTTCCGGACCATTCCGAGTCAGTTCCGGCAAACCCGGTGCAAAATGACCGTTTTGCCCCTGGTGGGCCGGTCTCCATTTCCGACCACGCCGGCCCTGGGAATCAAACCGGCAACCTCTGGGAACATTCTAAATAATGTTTCCAGATCCCAAGTCTTTTTCCGGGACAATCCGGGTTCGCCCCCCAACAGTTTCCTAGTCCGATTGACCGTTTTGCCCCTAAAGGCCCGGTCGACCTTTCCGACACATCTTATCCTCACTTTTCAAGTCGAATACCTCCAGGACACTATTTCAAGTGTTCCTGCTCCTTTCCGGCTTTCCGGGTCACTCCCGGCTCCTTCAAATCATTCCCGGACTTTCCGGAGTCACTCTTAGTGAAGCCAGGCTAAAGTTTACATGGTAGTCACTAGTACAGGCGCCCAAATCTAGTCAAAGATACGTTGCTTGCCGACCTTAATTTTTTCCTAAATGGCCTGGCGCCACTCCTAGTGGCGCCAGTATAAATTTTGCCCTGGCACCACTGCAACAAGCGCTAGGCTTGTCCTCCCTCTATAAATACAGAGCCTCATTCAACGTGAAAGAGGTCTGCAAACTTAACCTAGAAATCACACAATTCGATACACAGAGCTCGAGCACCTCCAAAAACCCTAGCCTCCCTAGCCACTATACACAAACCCTAGCCTCCTATACACTCATACACACCCCTATACACTCATACACTAGCCTTCAACCACTCTCTCAAGACTTGAAGAGCAGCCATTCAAAGCTTGAAGACAATCCTTGAAGATTGAGGGTGAAGATCAAGACCAAAGACCGAAGACCGAAGACTGCACGGCGTGCAAAATAAACAAGAAACAAGGTAGGCTTTCTATTTAAATTTTCGCACTTCCCCCCTCTCTCTTTTCTCTCCAACCCACTTGGGTTTTCTCTATTTTAATCCCCCATCTCTTTCCCGCCCTTTCTTTGCATGCTTGAAACAAGGGGATTCCCGGTCCATGTGTAGGATTGGACTATGGGAGAGTCACCGTGTCGGGGGCTTTCTTCTAGTCTAACCAAAGACCACGTGGGTCTGGCCCCCTTGATTATGTGGTGAAGCCTTAACCTTGTATGTTCACCACCCCAAATTGCATTGTGCATATCATAATCTCGCATCTTTCAAAACTCGTTTTCAAAGTTGTTTTCAAAACTGTTTTCAAACTTGTTTTTGAAAATTGCATTAAAATCTCTTTTTCAAAAACTTGTTTTCAAAACCACAATTCTAGGGTGATTCTAGCCTTTCCATGGCTAGGGTTGCTTGAGGAAAGTGTCATATTAAAAGTGACCATTTGGTCTATATTTTCAAACCTTGTTTCAAAACCACTTTCTTAAAAGTGGTTCTAGCCCTCTTATGGCTAGAATCGCTTTAGGAAAGTGAGATGTTTTTATACTTTCCTAAAACTCTCCTCTCTAAAATTGTTTTCAAAAACTCCCTTCCAAAATCTATTTTTCAAAATTCCCTTTTTTCAAACTTTCCAAAACTCTTTCTCTTTAAAATCTCTTTCTAAGAACACTCCCTAAATTCACCTTCCTCAAAACTCTCTCCAACAACCTCTTCCAAAAATCTTTCTAAAAAACTCTCTTTCCAAAATCTTCCTTCTAGAAATTCCCCTTTAGGATTTTCCTTCTAAAATCTACGTCTCTAAAAACATGCTTTCCAAAAACTCCCTCTCTTTAAAATCTCTTTCCAAGAACTCTCTTCAAATTTACTTTCCAAAAACTTTTCCCTCTAGAAACTTCTCCCTAGGATTCCCTTTTAGAAAACTTTCGTGTCCAAAAATGCACTTTCCAAAAACTCTTTCCGTAGAGCCCAAGTCAAGCCCTAGAACCCACAATTAGGAAACCCTAAATTTTCTTTCAAAAAACATGGTTTTCAAACTTTGCCCCAAACCTAGGTTTCCAAAACCCCTTGTTTTCGCATTCGAATGATACACGTTTCCAAAACCTATTTTCTACGTTAAAACTATGATTTTCCAAAGTTAGGGTTTCTAGAATCTCCCTTTTCAAATCCTATCTTCCCTTTAGGAAACCAAATCCAATCTCCCCGTTTAGGAAACTAGATCCCGTCCTCCGTTTTTGGAAACAAAATCAAATCTTTTCTTTTAGAAACCAAATCCAATCCCTTCCTAGTCCAAACCTTTCCTAATTCAATTCCTTCCTAAACCATAAGTTTCCTAAACCTAAACTTTAAACCTTTCCTTAAGTTTCAAAATCCAATTCTTTTCTAATTCAAATCCTTTCCAAACTTCTACTTTCCTAAATCTTAAGTTTCCAAAACTTGAACATAAAAATCTTTCCTAATTCAACCATTTCCTAATTCTACATTCTTTTCAAATCTTAACTTTTCAAATCTAAGTTTTCAAACTCTTCCTAAACTCAAACCTTTCCTAATTTCAAGATTTCCTAAAACCCTAAAACTTTCTAAATCTTAAACAATCTAAATTTCAAATCTTTCTAAATTCTAAACTTTCCAAAACTTCAAAATCTTTTCAAATCTAGAACTTTTCTAAATTCAAGACTTTTTTAAGTTGAAACTTCCTTTTTTTCAAACATTTCCTAAATTGAAAACTTTCCTTTTTCAAACCTTTCCCAAAACGAAACTTTTCTTATTTTCAAAACTTCCCTGTTTTCAAAACTTTCCAAAATTGAAACTTCCTTTTTTTCAAACATTTCTAAATTCGAAACTTTCTTAATTCAAAACTTTCCTAATTTCAAAACTTTCTTAATTTCGAAACGCTCCTAATTTGAAAACTTTCCTAAAACAACACTTTCCTAAGTGAAAACTTTCTTAAACCTGAAACTTTCCAAAAATGACATTTTCCTAATTCGAAAACTTTCCAAAAATAAAACTTTCCTAATTCGAAGCTTTCCTAAATCGGACCTTTCCTAATTTGAACATCTCCTAAAATCCAATCTTTCCAAATCTTCCAAGCCAAGTCAAATCTTTCCTAAGTCTAGGTTTTCTTAAACCTTCTTATTCCAAAACAAGTCCAAATCTATCTTTTCAAATCAAAGTCCTCAATTTCCAATTTTCAATCTCCCCTTCTAATTTCAAATCCAATTCAATTTCCTTCTTCAATCCAACCTTCTATTTTCAATCGAACTCCGGTCCGAACTACGACTGACCTGATTCCCCCAAAGGGATACGTAGGCAACCTTTATAGGTGCGGTCACAATACTTTTCAAACTTTCAATTCCACCCTCATGGCTGCGGTTTCCAAAATCTTTTCAAATCTCAAATTCCAATCTATTTTCAAAATTCCAAAATTTCAATTTTCAAACTTTTCAATTTCAATTCTATTTCTTCAAATCTATTTTCAAATCAAATCAATTTCTTTTTAAATCAATTTCTATTTTCCAATTCTCTTAATTTGCACTTACATATCATGCATCATGTTAGTTTTCAAACATTGTTTTTCAAAGTGAACAGGGTTGAACCATTAGTTAGTTAAAGACTCCCATAGGTGAATCTAGGGTAGATTGACATGTAGGTACCGAAAGGGCGGGATAGGGTGATAGCTTAGTGCGTCTTCCCTACACGTAACCAACCTCCGAACCTAGGATCACTGTTTTCAAAGACCAAAAGGAGTTATTTTCCAAAAAGGGCTAAATGTTTTCCAAAGGTTGCCAAACAACCTGTTTTCTTTAAAAACCCTCTCTCGAGGAGATATTTTCAAATTGTTTTTTTCAAAAACCCTAAGTGTAGTTTTCGGACTATGCTTAGTTTTTAGGTGACCTAACTCACCTTAATCAAGTTAGGTGGCGACTCCAAATCTTTTTCAAAAGCCCTTTATTCAAATCAATTTTTCAATTCAAACCTAGTCGCACTCATTCTTCTAGGAGGGTGAGTTCTAACGAGAGAGTCCAACATTTTTCCCGCTTGGGTGAGTATTCCTCGAGTGCGAAAAATCTAGGCAGGACAGTGCCTGGATTGGAACCGTCTCGAGGAATAAACTGTCTCGAGAGTGGGATTAGAGAGGGGTCTTATCATCTCCGAAGAGACGTGTCTGGATTGTGAGTGTTTCTGCCACTCTAACGGCGGTCGTCGTGACACAGGGGTTTGTTGCCAATTCCCTATATCGACTTATTTGTGAGTATTTCCACTACTCTAACGGTTTTTTGAGTAGTTTCACTACTCGGACCATCTCGAGGAATAAACTGTCTCGAGAGAGGGATTGGAATTGGAAAGGAAAGGTCAATGCCCCCTAAGGGCATTTTGGTCATTTTGCCTCTATTTGGGCCTGACAGGCTCGCGAAGCGATGGAAAGACGGAATTTGAACCTAGAGGATTGGTTTCAATTGGAATATGCCCACTATGACTTGAAAACAAGTCTGGACGGAGTGTAGACTGCCGAGCGGTAAAAAATGGGGTGCTTACAAGAAGGTTTTGATTTGATTGATTTTAAAAAGGAAAGTTTAGAAAAGAGAAGATTTGATTGATTTGGAAATCGAGGATTTTGAGGGTTTGAAAAAGGTATGATTTTAGTGTGAAAAAGTAAGCTTTCCAAGTTAGCAAAAACAAGATTTTCCTAGGATTGGACTTCTAGGGTTTGACAAATGAGAGTTTTGTAAATGGTTCGAAAACCGAGTCTTTTGAAAACATGTTTTAGGGCCCGAAACCCTAACTTGGATTTTAGACATCCAAATGAATATTGCACTTTGCCAAAAGCCAATCTAGCCATTAGAAGGCAAGAATCACTTTAGACTCGTGACTTTGAAAAACAATAGAGGCACGAGGCCAAAATGTGGACCTTTTCAGGTGATTTTGAATGTCACACTTTTCTCGAAACAACCCTAATCGTGAAAAGACTAGGATCATTCCGAGATCGTGTTTTTGAAAAGAAACAAATGTAGGCTCAGGGGAGCCATTTAAAATGTTACACTTTTCTAGAAAAATCCTAACCACGAGAGGGTTAAGATTAACCTAGAATGGTGGTTTTGAGAAAATGACTTTGAAAATGATTTTAGGGGATAAGGAGATGGCAAAAATTTAAATGCATGACAACGATAATAATGGCGTGAAACGTACAAGGCTAGGTATCATCACATTGCAAGAGGGCCCTAAGGTCATGCCATGAGGCGAGTGAAAGTCAAGAAGGGAGTCCCAATCGGTAGTCCCCTCTCCTCCACTCTTGACATAGACTTAGTGTCTACTTGTTCCAAGCATGCAAGAAAGCGGGGTTTAGAGATAGGGGTTCAAGAAAAGAAGAACCCAAGTGGGTTTGGAGGAAGAAGAGAGAGTGGGGGAGTATGAAAAGTAAACGGAGGATTTACCGTGTCTCGTTTCTTCTTTCTTTAATGGTGGCTCGGGCCTTGGACTTAGGAAGACTTCAGGGGCTTCCAGGCAGTAGAGGATGGCCTTCAATGGAGATAGAGAGATAGGGCTTCGGAGCTTTGGTCTAAGGTTCGGCCGCCGGGACTTTGAGAGAAAGAGAGAGGGCTTCGGGAGTTGTCTTGGCAGAGAGAGAGAGTTTTTGGGGAGAATTTTCTATCTTAAAACTGTAACACCCTAAATTTTTCCTAAATTTTCTTGACTGCATTACATCCCTATTAAAATGGTTAGAATTTTTGCGGTTTGTTTTTATATCTAAATTAAAGCACGCCGGATGAGTATCATTATAAAACTGTCTGTAGATAGTTGCCTGGTTCTTCCTTGGACTGAAGAATCGAACGACGGCCTATTAGACACACTGGTCATACACACGAACTTAGCCGATTCACTTGCTTATTAAACACATGTCACTATAATATTCAAACCTTAGGTAAACCAGCCTAAAACCGTAGTAACCATGATTCTTAAACTAGCCCAAGCCTTAGCAAATAAAAACAAACCGGCTCAAGGCTCCACCGGTTCAATTTAACATCAAAAAATTCCACTACCTTATGACATGACCAAAAAATATGTCAAGAGTCTGGTACTACTTATACGCCAACTCATATAACATCAAAATATTAAGCTAATCAACACATTATCAATCCGAAGCAAACTCAAACCATCCAATCTACCAAAACCGACTTAGAAACTTTATCACATCGGAATTATTATCGAGACACCTTGCAACTTCATGCATTACCGTAGCGTAACACCTGGCTTCATGAAAGTTTGCACTAGCATATATGTCTATAGGCAATTTGAAGGTTGAGAGTATTCGTTGGAAAACCGATAAAATTTGACATAAAACCGAGAGCAAGAAAAAAAGGTGTAAGCACCCCATTTTTGACCGCTCGGTAGTCTACACTCCGTCCAGACTTGTTTTCAAGTCATTGTGGGCATATTCCAATCGAAACCAATTCTCTAGGTCCAAATTCCTCCTCTCCATCGCTTCACGGGCCTGTCGAGCCCAAATAAAGGCAAAATAACCAAAATGCCCTTAGGGGCATTGTCCTTTCCAAAATCTTTTCAATCCCACTCTCGAGACAATTTATTCCTCGAGACGGTTCCAATCTAGGCACGTCTCTTTGGAGACGGTAAGACCCCTTTCTAAACCCACTCTCGAGACAGTTTATTCCTCGAGATGGTTCCAATCCAGGCATGTCTCTTTGGAGACGATAAGACCCCTTTCCAAACCCACTCTCGAGATAGTTGATTCCTCGAGACGGTTCCAATCCAGGCACGTCTCTTTGGAGACGGTAAGACCCCTTTCCAAACCTACTCTCGAGACAGTTGATTCCTCAAGACGGTTCCAATCCAGGCACGTCTTTTCGGAGATGATAAGACCCTTTCCAGTCCCACTCTCGAGATAGTTTATTCCTCGAGACGGTCCGAGTAGAGAAACTACTCACAAAACCGTTAGAGTAGCGGAAATACTCACAAATTATCAACCCCATCTGAGTAGCGGAAATACTCACAAATCATCAACCCCGTCCGAGTAGCGGAAATACTCACACTGTTAGAGTGGAGAAAACACTCAAAACCCAGGTTAACACCGGTGTCTGTTAGCCCACTTTGGTGAAAAATCTCCAAATTGTCCTGTGGACATTTTCTGAGACTTTCCGGTCAAGATGACCATTTTGCCCCTAGGCATCCGAACCCCCCGGGAACCACACCGGCTCTGGGTATCAAACTGGTAATGTCCCGAGAATACTTTTTATAGTGTTCTCAACCTTCCTTTACCTTTCTGGATCATTCCGAGTCAGTTCCGGCCAACCCGGCACAAAATGACCGTTTTGCCCCTAGAGGGCTGGTCTCCTTTTTCGACCACACCGGCTCTGGGTATCAAACCAGTAACCTCCTGAGACTACTTTTTATAGCAATCGAAACTCCCCTTTACCTTTTCAGATCATTTCGAGTCAGTCCCGGCAAACCCGGTACAAAATGACCGTTTTGCCCCTGGTGGGCCGGTCTCCTTTTCCGACCACGCCGGCTCTAGGAATCAAACCGGCAACCTCTGGGAACATTTTAAATAATGTTTCCAGATCCCAAGTCTTCTCCTGGGACAGTCCGAGTTTGTCCCGGCAATTTTCCGGTCCAATTGACCGTTTTGCCCCTAAGGGCCCGGTCAACCTTTCCGACCCATTTTGTCCTCGCTTTTCAAGTCAAATACCTCTAGGACACTATTTTAAGTGTTCCTACTCCTTTCTGACCTTCCGGGTCATTTTCGGCTCCCTCAAATCATTTCCGGACTTTTCGGAGTCACTCCTAGTGAAGCCAGGCTAAAAATTGCATGGTAGTCACTAGTACAGGTGCCCAAATCTAGTCAAAGATACGTTGCTTGCCGGCTTATAAAGTTTCCTAAGTGGCTGGCGCCAAGCTAAGAATTGGCCAGGCGCCACTCCTAGTGGCGCCAAGAGCAATTTTGCCCTGGCGCCACTGCAACAAGCGCTAGGTTTGTCCAACTTCTATAAATACAGAGCCTCATTCAACGTGAAAGGGGTCTGCAAACTGAACCTAAAAATCCTATATTTCATATACAGAGCTCGAGCATCTCCTAAACCCTAGCCTCCCTAGGTTTTCCAAACCCTAGCCACTCTACACAAACCCTAGCCCCCTATACACTTATACACTCCCCCATACACTCATACACTAGCCTTCAACCATCCTTTGAAGACTTGAAGAGCTACCATCTAAAGCTTGAAGACAATCCTTGAAGGTCGAAGAAGAAGATCAAGACGAAGACCGAAGATTGAAGACTGCACGGCGCGCAAAATAAACAAGACATACGGTAGGCTCCCTATTTAAATTTTCGCACTTCCCCCCTCTCTCTTCTCTCTCCTAACCCACTTGGGTTTTCTCTATTTTAATCCCCCATCTCTTTCCCGCCCTTTCTTTGCATGCTTGAAACAAGGGGATTCCCGGTCCATGTGTAGGATTGGGCTATTAGAGAGTCACCGTGTTAGGGGCTTTCTTCTAGTCTAACCAAAGACCACGTGGGTCCGGCCCCCTTGATTATGTGGTGAAGCCTTAACCTTGTATGTTCACGACCCCAAATTGCATTGTGCATATCATAATCTTGCATCTTCTAAAATTCGTTTTCAAACTCGTTTTCAAAATCGTTTTCAAACTTGTTTTCAAAATTGCGTCAAAATCTCTTTTTCAAAAACTTGTTTTCAAAATCACAATCCTAGGGTGATTCTAGCCTTTCCATGGCTAGGGTTGCTTTAGGAAAGTGTTACATTTAAAAGTGACCAATATGGTTCATATTTTCAAAATCTTGTTGATTTTCAAAACCGTTTTCCTAAAGTGGTTCTAGCCCCCTTATGGTTAGAATTACTTTAGGAAAGTGAGACATTTTCATACTTTCCAAAAAACTCTCTCTTCAAAGATCTCTTCCTAAAAATTTCTTTTTCAACATACTTTCCTAAAACTCTCCTTCCCAAAATTATTTTCTAAAAACTCCCTTCCAAAATCTATTTTTCAAAACTCTCTTTTTCAACTTCTTTCCAAAATCCTCTTCCCAAAATCCACTTTCTAAAAATGTTCCCCAAAAATCTTTCCAAAAATTGTCTCCAACAATCTCCTTCCCAAAAAAATCTTTCCAAAAACTCTCTCCAACAATCTCCTTCCCAAAAATCTTTCTAAAAAACTCTCTTTCCAAAATCTCCCTTCTAGAAACTCCCCTCTAGGATTTTTCTTCCAAATCTACGTTTCTAAAAACACACTTTCCAAAACTCCTTCTCTTTAAAATCTTTTTCCAAAAACTCCCTCTTTAAATTCACTTTCCAAAAATTCCTCCCTAGGTTTCCCTTCTAGAAAATATTCGTTTCCAAAAACGCACTTTCCAAAAACTCTTTTCTTAGAGCCCAAGTCTGGCCTTAGAGCCCACAATTAGGAAACCCTAATTTTCTTTCCAAAAACATGATTTTCAAATTTTGCCCCAAACCTAGGTTTCCAAAATCTCTTGTTTTCATATCCAAACTATACATGTTTCCAAAACCTCTTTTCTACGTCAAAACTATAATTTTCCAAATCTAGGGTTTCTAGAATCTCCCTTTCTAAATCCTTGCCAAATTCTACCTTTCCCTTTAGGAAACCAAATCCAATCTCCCCGTTTAGGAAACTAGATCCTATCCTCCGTTTTTAGAAACAAAATCAAATCTTCTCTTTTCAAAACAGAATCCAATCCCTTCCTAATCCAAACCTTTTCTTAATTCAATTCCTTCCTAAACCATAAGTTTCTTAAACCTAAACCTCAAATCTTTCTTTAAATTTCAAAATTCAAATCTTTCCTAATTCAACCATTTCCTAATTCTACACTCCTTTCAAATCTTAACTTTTCAAACCTAAGTTTTCAAACTCTTCCTAAACTCAAACCTATCCTAATCTCAAGATTTTTCTAAAATTCTAAAACCTTCTAAATCTTAAATTTTCTAAATTTCAAATCTTTTTAAAATTCTAAACTTTCCAAAACTTTAAAATCTTTTCAAATCTAAGACTCTTATAAACTCAAACTTTCTTAATTTAAACATTTCCTAAACTGAAAACTTTCCTTTTTCAAACCTTTCCTAAAACGAAACTTTCTTATTTTCAAAACTTTCCAAGTTCAAAACTTCCCTTTTTCAAAATATTCCAAAATTCAAAACTTTCTTAATTTGAAACTTTCCAAATTCTAAACCTTTTTCAAAACTTCCTTGTTTTTAAAATATTTCTAAATTCAAAACTTTCCGACTTTCAAAACTTTCCTAATTTAGGAACTTTCCTAATCTTAAAACCTTTCCTTTTTCAAAAACTTTCTAAACTCGAAACTTTCCAACTTTCAAAACTTCCTTATTTCAAAAAATTTCCTAATTTGAAAACTTTCCTAATTTAAAACTTTCTTAATTCAAAACTTTCCTAAAGTTGAAACATTCCAAATTCAAAACTTTCCTAAGTTGAAACTTTCCTAATTCTAGAACCTTCCTAAATCGAACTTTTCCTAATTCAAACATTTCCTAAATCCAATCTTCCCTAATTTCCTAAACCTTTCAAGTCAAGTCAAATATTTTCTAAGTCTCTTCTCTTTCCTAAGTCTAGGTTTCCTAAAACCAAGTCTCTCCAAAATCCATCTTTCCAAAGCAAGTCCAATCTTCTCAATTTCAATTTCCAATCTCCTTTTCTAATCTCAAATCAAATCCAATTTTCAATTCAATCTCTTTCTTCCAATCCAATCTCTCTCTTCAAATCAATCTCTTTTCAATCGGACTCCGGTCCGAACTATGACTGATCTGATTCCCCCAAAGGGATACCTAGGCAACCTTCATAGGTGCGGTCACAATACTTTTCAAACTTTCAATTCCACCCTCATGGGTGCGGTTTTCAAAATCTATTTTCAAATCTCAAATTCCAATCGATTTTCAAAATTCTAATTTCGAAATTTCTATTTTCAAATTCCTATTTCCAAGTTTTCAAACTTTCCAATTTCAAATTCTATCTCTTTAAATTTATTTTCAAATCAAATTCTTTTCAACTTTATTTCCAAATCTATTTTTCAATTCTCTCTTATTTTGCACTTGCATATCATGCATCATGTTAGTTTTCAAACATTGTTTTTCTAAAGTGAATAGGGTTGAACATTTGTTAATTAAAGACTCTCATAGGTGAATCTAGGGTAGATTGACATGTAGGTACTGAAAAGGCGGGGTAGGGTGATAGCTTAGTGCGTCTTCCCTACACGTAACCAACCTCCGAACTTAGAATCACTGTTTTCAAAGACCAAACAGAGTTATTTTTCAAAAAGGGCTAAATATTTTCCAAAGGTTGCCAAACAACCTGTTTTTCTTAAAAATCCTCTCTTGAGGAGATATTTTCAAAACCTTTTCCCAAAAACCCTAAGTGTAGTCTTCGGATTATTCTTAATTTTTAGGTGACCTAACTCACCTTAATCAAGTTAGGTGGCGACTCCGAATCTTTTTCAAAAGCCTTTTATTCAAACCAATTTTTCAATTCAAACCTAGTCGCACTCATTCGTTTAGGAGGGTGAGTTCTAACGAGAGAGTACAATATTTTTTCCATTTGTGTGAGTATTGCTCGAGTGCAAAAAATCTGGGCGCGACAAAAGGAAGGAGAGAGAATTGGCCAAATTTCTCATCGACCCTCTAAGGTGAGGACTAACTTCCCTATACCTCCCACAACCTAAACCCAACAAAAAAAGAATGGAAACCATGGTTGAAAAATAAAGAAACCGAAGAGAGAGAGAGTGTGAAAATCATGGGGAAAAAGAAAGGAAAAAAAAGAGAAGAAGAGGGTTGGACGTCAGGCTATTTGACGTGAGGTAAGAGGACGTGTTTCCCCATCTCATGAACTCCCTAAACTCAGCTAAACCACCCCCCTTGATCCATTATAACAGCTACGATCGAAGAGAGAGAAAGCGAAGCTATTTTTGGTGGTTTTGGAGGCAGCAAGTGAAAAGGGAGCTGGGGGGGGGCTGTTGTAGTGGCCATGGAGCTTCTCAAGGACACCCATGGGTGTCCCAGAGAGGCCTATAGCCTCTGTGCATGCCCTGCTTAACTCCTAGAACGAATTTTCGCCGAAAAAGCTTCGGCAGACCATAACTCCGGCCATCGACCACCAAATTAGACGATGTTAGGTCCTCGTAGTTTTGACATTTCGAATAACTTTTGTGAAGGACACTTTTCTAGAAAATAATGGGAAGGGCTTGAAAAATCCAGTTGCAGGTCTAAATCCTAGGGTTCCACCGTGCAACCGAACTTTCAGCCAAAAAACTGGCCAACTCTGACCAACCCCAGTCGAGCTCTAACCATGAGTGTGAAGCCCAGGTCCTTATCTATCTCTGGGTTACACATGCATGGTCAGGAAGTGCGGTGGATGGTCGAAAATGGACCAGGAAGCACCACCAGTCGCGATGGAGGAAGAAGAAGGCTATGCCTTCCTACCTCACGCGCGGCTAGTGGTGCGTGAGGGTGCGTGCCTGCTCCGATGACCACCAATTTTTGGTGGAATGGTCCAAGAGACCATGTAAACCTATCCTAAATTTTCTGGAATGTTTTGGTAATTCTACAATTTTTTGTGAATTAATGACTCTGTCTGGACATAGAAAATCATAGAAAATAACCTGTAAATGAGAAAAATCTAAAAATTTACCAGTAGATCTATAAAAGCATGAGGAACCCAAATATGGGAGAGTGCAAGGTCACCAGAGCCCCTGGTCACTACTAAGATTTCACCCTTGAGCCTCTACCGGGCAATTTTATTCTTAAGGAGAAACGAGGAGGATTCCAAAGGATTCGTTCTACCAATCCTCCCCCCTGCTAACAACTCTAACCTTGACGACTCTCTAATTATTTGACACTTTCATCTATTTACAAGAATCTTAACTAATTATGACATAAAAACTCGTATTTTCTTCCTTCACAGACAGTACGTGAAATGAGTATCTATTCTCACCAAAACTATTATCAGGGTAGGAACTTATGCATTCTTTAAAATACATGCTTTTTTTCCTCTTATCAGATAACTTGCAAGTTACTATGTTGACTTTATGTCTTTCTGCTACTTATGTTGTTGCTTATATTGGTTTCTACAAATAGTCACTGTATGTGTGCATCATTGGGGAGGAATAAGGGTGGAACAACTGGAAAAAAAAGACCCTAAGTTAATATCATGGGCGAACCTGACTGGACTTGATTTGGGGCGATCATGGGTCAGCTTCGCTGGGCTTGATATGGGTTAGATAATCATGGGTGGGCCCCTGTCGCGCCTAGATTTTTCGCACTCGAGGAATACTCACACAAGCGGAAAAAATGCTGTACTCTCTTATTAGAACTCACCCTCCTAAAAAAATGAGTGCGACTAGGTTTGAATTGAAAAATTGGTTTGAATAAAGGGCTTTTGAAAAAGATTCGGAGTCGCCACCTAACTTGATTAAGGTGAGTTAGGTCACCTAAAAACTAAGAATAATCCGAAGACTACACTTAGGGATTTTAGAAAACAATTTTGGAAAACATCCTCAAGAGGGGGTTTTTTAGGAAAACGGGTTGTTTGGCAACCTTTGGAAAACATTTAGCCCTTTTTAGAAAAATAACTCCTTTTGGTCTTTGAAATCAGTGATCCTAGGTTCGGAGGTTGGTTACGTGTAGGGAAGACGCACTAAGCTATCACCCTACCCCGCCCTTTCGATACCTACATGTCAATCTACCCTAGATTCACCTACGAGAGTCTTTAATTAGCATATGTTCAACCCTATTCACTTTGAAAAAGAATATTTGAAAAGAAACTAACATGATGCATGATGTGCAAGTGTAAGATAAGAGAGTTGAAAAATAGATTTGAAAAGAGATTTGAAGAGATAGAATTGAAATTGAAAAGTTTGAAAATTTGGAAATAGAAATTTGAAAATAGAAAGCTTGAAAGTAGATGGGAATTTGAGATTTGAAAAGATCTTGAAAACCGCACCCATGAGGGTGGAATTGAAAGTTTAAAAAGTATTGTGACCGCACCTATGAAGGTTGCCTACGTATCCCTTTGGGGGAATCAAGTTAGTCCTAGTTCGGACCATAGTCCGATTGAAAACAGAAGGTTCGATTTGAAAAGAAATTGAATTGAAAATTGAATTTGACTTTAAATTAGAAGAGGAGATTAAAAAGTGAAATTGAGAAGATTGGACTTTGATTTGAAGAGATAGATTTTGGAAAGACTTGGTTTTAGGAAACCTAGACTTAGGAAAGATAGGAGACCTAGGAAAGACTTGAGATTAAGAAAGATCAGATTGGAATGTTGGATTTGGAAAGATCTTGAAAGATTTAGAAACTTGGAATTTAGGAAAAATTTAAATTAGGAAAGTTTCGAATTTAGGAAAGTGTCATTTTTGGAAAGTTTGAAATTAGGAAAGTTTCAGGTTTAGGAAAGTTTTGAAATTAAGAAAGTTTCATTTTTGAAAAGTTTAAAATTAGGAAAGGTTTGAATTAAGAAAGTTTTGAATTTTGAAATGTTTGAAAAAGGGAAGTTTTGAATTTGGAAAGTTTTGAAAACAAAGAAGTTTTGAAAATAAGAAAGTTTTGTTTTAGGAAAGGTTTAAAAAAGGAAAGTTTTCAATTTAGGAAATGTTTGAATTAAGAAAGTTCTGAATTTAGAAAAGCCTTAGATTTAGGAAGATGTTGAAGTTTAAGAAAGTTTAGAATTTAGAAAGATTTGGGTTTAGAAAGATTTAACTTAAGAAAGTTTTAAATTTGGAAAGTTTTGATTTTAGAAAGATTTAAAATTTAGAAAGTTTAGGATTTAGAAAGTTTTAGAGTTTGAATTTTAGAAAGTCTTGAAATTAGGAAAGGCTTGAATTTAGGAAAGATTTGGATTTGGAAAGTTAAGATTTAGAACGGGGGTTAAATTAGGAAAGGGTTGAATTTTAGAATTTTAGGAAAGATTTTTATGTTCAAGTTTTGGAAACTTAAGGTTTAGGAAAGTGGAAGTTTAGGAAGGATTTGAATTAGGAAAGATTTGGATTTGGGAGTGATTGGATTTGGTTTTGTTTCCAAAAACGGAGGATTGGGTCTAATTTCCTAAACGGGAAGATTTGATTCGGTTTCCTAAAGAGAAGATAGGATTTAGCAAGGATTTGGAAAGGGAGATTCTAGAAACCCTAGTTTTGGAAGTGTAGAATTTTAACGTAGAAAATAGGTTTTGGAAACATGTATAGTTTTGATGTAGAAAACAAGAAGTTTTGGAAACCTAGGTTTGGGGCAAAGTTTGAAAATCATGTTTTTGGAAAGAAAATTAGGGTTTCCTAATAGTTAGCTCTAGGACTTGACTTGGGCTCTAAGGAAAGAGGATTTTTGGAAAGTACGTTTTTGGAAACGAAGACTTTGGAAGGAAAACCTAAAGAGGAGTTTCTAGAGGGAAGAATTTGGAAAGAGAGTTTTTTAGAAAGATTTTTGGAAGAGGTTGTTGGAGAGAGTTTTTAGGAAGGTGAATTTAGGGAGTGTTTTTAGAAAGTGAATTTTCAGGAAAAGATTTTGGAGAGGAGTTGAAAAAGAGAATTTTGAAAAATAGAATTTGGAATGGAGTTTTTGAAAACAATTTTGAAGAGGAGAGTTTTAGAAAAGTATGTTGAAAAAGAGATTTTTAGGAAGAGATTTTTGAAGAGAGAGTTTTTTGGAAAGTATAAAAACGTCTCACTTTCCTAAAGCGATTCTAGCCATAAGAGGGCTAGAACCACTTTAAGAAAGTAGTTTTAGAAAACAATAAGATTTGAAAATATAGACCAAAAAGGTCATTTTTAATGTAACACTTTCCTAAAGCAACCCTAGCCATGGAAAGGCTAGAATCACCCTAGGATTGTGGTTTTGAAAACAAGTTTTTGAAAAAGAGATTTTGATGCAATTTTGAAAACAAGTTTGAAAACGATTTGAAAAACAACTTTGAAAACGGTTTTTGGAAGATGCAAGACTATGATATGCACAATGCAATTTGGGGTCGTGAACATACTAGGTTAAGGCTTCACCACATAATCAAGGGGGCCGGACCGACGTGGTCTTTAGTTAGGCTAGAAGAAAGCCCCCGACACGGTGACTCTCCAATAACCCAATCCTACACATGGACCGGGAATCCCCTTGTTTCAAGCATGCAAAGAAAAGGGGGGAAAGAGATGGGGGATTAAAATAGAGAAAACCCAAGTGGGTTGGAGAGAGAAGAGAAAGGGGGGAAGTACAGAAAATTAAAGAGAAAGCCTACCGTATGTCTTCTTTATTTTGTGCGCCGCGCTGTCTTCGGTCTTCGGTCTTTGTCTTGATCTTCACCTTCAGTCTTCAAGAGTTATCTTCAAGCTTCAGGTTGCAGCTCCTCAAGTCTTCAAAAGATGGTTAAAGGCTAGTGTATGAGTGTATGGGGGTGTGTATAAGTGTATAGGAGGCTAGAGTTTGTGTATGGTGGCTAAGGTTTAGTGTAGGGTGGCTAGGGTTTGGAGAACCTAAGGAAACTAGGGTTTTTGGAGGTGCTCGAGCTCTGTATATCGAAATACAGGATTCTTAGGTTAAGTTTGCAGACCCTTTTCACGTTGAATGAGACTCT
Source organism: Euryodendron excelsum (assembly GCA_033060915.1). Lineage (NCBI taxonomy): Eukaryota > Viridiplantae > Streptophyta > Magnoliopsida > Ericales > Pentaphylacaceae > Euryodendron > Euryodendron excelsum. Next base: position 32,559,788 of record CM065383.1, on the reverse strand, counting down.
GTATTTATAGAAGGAGGACAAACCTGGAGCCTCTTGCAGTGGCGCCAGGGCAAACTTTACACTGGCGCCACTAGGAGTGGCGCCAGGCCATTTCTTGGCTTGGCGTCACTACTAGTGGCGCCAGCCAATTAGGAAAGGTTTAAGGTCAGCAAACAACGTATCTTTGACTAGATTTGGGCGCCTGTACTAGTGACTACCATGTAATTTTTAGCCTAGCTTCACTAGGAGTGACTCCGGAAAGTCCGGGAATGATTTAAAGGAGTCGAGAATGACCCGGAAGGCCGGAAAGGAGCAGGAACACTCAAAATAGTGTCCTGGAGGTATTTGACTTAAAAAATGAAGATAAGGTGGGTCGGAAAGGTTGACCAGGCCTTTAGGGGCAAAACGGTCAATCGGACCAGGAAACTGTTGGGACAGACTCGGATTGTCCTGGAAGAAGACTTGGGATCTGAAAACATTATTCAGAATGTTTCCGGAGGTTGCCGGTTTGATTCCCAGAGCCGGCGTGGTCGGAAAAGGAGACCGGCCCACCAGGGGCAAAATGATCATTTTGTACCGGGTTTGCCGGAACTGACTCAGAATGGTCTGGAAAGGTAAAGGAAGGTCGAGAACACTATAAAAAGTATTCTCGGAATATTACCGGTTTGATACCCAGAGCCAGTGTGGTCGAAGAAGGAGACCGGCCCTCTAGGGGCAAAACGGTCATTTTGTACCGGGTTGGCCGGAACTGACTCGGAATGATCCGAAAAGGTAAAGGAAGATTGAGAATACTATAAAAAGTAGTCTCAGGGGGTTACCGGTTTGATACCCAGAGCCGGTGTGGTTCCCGGGGCATTCGGATGCTTAGGGGCAAAATGGTCATCTTGACCGGAAAGTCTCGGAAAAGGTCCTAAGGGTAGTCTGGTCATTTTTCACCAAAGTGAGCTAACAGACACGGGTGTTGACTTAGGTTTTGAGTGTTTCTGCCACTCTAACGGCGGTCGTCGTGACACAGGGATTTGTTGCCAATTCCCTATATCGACCTATTCGTGAGTATTTCCGCTACTTTAACGGTTTTGTGAGTATTTCCGCTACTCTAACGGTTGATTATTTTCGCTACTCGGACGGGGTTGATGATTTGGGAGTATTTTCGCTACTCGGACGGGGTTGATGATTTGTGAGTATTTCCGCTACTCTAACGGCTTTGTGAGTATTTCCGCTACTTTAACGATTTGGTGAGTAGTTTCGCTACTCGGACCGTCTCGAGGAATAAACTGTCTCGAGAGAGGGATTGGAAAGGGGTCTTACCATCTCCGAAGAGACGTGCCTGGATTGGGACCGTCTCGAGGAATAAACTATCTCAAGAGAGGGATTGGAAAGGGGTCTTACCGTCTCCGAAGAGACGTGCCTGGATTGTGAGTGTTTCCACCATTCTAACGGTTTTGTGAGTACTTCCGCTACTCTAACGGTTTTGTGAGTATTTCCACTACTCTAACGGTTTTGTGAGTATTTTCACTACTCTAACGGTTTTGTGAGTATTTCCGCTACTCTAACGGTTTTGTGAGTATTTTCACTACTCTAACGGTTTTGTGAGTAGTTTTGCTACTCGGACCGTCTTGAGGAATAAATTGTCTCGAGAGAGGGATTGGAATTGGAATAAGAAAGGACAATGCCCCTAAGGGCATTTTGATCATTTTGCCTCTATTTGGGCCTGACAGGCCCGCGAAGCAATGGAAAGACAAAATTTGGATCTAGAGAATTGGTTTCGATTAGAATATGCCCAAAATGACTTGAAAACAAGTCTGGACGGAGTGTAGACTGCCGAGCGGTCAAAAATGCAGTGCTTACAACCCCCACTATCTTGATGAAGGAAAGAGTCAAGGGTGGGTCCACTGGGTTTGATGATGCCCCGGGCAGGACATACCTGCAAGAATCTTGATATTAATGAAAAAAGAAAAGAATTACAAGGGTCATATGTGTGCCATGCTATCTTGTTACTACATTGCATTTAAACCTGTGTTTTATAGAATTTATGAGATTCCTACTGGGCTTCACAGCTCACTCCTATCTTATGGGAAAAATTTTAGGAAATGAGACTTTAGCTGGATTCCAAGGAAATGAGTATGAGAAATGAACCACCCAGTTTAGTTAGAATTTCCTTAATATTTAGTTTGGATTATACATAAAATAAAGTTATAGATCTCAACTAGAAACATAATGTTCTCTGCATGTAATAATCATTTTGAAAGAATGTGAATGATGTATCTTTACTTTATAAACCCCCTTGCCCCGATCTAGAAGATAAAATGAGTCGCGACAAAAGTTGGTATCAGAGCACGGCTTTAGGTCTTTTAGGAGAATTAACATTATTATCTGTCGAAATTCTTAAGTTATATGAATTATAAATTGTAAATTGAGTGCTAACCTTAACTCTTTGGTGCAGATGAATTTATCTGTGTGGGATGATATCCTCATGCATCAGCTAGAAATTAAAAATGAGATGAGAGCTAACCGTAGGTTTGTGACACATAACCAGGCTAAGGGGTTTCTTTGCGCTGAGATTATAAGGGTCGCTCAGAGATAGGGGGATCTTCCTAAAACTTTACAAGATTCTGTAGTACCCCATCGAGTGACATCCTTGAAAGGAGTAGCTTAAGAGGTTTCTAAGATCACAAAGAGCCCTGCTAAGTACTAGCAGCTGATACTTAGTATGGAGGACAGGGATAGCCTAGTTGTCAGGAGAAAATGACCATCACCTAAATATAGTATGACTTATGTATATGGGAACTTTATATGTAATAGTTTACGTATGACTTATGTGAGTTATATTTGTTCCTCCCCATTTTGACCACTATAGATAGGAGGAAGAGATCGACTAATGCTATGTCATTTTCCCATCTGTACCTAGCACTGCACTTATGTATTTGTTATATTTAGTAAGAGATCGTACTTATCTATTTGTTGCTTCTATTAAGTGATAGTACTGAATATTATGTATTGACATGATACAATGTCATATAATCAACCTAACCATAGTATTAATTTTAGATGACAAGGACAAGTGCCGGAGTGGAATCAAATGGAAATGACGAGACCCCAACCAATAACCAGTGGAATCAAATTCTGCAAAGTCTTCAGACTATGACTAATCTGCAGCAACAACAGTAAACACAGCAAGCACCGTTTGCCCCTCCTCAACCACCACCAGTAGTAACTCCTTTAGTGATGCTTATAATAAACCTAGAAGATAGAAAGACAAAACTTCTACGAGAATTTCAAAAGCAAAACCCTCCAGAATTTACTGGAGCACCAAATCCCTTAATAGCAGAAAGATGGCTTAAACATATCCGTAAGGTGTTGGATATTATGGGAACACCAGCAGAATTTTAGGTGGAATTTACAACTTACCGCCTTCAGGGAGAGGCTGATTTTTTGTGGGATTCCGTCAAACTAATAAGAGGTGTAAGAAACTTGCCATGGGAAGAGTTTGTAACTCTTTTCCAGAACCATTACTTTCAGGAAGTAGTAAAGGAGACCAAAATGGAAGAGTTTGTACAACTATAGCAAAATAGTATGACAGTAGGACAATACGTGGCTATGTTTTTGGAATTATCACAATTTGCCCAAAATCTCATATCTACTGAAGATAAAAAGACACGAAGATTTCTTAAAGGATTAAGACCTGCTATTCGATCACGGGTAATAGCATTTATGGGCCAGCAATTTACTGAAGTGATAAATCGAGCTATGCTCATAGAACAGGAGTTAGATGGATTGCAAGCTTCAAACTAGAGGGAACCTAATCGAACTTCAAGAGGTTCCCCTAATATTAACAACTTTAGACACTCGAATTCTTGATATCAACCCTACTCCACAAGAGCCGGAGTAAACCATTGGGGAACCCAGAATGACAGACCAATATGTTATAACTGTCATAAAAAAAGGCCATCTGAAATGGAACTGCCCATATGCTATAAGGACTAAAAGTAGTACTAATAATACCAATCCGGTACCCCCTCGAGTACAACCAACTCAAAATTTCCTGACAAGCTCCACAACAACGTCCCATCAAACTATTGCAAGGCAACCGGCACCCACCTCAACCAGCTTTAATCGGAATAATCACGGGGGGAGCAGGGAAGGGGAAACAGACTAGTCAGCCTATTGCACCTCGAATGTTCGCTCTCCCTACAACCCAAGAAAATGGTTAAACCTCCAATACAGTGATTGAAGGTATGATCTTACTTTACAATTCATGGGTTACCGTATTATTTGACTCAAGAGCTACACATTCGTTTATTTCTACAAAATGCGTAGATCATCTACATTTAGTTACCACACCATTAGGTAGTACATGCGGGATGTCCGTCCAGTGTTTTGCGGGTAGGCACTTATGAATTTACAGTGGATCTAATTCAATTAGATATGGATGGGTTTGATTTAATATTAGGAATGGACTGGCTAACAAAAAACAAAGCAATCCTAGATTGTAGCCAAAAGACTTTAATTTTATGGCACCCAAGTAAAGATAAGGTGTGTTTTCCTGAGGAAAAAGATATAACCATGGTACAACCCAGGGTAACTCTCTGTGAATAACAAAAGTTGACAGAAAGATCTTATTTCCTTAGTATGTTAAAAGGAGAGAGCGAAACTCAAACCAAGACAAAGTCCATATCAGTAGTTGATGAATTTCCAGATGTATTTCCAAAAGACTTACTTGGATTACCCCCAACCCGAGAAATAGAATTTGTAATTGAATAACACCCTGGAGTAGCTCCCATATCCATTGCACCCTATAGGATGGCACTGGCAGAACTCAGGGAATTAAAAGTACAGTTGGACGAAATTATTGGAGAAAGGGTATATCCGCCCTAGCACTTCACTATGGGGAGCATCGGTGCTATTTGTGAAAAAGAAAGATGGAACTGAGATTATGTGTGGATTATGTGTGGATTATCGGTAGTTATGTGTGCACTTCACTCAGATTATGTGTGGATTATCAGTAGTTAAACAAGGTGACCATTAAGAATAGATATCCCCTTCCGAGAATTGATGATATGTTCAATCAGCTTAAAGGAGCAACATATTTTTCTAAGATTGATTTGAGGTCAGATATCATCAGTTGAGAATAAGAGAGTCTGACATTTTCAAAACCGCCTTTAGAACCCGATACAGACATTTTGAATTTGTGGTGATTCCCTTTGGGTTAACTAATGCACCTGCTGCTTTCATGGACATGATGAACAGAGTATTTCGAGATCAGTTAGGTCGTTTTGTAATTGTCTTTATTTATGACATCCTTATATATTCTCTGGAAGATCAAACCCATAGGGAACACCTAAGGATAACTTTGCAAATTTTAAGGAAAAATCAGCTTTATGCCAAGCAAAGCAAATGTGACTTTTGGATGACAAAAGTGAAATTTGTAGGACATGTAGTGTCTAAAGAAGGAATATCAGTAGACCCTACAAAAATAGAAGCAGTGATGGATTGGAAGAAAATGTTTGAATCAAATCTACCTCCCTAATGTCCTCACACTAACCAATTTGCTTAGGGAAATTGAAAATGTTCATCTCCACAGTCATATAATTAATTAAAGCATTAGATGTAGCTAGGAATGGTCTACCTAAGATGACTGGGATGGGAGCACTAGGACCTTGTATAGTTTGGGTGTCCAACACTATAAAGTCAACAGGGAAGTAAAATTTATCCACTTGGACCAACACATTCTCCATAATATCTTAGAGAATCTTAATTGACTTGTCAGCTAATTAAAGGGTGACTCGAGTGGGCTTAAGCTCTCCTAAACCCAATTGCTCGTAAACAGTGTAGGGTAGCAAATTTACACTAGCTCCTAAGTCCAACAAGGCTTGGTCTACCCTATGATTCCCAGTGATGCATGAAATTGTGGGACAATCAGGGTCCTTGTATTTAGAAGGGGTCTTCAATTAGATAATGGCACTAGCTTGTTCCGTTAGGAAAGCTTTCTCTTTCACATTCAATCTCCTCTTGATTGTGCATAAGTCCTTAAGGAACTTGACATAAGATGGGACTTGTTTAATTGCATCAAGTAGTGGAATGCTCACTTTCATTTGTTTGAACAATTCATACATTTCAGAGTTCGTGAGCTCATGTTTGGATTTTCCTAACCTTTATGGGAATGGTGATCGGGGAATGGATTCTACATCACTCACTTCCACTCCAATTTTTTTGAATCCTCTCCTTTCTCACGTACCCATTTCTTATTTCCCAATTGTGTTTTGTTTCTCTCTTCACTCTCCCTAGACTTCTCCTCCTCAATAGCCGTAGGGATTCTAGAAGGTATAGTTTTATCAACTATCTTTCCTCTTCTAAGGATGATGATTGTTTGGACTTGTGCATGGTTAGAATGCTCACTGGATGAAGATTCACTCATGTTTACTTGGCATCTAGGATTTGGCATTGGTGGAGTGTCGAGCCCCGATTTTTCACACTCGAGGGAAATACACACAAGTGAGAAAAACATGGCGCTCTCTCATTAGAACTCATCCTCCTAGAAGGACGAGTGCGACTAGGTTTGAAATGAATATTGATTTTAATAAGGGCTTTTGAAAAAAGGTTTGAAGTCACCAACTAACTTGATTAAGGAGAGTTAGGTCACATAAAACTAAGTACAATCCGAAGATTAAACTTAGGATTTTTTAAAAAGGTTTTGAAAGCTTCCTCAAAAGATGGTTTTTAAAGAAAATAGGTTGTTTGGCAACCTTTAAAAAGTGTTAAGCCCTTTTTGAAAATAACTCCATTTTGGTTTTTGAAAACAGTGATTCTAGGTTCGGAGGTTGGTTACGTGTAGGAAAGACGCACTAAGCCATCATCCTACCCTACCATTGCGGTACCTACATGTCTATTCACCTTAGGTTCACTCATTTAGAATCTTTGATTAATAAATGTCCAATTATATTCACTTTGAAAAGAATTATAGAAAAAGATTTGATATGATGCATGACATGCAAGTGCAAGAAAAGAATTTGATTTCGAAAATAACTTTGAAGAAGAGGATTTGATTTTGAAAAAAAGATTTGACTTTGAAAATAGATTTGAAAATATGATATGAAGTTTGAAAGAAGGTTTTAGAAATTAGAAACTTGAAATAGATTATGGAATTGAAAACTTGAAAAGGTTGTGACTGCACCCGTGAGAGTTGCCTACGTATCCTTTTTTAGGAATCAGTTCAATCATAGTTTGGACAAGAGTCTAATTGAAAATAGACATTTTTAGGTTTTTGAAAAGCTTGATTTGAGAAAATTTGATTTGAAAGAGTTTGATTTGAAAAATGGTTTGGTTTGAACTTGGAATAGAAGATATGAAATTGAGATTTGATTTGAAACTGAACTTAGACTTGGAAAAGGGTTTGAACTTTGAAAAAGAAGTTGGATTTGATTTGAGAAAAAAAGGATTGCAGTTTCCTAACTTAGGATTAGGGTTGAAATAGGATTTAGGTATCTTAGAGTTTAGGTAACCTAAGATTGGAACATGTAGTTGAATTAGAAAGGTTTGATTTAGACTTGAGAGATTTGATTAAGGAAAGTATAGAGTTTCAAAAACTTAGAGCTAAGAAAGATGAGACTTAAAAAAGATTGGAAAGGATTTGATTTGATTTAAAAACACTTGACTTGGAATGGCTTGGAAATATTCGACTTTGATTACTTGATTTGAAAGAGTTTAGAAAGTTAAGGTTTAGGAAAGGTTAGATTTTGGAAAGCTTTGAATTAGGAAATTTCAAAAAAGAAAAGTTTTCAAATTAGGAAAGTGCCAAATTATGAATGTTTTCAAGTTAGAAAATTTTCATTTTAGGAAAGTTCTCATTTTGGAAAGATTTTAATTTTGGAAAGGTTTAAATTTGGAAAGTTTTGAATTTAGAAACATTTGAAATTTTGAAAAGATCTTGAATTTAGAAAGATTTAAATAGTTTAGATTGAAAAAGTTAAAATTTGGAAAGGTTTGAAATTAAGAAGACTGGAATTAGGAAATGTTTGAATTAAGAAATATTTTATTTTTATTTCCTAAAGTAGAATATTAAACTTTATTTCCACAAATAAATGATTTGATTTGGTTTGTAAAATTGGAGGATTTGATCTAGTTTCCTAAATTGGAATAATGGATTTGAAATAGAATTGGAAAGGTTGAGTTTTGGAAATCTAGGATTTTGAAAATCTATGATTTGGTGCAGAAAAAAGATTTTGGGAACCTAAGATTTGATGTAGAAGCTAGTTTTTGGAAACCTTTGATTTGAGGCAAAATAGAAAGTTATGATCTAGGAAAGAGAACTAGGGTTTCCTAATCATGGAACCTAAGGCCTGATTTGGAATCCAAGAAAAAGAGTTTTAGCAAAGGAGACCTTTGAAAGGAGTTTTTAAGAAAGAGATTTTTGAAAAGAGTTTTAGAAAGAGAATTTTGAATGGAGGTTTGAAGGGAGTTTTTAAAAAGAGTTTTTAGAAAGTAGATTTTTAAAGAGAGTTTTTGGAAAGGAACTTGAAAAGCAATTTTGGAAAGGGACTTGAATATGGACTTTCGAAATCTTTTGAATGTCTCACTTTCCTAAAACAATTCTAACCATGAAGAGATTAGAACCATTCTAAGTTGGAGGTTTTAAAAACAATATAGATTTTGAAATATGGAACAATATGATCACATTAAATATAACATTTTTCTAAAATAACCCTAACCATCGAATAGCTAGAATCATCTTAAGATTGTGGTTTTGGAGAAAAACAATTTAGGGTTTACACCAAAATATGGACCCTGATGGTTACAATGAATATAACACTTTCCTAAAACAACCCTAACCATGGAATGGCTAGAATCACTTTAAGATTGTGATTTTGAAAACAAGATTTTGAATGCAAGTTTTGAACTAGAGATTTTGATGCAAACTTTGAAAACCACTTTGAAAAGAAGTTTTGAATGAATGTATGAATATGACATGCATAATGTAAGTACGATCATGAACATATAAGATTAGGTTTCACCACATAATCAAGGGGGCCGAATCCACACAGTCTAAGGTTAAACTAGAAGAAAGCCCCGACATAGTGATTTTCAACAGTTCTTTCTAAGTATGAACTGGGAAACCCCTTGTTTCAAGCTTGCAAGAAAGGGAGGTAGAAGATGGGAGATTAAAATAGAGAAAAACCCAAGTGGGTTAGGAGGAAGAAGAGAGAGGGGGGAAATACATAAACATAAAGATAAAACTAACCTCAGATTTTTCTTGCTCTATTTGCTTTGCTTTAATTGGATCTTGAGAGCTTTCGACTTGCGGCACTTGAGTCTTCAATGGCTTACTTTGAGGCTGGTGTATGAGTATGTGGAGTGTATAAAGCTAGGGTTAAAGTGTATAGAGGCTAGCGCTTGAAGAGACTTGAAGGAATTAGAGTTTTGAGAGGATTCGAGCTCTGTTTTCAGGGAGGCAGCATTTTAGGACTGAGATTATGGAACTTTTTATGCAGGGGGGAGGGTCTGTATTTATAGGCAACTTAAATCAACCTAGCGCCTGTTGTAGTGGCGCTAGGCTCAAATTTACACAAGTGCCACTACTAGTGGCGCTAGCCAATTAGGGAAGTTTTTAAGGCTATAAGAAACGTATCTTTCAACCCTTGATACGCAAGGTAAAAGATTTAGGCACTTGTACTAGTGACTACCATGCTACTTTTGGCTTGGCTCGACTAAGAGCGACTCCGAAAAGTTCAGAAATATTTCAAGAGGCTGGGAATGATCCGAAAGGCCAGAAATGGATAGAAACACTTAGAATAGTGTCCCAGGGGTAACAGGTTTAAAAAATAATGTCAAGATTGTTGAAATGGTCTACCGAGCTATTAGGGGTAAAATAGTCAACTAAATCGAAAAACTACTGAAATGGACTTGGAATGTTCCATGAGAGGACTTGAAGGTTGAAAATACTGTCTAGAGTGTTACAGGGGATTGTCGATTTGATACCCAGAGCCGGCATGGTTGGAAAAGGCGACTGGCCCACTAGGGGCAAAATGATCATTTTGCACTAGGTTTGCCGCAATAGACTTGAAATGATCCAAAAAGGTGTTAGAAGGTTAGGAATACTATTAGAAGCATGCTCGGAAGGTCACTGGTTCAATACCTATAGCCGGTGTGGTTCCAGAGGCAATCGGATGCTTGGGGAAAAATAGTCATTTTGACCGGATGGTCCCGGAATTGGTCCGAAACTGACAGGAAAGATAGACTTATCGCTCTAAGGACTTAGATACTTTCTTGAGAACCTTGCCAAAAAAGGCTTAAGGGGCAGTTTGATCTTTTTTCACCAGAGTGGGCTAACAGGGGCTGGTGTTCACTTGAGTTTTGAGTGTTTCCGTCACTCTGATAGTGTGTGACGAGTTAGTTTCCAAAAGTATCTCATCCTTTGGTAAACATAACACGGCTAAGAGGCGAGTTCGGCCCCAAGACATAGGGGTTTTGTTGGCAATTCTCAATATCGACATGTTTGCTAATGTTTCTGCCACTTTAAAGGTGCGCGTTCATTCCGGAGACTGACTGATCTCGAAAAACTGCTAAGTGGACTTATAGTCTGAGGAATCTACTTTCTTGAAAAACGTGCTAAACAATAGACATTCCACATAGGCGGGCTAGTTGGCACCCGAAATGAACCGTTCTACAGTTTCGGGGACTTGAGTTCCTTCTTAGTCGACAGGTTTGAAGGGACTTATCGTTTCAAGGAGTTTTCTTGGTAAACGTGTCGGACTGGATGGACTTATTACTTGAGGGATCAACTTTCTCGAAAGGCATGTTGAATTGAATTTGATTGATTTGAATTGGAGTTAAAATTTGAATTAAAGTTGAAAAAAGGACTTACTGTCTCTAGGAAGATGTGCCAACTAGAAATGGATCGAGCAGTGGCCCAAGGGCATTTTGATCATTTTGCTTTTATTGGGCCCGGTGGGCTCGCGAAGCGACTGATTGACTAGATTGAGTTTAGAAAACTGGTTTTGACTTGAATAAGTTATGTTGGTTTGAATGTGAGTCCGGTCGGATTTGAGATTGCCAAGCGGACAAAAATGGGGTTGTTACAACTGCCCCTCTTTTTCTGTCTTTGCTTGTTGAAGATAGAAAACAATAAAGTAAGAGTCTCATGTTGACTGCAAGGCGATCAGAGGGATAGAATTTGAGAATTTCTGAAGACTGAAACTTGAAAATAGCAATTTGGCCCAAAGGGGCGTTTGAAATCAGGTTTTGGCGTGAAAAAGGGCAAAACTGCCTAGATTTAGACGTGGCACACTACTAGGCATAAAAATGCCTTGGCGTCATTTGCCTGAGGATAAAACCAGCAAAACTTCTGATTTGAAGTTTGCGGTTTTAGAAGAGTAGAGAGCCTCTTTTGAGTATTTTGCAAGAAGAGAGACTTGAGCATTGAAGGAGTAACTTTTGGGGACCGCGGAGGGTTGCCGGTGGTAGACACCATTGTCCAAATAGTCGTCGGAGAGAAGATTTCGTCGGGAAACTCTAAGAAGTGAGTTTTTTTATTTTATATTGATTTTGACAAGTAGAAATCCGTTTGAGTCGTGTAAATAGTGAAAATTGATGGTTTGATGTGTTTTGAATACTTTGGTGGAGTTATTTTTATGTTCTGATGCTTGTTTGACTGAATTTGGGTAGTTTCACATGTTTTTGTAAAGGGAGTTTCTGCAAGAATTGGGAATTTGCCTCCTAAGCAATGGCGCTAGTTCCAAATTCCGGGCAGCTTTGCCCTTTTTCCCTCCAAAATTTTATTTCAAAGGCCTTTTAGGCCCCAATATCCATTTCCAAGCTCCCGTTTTCAAAAATTTCCAAAGTCCGTCCCTCCGACTGCCTCACAGTCAACATGAGACTCTTACTCTATCATTATCTATCTTTGACAAGCAAAGACAGAAAAAGAGGGGCAACTATAAGCACCTTATTTTTGCCTGCTCGACAGTCTCTAGCCCGTCCAGACTTGTATTTAAGTCAATATGGACATATTCCAATCTAAATCAACTTTCCAAGTCTAATCCCGTCAATCAATCGCTTCGCGGGTCCTTTGGGCCCAAATAGAGGCAAAATGACCAAAATGCCCTTGGAGGTATTGATCGGTCCAATTCCAATAGGCATGTCTTTCCGAAGATGGTAAGTTCCCTTTCCAATTTTAATTCCAACTAAATCTAGCACACTCAAGAAAGTTGATTCCTCAAGGCAATAAGTCTATTCTGTCCGACATGTTTCCCAAGAAACTCTTCAGAATGGTAAGTCCCTTCAAACTAGTTGACCGGGTCGAGACCCTAAGTCCTCGAGATGGTAGAACGGTCCGCCTTTAGCGCCTATTAGCCTGCCAATATAGAAATGTCCATTTGGGCATGCCTTCTGAGAAAGTTGATTCCTCAGGTGCTAAGTCTACCTAGCAGCTTCTAGAGATTAGGCAGTCTCTAGAATGATCGCGACCCGTTAGAGTAACGGAAATACGCATAAACATCGCAACTATCAGAGTGACGGAAACACTCATAAACAAGTCGATATAGGGAATTGCCAGCAAACCCTTGTATCACGAGACCGCCCCTAGAGTAACAAAAACACTTAAATCCAGGTCAACACCGGTGCTTGCTAGCCCACTTTGGTGAAAAATGACCAAACTGCCCGTAGGGCCATTTTCGATATGTTTCTCAAGATAGTACCCAAGTCCTCAGAACGATAAGTCTACTCTTCCAGGATTATCTTAAAGACAATCTAGCATGATTAGGTGCCTTCTAATCAGTTTCGGGCCAATTCTGAGAACTTTCCAGTCAAGATGACCATTTTGCCCCTAGGCATCCAAGTGCCCCAAGAACCACACCAGCTCTGGGTATCAAATCGGTAGTCTCCTAAAAATGCTTCTTATAGTATTCTCGACCTTTCATTATCTTTTGGGATCATTCCGAGTCAGTTCTGGCCAACCTAGTGCAAAATGACCATTTTGCCCCTAGTGGGCTGGTCTCCTTTTCCGACCACACCGGCTCTAGCTATCAAACTGGTAACCTCCTAGGATATTTTTGGTAATTTTTCCAAAGCTCGAGTCTTCTTTCGGGACATTCCAAGTCCATCCCGGCAGCTTTTTGGCCTAATTGACCGTTTTGCCCCTAATGGCCCCGGTCAACCCTTCCAACACATCCTGTCATCATTTTTTAAGTCTAATACCTCCGAGACTCTATTCTAAAGGTTCCTGTTCCTTTCTGGCGGATCGCTCCTTTCTCTCTACGGTTGATTGAATGCATGAGAATGAAGTGACTTGAGTTCCTTGGAACTCTTGTCTCAGAATGGATATAAATACATAAGCATTATAAAAGTGAACGTGTGAACAGTTTGATAATAATAAATGAATGGTTTAGAAAAATCCCCTTCTTGTCTTGCTTCTATCTTTGATTCTCTTAGTACTTGGAGATCAGGAGGGGGAGGATAGAAGACAAGAAACAAAAGAGAAGTCAGTGCCTTGATTTGAAAATTTTTATGCAATGCATGTCCTAGGGGTGCCCCATTTTGAGAGGGAGACTAATAATGATGAATTTGGCTCACTTCTTGGAGAAAGGGAGTTTACCCCTATACGCAAATACCTTGTCATTGAGTGAGAACATTCATTCATTCGTATGTTCTTCCATCCATTCATTTACGGAGAATAAAGTAGTACATTTAACTTTGGGCTTAAGTAGTACATTCATCCATCCTATTAAATACATTTTATTAGCAAGAGGGGGAACATTTTTCTTTAGATTTCCACTTATCCACTTTTAAATTAGAAATCCTAAACTACTCTTGAGTCTTCAGATTTGCCTTCTTTGGATTCAATGTCGAGGAGGTCGTTGAGAGATCTTGTTGATTAATTGCCCCTTGTCTACTTGGCAAGCCTATCTTCGTGAGCATAGAGGGATTGAGGGCCCCTCTTATGGAATGACTTGAAATGCATGCAATGATTCCTTAGGGTTACATGAGAACCCTTAGGGTTTGGGTAGGTTTAATGCAAAGGAGAGTGACCTTGGTGTCATTCTCGATGGATTGATCATATGCATGAGAATGCAGTGACTTAAGTTACTTTGGAACTCTCGTCTTGGGATGAGTTATTGTATGTATGAAAATAGATGCAAAGAGTATATGGAGAGAGAATGAAACTGGAGTACATATGCATGCATGAGTAGTGCATTATAACAGTAAGAGTTCAGTCATTATAACAATAGGAATAAGCAAGTATACAGGAAAGTAAAAGCGATCACCCTTTCCTCCATGGTTTTGAAAATGGTGTGCGTGTCCTAAATCCGGCAGAGGTTCAGCTATGCAAGGTGTCTATATGAGCATGAGGTTGAGGGTTTACTAATGTGTCCTAAAAAGGCTCGGTTTCCGGATCTTCAAACCTAGGCCCACTCTTTGAGGTGGAGCCATGATCGATTGATGATCCGAGCGGGGGAACCATCAAGAGGCCGTAGGCGAAGAAACTAACACAGCATCTTGCCCACAACTAATATACTGTTCCCCCTTCTAACTAAAAGGGATAGATTAGGGTAAAAATGCAAGTATACAGAATACAGATGCACATGCAGTGTGTGTGTGATTTTTGAAAATGGAGGAAAGAGCCCAACAACTCCCATTCATCATGTTCATCACATTCATTCATGCATAGCGGTTAGTATAAAATAATAAGGCAAGCAAAAGCTCACCTACAAAATAAAGATGCAAGAGTTAGTATGCAGATGACAAGCTTGATACAAGATAATATGAATGGAATTAAACGCATGTTTCAGAAAATAATTTTGAAAATTGAAAGTGAATAAAATTGGACAAGTTAATTGAAGACTCTATATGGGTAAAGGGTGAAGAGACATGACTATGGCCTAACCCTCTAAGTGTTCCCAGTGGAGTCGCCAGCTGTCGAGCCTAGATTTTTCGCACTCGAGGAATAAACACACAAGCAGAAAAAATATTGTACTCTCTCGTTAGAACTCACCATCCTAGAAGAATGAGTGCAACTAGGTTTGAATTGAAAATTGATTTGAATAAAGGGCTTTTGGAAAACATTTGGAGTCGCCACCTAACTTGATTAAGGTGAGTTAGGTCATCTAAAAACTAAGCACAATCCGAAGACCACACTTAGGGTTTTTGAAAACGATTTTGAAAATACTTCCTCAAGAGAAGGTTTTTAAGAAAAAATGTTGTTTGGCAACCTTTGAAAAATATTTAAGCCATTTTTTTTAAAATAACTCCATTTTGGTCTTTCAAAAATAGTGATTCTAAGTTCGGAGGTTAGTTACGTGTAGGGAAGACACACTAAGCCATCACCCTACCCCTCCCTTGCGGTACCTACATGTCTATTCACCCTAGATTCACTCATTAGAGTATTCAATTAATACAAGTCCAAAACTATCCACTTTAGAAAAAAAATTTAGAAAAAAATTTGATAGGATGTATGATATGCAAGTGCAAGAATTTGATTTGATTTCGAAAATAGATTAGAAAAGAACTTGATTTGATTTGAAACGAATTTGGAAAGATATAATAGATTTGAAAAAATAGAATTGATTTGAAAGAAAGTTTTGGAGATTGGAAATAGAGATTTAGAATTGGAAATTTAGAATTAAAAGTTTGAAATAGATCATGGAATTGGAGGTTGAAAAAAAGTTGTGACCGCACCCATGAGGGTTGCCTACGTATCCCTTTGGAGGAATCAGGTCAGTCGTAGTTCGAACAAGAGTCCGATTAAAAATAGAAGGTTTTGATTTGAAAAAAGAGTTTGATTTGAACTTAGAATAGAAGATTGGAATTTGAAATTTGGAATTGAAAAGATTGGATTTTGATTTGGAAAGATAGAACTTGAAAGAAGGATTTGAACTTGTTTTGGAAAGATTGAGATTTAGGAAACCAAGACTTAAGAAAGATAGGATTCAGGAAGGACTTAAGATTTAGAAAGATTTGACTTGAATGTTGGACTTGAAAGATTAGGGAAAGATTGGATTTAGGAAATGTTCGAATTAGGAAAGTTTTGTTTTAGGAAAGTTTCATTTAGGAAATTGTTGGTTTAGGAAATTTTTTAAATTAGGAAAGTTTTGACATTGGAAAGTTTTATTTTAGGAAAGATTCGAGTTAGGAAAATTTTAATTTGGAAATATTTTGAAATAGGAAATTTTGATTTAAGAAAGATTTGAAAGTTAGAAAGTTTAAAATTTAGAAAGTTTATGATTTGGAAAAATTTGACGTTTGAGTTTTGGAAAAATTTGAAATTAGGAAAGGTTTGAGTTTAAGAAAGATTTGAAGATTTAGATTTGGAAAGTTGAAATTTGGAAATGTTGGAATTACAAAAGATTTGAAAGTTCAAGTTTTGGAAACTTATGATTTAGGAAAGTAGGAGATTAGGAAGGATTTGAATTAGGAAAGATTTGGATTTTGTTTCCAAGAAGAAGTGTTTTGATTTTGTTTTTAAAAACGGAGGATTCAATCTAGTTTCCTAAATGGAAGATTGGATTTGGGTTCCTAAAGGGAGGATTGGATTTGGTATGGATTTGGAAGGTAAAGTTTTAGAAACCCTAGATTTGGAAGACTGTAGTTTTGATGTAGAAAATAGGTTTTGGAAACTTATGAATTAGATGTAAAAATGAGATATTGGAAACCTAGATTTTGAGATAAGATTGGAAATCATGTTTTAAGAAAGAAAATTAGGGTTTCCTAATTTTTGGCTCTAGAGCTTGACTTGGGATCCAAGGAAAGGGATATTTGAAAAATGAGTTTTTGGAAAGGAAGATCTAAAAGGAGTTTTTAGAAAGTGAACTTTGAAAAGAGAGTTTTTCGAAAGGAATTTTGGAAAGTAAAACTTTGAGAGAGTTTTTAGAAAGAAAGGTTTTGGAAGGAGATCTTAAAAAAGGAGTCTTTTGAAAAGCGAATTTTGAAAAGAGAGTTTTTGAAAATAGATTTTTTTTAAGGGAGTTTTTAGAAAATAATGTTAGGAAGGAATATTTGAAAAGGAGATTGGAAAGAGTTTTTAGAAAGTATGTTGGAAAAGGGGATTTTTGGAAAGAGAGATTTAAAAAGAGAGTTTTTAGAAAGTTCATAAAAAATATCTCACTTCCCTAAAGCGATTCTAACCATAAGAAGGTTAGAACTTCTTTAAGATAGCGGTTTTGAAAATAACAAGGATTTTGAAAATATGGACCATATCGGTCGCTTTAAATGTAACACTTTCCTAAAGCAACCCTAGCCATGGAAAGGCTAGAATCACCTTAGGATTGTGATTTTGAAAACAATTTTTGAAGAAAAAGATTTAATGCACGTTTTGAAAACGGTTTTGATGCAAGTTTTGAAAACAAGTTAGAAAACGAATTTTAGAGGAATGCAAAATCATGATATATATAATGCAAGGTAGGGTCGTGAACATACAAGGTTAAGGCTTCACCACATAATCAAGGGGGCCGAACCCACGTGGTCTCTGGTTAGACTAAGAGAAAGCCCCAGACACGGTAACTCTCAATAGCCTAATCCTACACATGAACTGGAAAGTCCCTTATTTCAAGCATGCAAAAAGGGGAGGGGGGGGGGGGGGGGGAGAAGATGGAGGATTAAAATAGAAAAAAAAACCTAAGTAGGTTAGAAGAGAGAAGAGAGAGGGGGAAGTTGTGTAAATGTAAATAGGAAGCCTATCTTGTGTCTTCTTTACTCGCTTTGTTTTTCATGCTTGCTTTGCTTCGGTCCTCATTTCACTTTGCGTTAGTCTTCAAAGGCTTGTCTTGATCTTTCGGAGCTTTGGGTTGCAGCACTTCAAGTCTTCAATGGAGGCTTTGGAGGCTAGTATAGAAGTGTATATGAGTGTATGAGAGCTAGGGTTTGTGTATGAAGGTTAGGGTTTGGGGAAACCTAAAGAAGACTAGGGTTTAGGGAGGCTACGAGCTTTGTATATCGAAAAGGGGAGTTTTTAGACTGAGTTTTCGAACCCTTTTCACACTAGAGGAAGCTCTGTATTTATAGAGAGAGGAATGACCTGGCGCCTGTTGCAGTGGCGCCAGGCCAAAAATCCTTCTAGCGCCATTTGGAGTAGTGCTAGGCTAAAATTTGGCTTGGCGCCCCTTAGGAAAGTTTTAAGGTCGGCAAGTAACGTATCTTCAGAAGATTTGGGCGCCTATACTAGTGACTACCGTGTAATTTTAGCATGGCTCCACTAGGAGTGACTCCGGGAAGGATTTAGAGGACTGAGAATGGCCTAGAAGGCCGAAAATAAATAGGAACCCTTAGAATAGAGTTTCGAAGGTATTACACGTGAAAAATGATGACAGGATGTGTTGGAAGAGTTGACCAGCCATTAGGGGCAAAACGGTCAATTAGGCCGAAAAGCTACCGGGATGGACTCAAAATGTCTTGGAAGAAAACTCAAGCTTTGGAAACATTACCCAGAATGTCCCAGGAGGTTACCGGTTTGATACCCAAAGACGGTGTAGTCGGAAAAGGAGACCGGCCCACTAGGGGCAAAATGGTCATTTTATACTAGGTTGGCCGAAACTGACTCGGAATGATTCGAAAAGATAATGGAAGGTCGAGAATTCTATGAGAAGCATTCTTGGGAGACTACCGGTTTAATACCCAGAGCCGGTTTGGTTCTCGGGGCACTTGGATGCCTAGAGGCAAAATGGTCGTCTTGACTGAAAAGTCTCAGAATTGGCCCAAAACTGACTAGAAGGCACCTAATCATGCCGGATTGTATCCTGGAAAGGTAGACTTATCGTTCTGAGGACTTAGGTACTATCTTGAGAAACGTGTCAAAAATGGCCCTAGGCGTAGTTTGGTCATTTTTCACCGAAGTGGGCTAGCAGGCACCGGTGTTGACCTGGGTTTTGAGTGTTTTTGTCACTCTTACGGCAGTCCCGTGATACAAGGGTTTGATGGCAATTCCCTATATCGATCTGTTGACAAGTGTTTCCGTCACTCTGACGGTTGCGATGTTTACGAGTATTTCCGTTACTCTAACAGGTCGCTATCATTCCAGAGACTACCTAATCTTTGGAAGTTGCTAAGTGGACTTAGCGCCTGAGGAATCAACTTTCTTAGAAGGCATGCCGAAACAAACATTTCTACATTGGTGGGTTGCCAAAGGTGGACCATTCTACCATATCGGGAACTTGGGGTCTCGTCCGAGTCGACTTTCTCAAGTGTGCCTGAGGAATCAACTTTCTCGAGTGTGCCGGATTTAATTAGAATTGGAATTAGAATTGGAATTGGAAAGGGGACTCACCATCTTCGGAAAGACATGCCTATTGGAACTGGACTGATCAATGCCCCTAAGAGCATTTTGATCATTTTGCTTCTATTTGGGCCTAAAGGGCCCGCGAAACGATCGATTGATGGGATTAGACTTGGAAAGTTTATTTAGATTGGAATATATCCATATTGACTTGAATACAAGTCTGGACGGACTGGAGACTGCTGAGCGGGCAAAAATGGGGTGCTTACAGCACACCAAGCAGCTTTTCGAAGATCGGGCGGTCTTAGAAACCAACGCCATCCAGATAGTATGTTGATTTTTAAGGGTTTTACTCTCTTGAACTTTATGGTTGAAATGATCCCTTGGAACCCTCTCTTTTCATCAAAAGAGAGAGGGGGGAAAACGAGTCAATGGATCGAATCTCTGAGAATGGTACAAGTACTATCACATTTTGATAAGAAAGGGCTAGAACCCAAAAAAGGGAATCTCAAGAGAAGAACAGA
Organism: Euryodendron excelsum; assembly: GCA_033060915.1. Lineage (NCBI taxonomy): Eukaryota > Viridiplantae > Streptophyta > Magnoliopsida > Ericales > Pentaphylacaceae > Euryodendron > Euryodendron excelsum. The sequence continues at coordinate 32,540,093 of CM065383.1, read as the reverse complement.
AGTTCAAAAGACTGCCTGATCTTGAGATATAATGCTCATAACTGAACATGAACCCTGGGGTAAGCCCCGGTGCATGCATTCATCTTCATCCATATATATAAACCTGTGCATTTATCAAAAAGTATGATATGCATTCAATTCCATTCCTATATGTGCATTCATAAAAAAAATATGACATGCATTCATTTTAATTCCCATATAAACCATACCTGTTCATTCATCCATAAAAAAGTGTGATATGCATTAAATTCCATTCCATGTATAAAACATGTGAACTCATTTCCATATCTATCTCAACCTGCATGACATGCATTCATTTCAATTCCTATACAACCACATCTGTTTATGCATTCATAAAAAAGTATGACATGCACCAAAAATTTCATCTCTATGCATTCATCAAAAGGTATGACATGCATTCAATTCCATTCATACATAAGCCTGTGCATTCATAAAAAATTATGACATACATTCAATTTTATTCATGCATAAGCCTATGCATTCATCAAAAATATGATGTGCATTCATTTCAATCCCTGTATAAACCCGTACATTTATTTATTCATATTCTTGTCTAATCTGTGCATCCATCCATGGGTATAACATACATCGTTCTAACTTGTGAAAACTTTAAACAACTTAATCCTACCATTTTCAAACAATGAAGACTGGGGCAACGTCCCACCCTCGACCCCCCCAATTAATTTTGGAAAGCCTGATTCAACTATTCTCATATCCTGAAAGCTGGGGCAATGGCCCACCCTACACCTCCCATTCAATTTCAAACCAGTCGATTCATTCAAAAAGAACCGACCAAAGATTTTCGACCCTTCAGATCCCTCAAAATTTTCAAAAGAAACCTCACCTCCTCCATAAACAAACTCAAGACAATCAACTTTAAAGAAGCACAACCCATCAGAAGATATGTTAGCAAGAATCCTATTTTGCCTAGCAAAAGTAGAACTCGATAATCAAGCAAACATTGAGTATTCCGATCTCAAGAAATTTAAATCCAAGAGGCCACATATGTCTCCCCTTTAAGCTTTGAGACAAAAGAATTACAAGCACATAGCAGTCTTTGATGATTCCCCAGGATCAACTTCAAAAGCGAAAGCTCTTTTCAAAATCATTTTCAAGGACTTTTTCGATAAAATGTTTCAACTCTAGTCTCAACATCCATTCTAAAAGATTAAAAGCCCTTGCTTTCTTTCAAATCCAAAATTCAGTTTTCAAAAGTTGAAAAAACTTTCAAGGCTTCAAATAGTTTCCACCTTTTTAGGTTTTCTAACCTTTTCCCTTAAAAAGTTTTGTTTCAAAATCAACTTCTAGGTTTCCCAAACTTTTCCCCTCAAAAAGTTCCATTCAAAAGGTTTCCTAAGCTGTTTTCTTTGAAAGGTTTCGTTTTCAAAACAACTTCTCAAGTTTCTCGAGCCTTTTTCCTTCAAAATCTCTATTTCCTAAAAAATCTCAGGTTTTCTGGCTTTCGCCTAAAAAATCCTTGTTTCCCAAAATTTTTGACTTTTCCTAGCTTTGTCCATCAAAAACTTTGTTTTTAAAATATCTTCTCAAGTTTCTCGAGTTTTTTTTTTCAAAAGCCCCATTTGTCAAAAATCACGGGTTTTCTAGCATTTGCCACAAAAAGCCTGGCTTTCAAAAATTTATGGTTTTTCAAGCTTTCTCCCAAAAAGCAGATTGGATTTTCAAGCTTCCTCTAAAAAAGCACATTGGGTTTCAAAACAAAGTGGGTTTCAAAGTTTCTTCCGAAAAAGTAGATTGGGTTTCAGAGCTTCCTTCGAAAAAGTAGATTGGGTTTCCAAGCTTCCTCCGAAAAAGCAGATTGGATTTCCAAGCTTCCTTCGAAAAAGTAGATTGGGTTTTCGTGCTTCCTCCAAAAAAGCAGATTAGGTTTTAGAGCTTCCTCCAAAAAAGCAGATTGGGTTTTCAAGCATTCTCCAAAAAAGTAGATTGGGTTTCAGAGCTTCCTCTGAGAAAGCAGATTGGGTTTCAGAGCTTCCTCCAAAAAAGCAGATTAGGTTTTCGAGCTTCATTCGAAAAAGCAGATTGGGTTTTAGAGCTTTCTCTAAAAAAGCAAATTGGGTTTCTAAGCTTCCTCTAAAAAAACATATTGGATTTTAGAGCTTCCTCCGAAAAAGTAGATTAGGTTTCCGAGCTTCCTCTGAAAAAGAAAATTGGGTTTCAGAGCTTCCTTAAAAAAAGCAAATTGGGTTTTAGAGCTTCCTCCAAAAAAGCAAATTGAGTTTTCGAGCTTCCTCTGAAAAAGTAAATTAGGTTTTTGAGTTTTGTCCATCGAAAATAGATTAAGTTTCTGAGCTTTCTCCTTCAAAAGCAAATATCAACATTGAACCTCCCTAAAGGAGCAGCATTCCGCTAGACGGAGCGTCAGTTCAAGAAGAATCAATGTCCAAACATTAGCCTTAAAACTTCCCAAAAGAGTACCATTCCACCAAATAGAATGTCAGTTCGAGATAACTTACTCTCCAAAATTCTTCAACTCCGGTCCCTCCGATTACCTCGTAGTCAACATGGGATCCTTCCTTTTTTGTTTTCTATCTTTGATAAGCAAAGACAGAAAAAGAGAGGCAGTTGTAAGCACCCAGTTTTTGCCTGCTCGGGAATCTGTGGCCCACCCGAATCTAGTTTTCAAACATCACAACACATACGAGTCTAAGATGGCTCTTTCAAACTCCAATCCGGTCAACTGGTCGCTTCACTGGCCTATAAGGCCTAATTGAAGCTAAAAATACCGTGTTACCCATAGGCACCCCAGGCAGCTTTTCGAAGACTGGGCGATCTCAAAAACCAATGCCATTTAGACAACTTCCCAAGACCGGGCAGTCTCAGGAACCAACGTCATCCAGGTAGCTTTCCGAGACCGGTAAGTCTGCCTTTCCAAAATGTTCCTAAATAGTTAGGCGTACTTAACACACCATCTTGTCTAATTCCGGTCCCATTTTGGTCAATTCTAGTTAAAATGATCGTTTTGCTCCCAAACGTGCCCCGAAACTATACCGGCCCTGGGTATTGAACGTCGAGTCTCATCATACACCCTTGTTACCCCAAGATGAGCCCAAAGACGCTAAACATTCTGGACTCAACGATAGTCCCCTGGAGCATCTCTCATACGCTCTGTCAGGGTTGTCTTTTTTCCCGATTCCCTAGTTATAATGCACCGCCAAATGACTTGAGATATGCGTAAACTAGGAAATTCCCAAAAGCTCATCCATAGGCCTTTCCATCGATACAACTCAATCGCATGGCTCGAAGCCCCCAATCGCATGCCTTAAAAACTGCCACTTTCAGCAACCCTTGGAGCGTCTTATAGACGCTTCGCCAAGATTGTCTTTTCTCCAATTCCCTGGTTAAAACACATTGGTAAACAACTTGAGAAATTTGTAAATTAGGAAATTTCTAAAAGTATTTCTAGAGTACTTTCTATCGGTATAGTATGATTGAAAAGATCGCTTCATGAAGGCCCTAATCACGTGGCCCACAAACGGTTACTTTTGAACACCCGTGGAGCGTATCACAAACGCTTCGCAAAAGTGTGTTTTAGGGCACACTTTTCCGAGATGATATCTTATTCTTCTGAACACCTTTCAAGCTACCAAAAAATTAAAGTTCTTGAGAAACACTAGAAAAAAATCGTGGACCCAACTGATTTTCATGAATCTTTCTCTTATTGCACAATTATCGAGACATGCGCCTAAATTTTGATCAGATCGATCAAACTTTGCTTAGCCCTTAAGATTTAGCTAGTACAGAGTGTGTCATGTGGCATTCTACCAGTGGAATAGTGCTGGAGCATGTGCTACATGTGCCAGGCCCCTCCAGGTTTGCCTATAGATACAGGCCTCCCCCTTTGCATATTCCAGAATCAAAATTGGTAGCAAAATCCTGTAAAAACTGCTACAGAACCTCGAATTCCTTTATATATCTCACACTTCAAGTACTTATGTTAGATTCTATCTCCCTCTAACCCATACATTACACCTATATAGCCTTCAATGCCATATAAGACCTTATTCCAACCCCTTCAAGCCTCTTTAAGGCTATTCAAGCTTAAGTCAAAGCATCCATGGAATTTTGAAAGTGTTTGATGGAAAAATGTAGTATTCTTCTTACATTTTTGCAGTCCCCACTCATCTCTTCTTTCTCCTAGCCTACTTAGGCTATTCTCTATTTTAATCCCCATCTTCTACCTCATTTTTTTGCATACTTAAAACAAGGAAGCTCTTACTTCATGCCTAGAGGAAAGTTTGTGAGAACCACCGTGTAGGGAACCTCTCACAAACTTACTTTAAGATGGTATGGCCTTGGAGCACCTTGCAATTTGGTGAAGTCTCTAGCCTTATATGATTTCATAACCCCTTTTGCATATGGTTTTGCATGCTTGGCTTTGTTTTGCATGCCTGACTTTGTTTTCATGCTCATAACCATTTTTTCCAAAACCCTCACTATCTCTTTTCTACATCCCCATATTCAAAGGATTCCCTAAAAATGGTTCTAGAGTTGGTTCCTTAAAGCCTAGGTTGAACCCTCAATTTTCACACCTTAGAAAACCCTCTTTAAGTCCCTTGACTTTATTTTACAACCCTATATTTCATTGCTCTTCAAAGTTGCAATAAAATGGCTTTCAAACCCTCTTCTTCTATGTTGATTTTTAAGGGTTTTACTCTCTTGAACTTTGTCGTTAAAATAGTCCCGTGAACCCTCTCTTGAGTGGTCTTCCCATTATCTTGACCATATGAACCCTAGTCCATTAGAGTTGGCTCTATTTAATTCAAAATGGTCTGCAAAACAATCTCCTTCAAAAAGGATTCTCAAATCACACTCTCTTTAATTTGCATAAAAATGATTTTCCTAAACCATCATTTTTACCTTGATTTTTAGAAATTTTGCTCTTTTGAATATTATGGTTGGAATGGTTCCATGGAGTCCCCTTTCGAGTGATCTTCCTTAAATCAACCATATGAACCCTTATTCTTTAAAGTGATCTTTGTCACCTTAAAAATAGTTTTACAAAGCCTCTTTTTCAAAAGTGGTTTCTAAGGGTTTATTTTCTTCAATTTTCAATCAAAGAAACTTTCAAAACTATCTTGTCTATATGTTGACTTTCAAGGTTTTCATTCTCTTAAGTTAAAGGTTATAATGGTCCCCATAAGCCTTCCTTGGAATGGCTCTTCATTCTGGACCATACAAACCCTACACTTTCTAGAGACAAATTTTCATGGAAATGATCTTCTTCAAATTTACATAATTCCTTAAGTTCATTTTCTAGATCCTCTACATTTACACCATAATTTTTTTTAAAACCCATTTTCAAAGTGCATGCATAAAACCACCCTTCAACCCTACGCTAACTTGACCCTAGGTCAACCAAACTCTAGGTTAACCTAACCTTAATTAGTTAACCCTAGGTCACCTTAACCTTAGGTTAACCTTACTTTAGTTAGTTAACCCTAGGTCACCTTAACCTTAGGTTAATCTAACCCAAGTTATTTAACCTTAGGTCACCTTAACCCTAGGTTAACCCAACGTTAGTTAGTTAACCCTAGGTCACCTTAGCCTTAGGTCAACCCAACCTTGGTTAATAAGCTTCAAGGTTACAATTCTAATACCCCTTTTCAAATAATCTTTTAACTCAAAAAACCATTTTCATAACATATTTTTAAAAACCTCCTACTCCCTTGAGATTTCAAAATCAACTCCAAAACCTTTTCAAATATTCCTACACTCTATCTTCAAAAAGATGCTTCCAAATAGTTCTCTTAAACTTGTCTCAACTAAAATGGCTAGACACGTACATTTTCTAGAAACTATTTTCAAGAACTCACATCCCTGAGGTGCCTTGAACCCTTTATGTTTAGGGGGTTCCAAGGGAAAGTGATACATGAAGTACAACCTTCAAGGTTGTCCATATTAAAGTTTCAAAACCTTAAGTGTTTTCAAAAGCTCTTTTCAAAAATAATCTTTAAACATCACATTCTTAAAGTAACCCTAATCCTTCCATGGTTAGGATTGGTCCAAGTGTAAGTGGGATATTCAAGAAGGGTTCTACAACCCAAAAGCTTTAAAAACCAATGGGACGTCTCTAGCCCATTTTTCCAAGTGTGTTTTCAAACTCGTTACCCTAAAGGAGTTTAGTTCTTCAATGACTAACCTCTCAAAGGTAAATGAAACATTAAACATGGCTTCCATAAGGTGTTTAAAATTACTTTCAAAAGCCTTTCGAAGACAAGTTTATAAAAGCACTTCCAATCCAAACTCTACCTCCAAAGTTTTCAAAAGAAGACCTCAAAAGATTTCAAAACTCTCTTAAGTCAACTTCAAAAACATTCAAAGTCGTCTTCAAATCCAATTTTAAAAACACTTCAAAAATCCCAAGTCCTATTTTAAGAAGCACTTTCCAAAATTCTCAAAAGTTTTCTTTTCTCAAAGACCTTAAAATGTCTTCAAACCTTTCCAAAGATCTCAATGTGTCTTCAAAAATATTCTAAAGGCCCTAATGCCCATATTTTCTATTGAGCCCTTGCCCGAACTACGAATGACTTGATTTTCACCAAATGAGATCCGTAGGCAACCTAAAATGGTGCGGTCATAACCCTTATTTCAACCCAAGTTCCCTTTTTTAAAAATGTCTATCAATTCAAGAATTCTATTTCAAATCTCTTCAAAGTTTTTATATTTTCAAACTTTTTTTCAAAACTTGCATCATGCATCATTCATCCAAAAAGTGATAACCAAACCCCATTTTCAAAGTTCTAAAGTGAATATTAAGTGGATAATAGTAACCGATTGTTCAAGTGAGTGAATTAAGGGTAATTATACATGTACGTATCGAAAGGGCGGGGTAAGGTGATGATCTTAGGATATTTTCCCTACACGTAATCAATCCCCGGACCATAGATTTCTGTTTTCGAAAGACCAAGATGGAGTTATTTTCAAAGAAAGGGCTTAAAACTTTTCAAAGGTTGCCAAACAACCTAATTTTTGAAAATCCCTCCCTCAAGGAAGTTTTCCTAAACCTCTTTTTAAAACCCTAGGTTTAATTTTCAGATATACTTAGTTTTAGGTGACCTAACTCACCTTAATTAAGTTAGGTGGCGACTCCAAACTTTTTCCAAAAGCTCTTAAATCAAATTAATTTCAAGTTCAAACATAGTCACACTCGTCCTCTAGGAGGACTAGTTCTAATGAGAGAGTACCGTGCTTTTTTCGAGCCGAAAGGACTTGGTCCAAAAACCAAGGCATGACAAACCCCATAATGCTCTCTAGCCAACCACTCCACACTCCCTTACCTAATATTCCATTGTCTAGCATGCACTAATAATTTGACAACTCAATCCTTTTATATCCCATTTGAAGACCTACTTACCAAATATTCTATTGTTTAGCATGCACTAATAATTTGGCGACTTAATCATTTTATATCCCATTTGAAGACCAACTTACCTAATATTCCATTGTCTAGCTTGTACTAATATCTTGACAACTCAATCATTTTATATCCCATTTCAAGACCTACATGAAGCACTTTCACCAATATGAACTCACTTCACTATTGCAAGGCATAGTCGTAAGTGCCAATTTCTTCACCCACTTGTTTGATTGCATGTGAATGAATTGCCATGAAAAGACACCTCAATAGGCACTTGAATTGCCTTGACCTTGACATGTTATCCACCACTTATTAATGTTATATGAGAAGAAACTTAATACCTTGACACATAATTTTACACTCGTTAGCTTCACATGTGAGAGACTTAAAAAGTTGACATGTCATGTTACACTCATTGGTTCCTTGGTGAATGCATGAAGATGAAGTGTACCTAATAAAATCACAAACTTTAATATCCCGCTTGAGTCCCACATATGGAAGAAGTATATGCACGAAAGGCTTATGTTTTGACACCTCACCTCACCAATTACTCACTTTAATTATTTACAAGTCATAGTCCTAAAAATACCATATAATCCTAATTTCATCACATTGGACCCACTTTATACTCTAATTTAATTTCCACCATAATTCATACGAATGACAAAAAATATAATATACGTCGCTTAATACCCATACACAGTATTTCTATATTTACTACACCCAAAACCTACTATGCGTCTAGTAATAAATAATTTTAAAATCATTACAGGACATTTTAGGATTTTCTGAATATCTCACTTTAACTTGGACAACCCTAACTGTAGGTGGCCTAGGGTTGTTTCAAGTGTGTGATGTTTGAAAGTTGGTTTTGAAAAATGTTTAGGGTTTAAGAACCCTAAAATGAACCTTGTAGGTTTCATTTGATGTGTCACTTTCATTAGGAAACCCTAACCATTGAAGGGTTATGATCGGTTGTGAGTTTTTGAAATCATTTTTGAAAATGGTAAGTGTCTAGCCAGTTTGTATTGAGACAAGCTTGAGAGAGCTTTTGAAAATATTTTTGAGTGGAGTAAAGGAGTATTTTAGAAAGAGTTTTGGATCATGGCTTTTGAAAACATGTTTTTAAAAGATCATTTTGGATTTGAGTTGGGGTTTGAAAAAGGGTCCAAGAGTAAAAATCTTGAAGCCACCTAACCTTGGTTGGGCAAACTTGGATTAAGGTAACTTAGGGTTAGGTTGACCTAGGGTTGGACCACCTAGGGTTTGGTTAACCTAGGGTTGGACCAACTAGGGTTAGGTTGACCTAGGGTTAGACCAACTAGGGTTTGATTGACCTAGGGTTTCATTGACCTAGGGTTAGACCTCCTCGAGTTAGGTTGACTAGGGTTTAGGTGACCTAGGTTAGGCAAACTAAGGTTTGGGTGACTTAGGGTTTTGGAAAGTGGTTTTAGGGTTGACCCAAATGATTTAGAGATGTTTTAAGAAGGTGGTTTTATTCATGCACTTGAAAAAGAAGTTTGAAAAATCTATGATTTTATGTTGAAAAAAGGAAAGATTTGATTTGAAATTAAAAGAAGGAAAGATTTGATTTTGTTTCCAAATAAAGATTTTTCAAACTTTAGGAATCCTATCCATGAGGGGCGAGGATCACCTTAGGGTTGTGAGTTTTGAAAGTGTTTTGGGGGGAAGGTTTTGAAAAATATCTTTGAAAAAGGCCTAAGCACTGAAGTCTTAAAGCCACCTAACCTTGGTTGGGCGAACTAGAGTTAGGTTGACCTATGGTTAGGTGTCCTAGGGTTTAAGATGGCCTAGGGTTTGAGATTACCTAGGGTTTGAGCATTCTAGGGCTTAGGTAACCTATGGTTTAGGTATCGTAGGGTTTAGGATGGATCTTGAAGTAGAAAAGATTTGGTTCGATGCAATATGGAAAGATATGATTTTTAGTTGGAAAAGAGAGTTCTATTTTTGAAAAGTTATGTAAAAGGAAAGTTTCATTTTAGGAAAGCTTTGAAAAAGGGAAGTTTTATTTTAGCAAAGTTTTGAAAAAGGAAAGTTTCATTTTTGGTAAGTTTTGATTTTGTTTCCAAATATGGAAGATTTGATTTCGAGTTGAAAAGGGAAGAATTTGATTTTGTTTCCAAAATGGGATGGATTTGATTTGATTTTCAAAAATAGAAGATTGGATTTGATTTTTAAAAATAGAGAGATTTGAATCAAAAAAAGGAAGATTTGATTTGAAAAAGGTAAGATTTGAATTGAAAATTTTATGATTTTATGTGTGACTTTTGGGAAACAATTCAAGTGAGTTGTGCGATTCTTGAAAACATGATGTGACAATAATTTGAAAAATGTTTTAATGCAAAGAATGTAAGAATGAAGGTTAGGGATAAAACTAAGGTTTCCTAAAGCATGAGTTTCTTGGCTTTTGACCTTAGCTTCAAAACAACAACACTTGGACTAATTTTGGAAAAAAAGCCTTTGAATATAAGATTTGAAGAGGTTTTAAAACTAAATTTTGAAAGAGACATTTTATAGCCTAAAACCCTAATGCAACCTTTGAAGGCCTCTTTGAATATGCCACTTTCCTAAAGCGACCATAACCATGGAAAGGCTAGAATCATTTTAGAGTTGTGACTTTAAAAACAAGCTAGGGTTTTGAAACCCTAATGTGGACCTTGGTGGCCATATTGAATATGTCACCTTTCTAAGGAGACACTAACCATGAGAAGGTTAAAATCGCCCTAAAGAGGTGAGTTTGAAAATAAAGCACTTATAAACAATGCATGAACGTCATAATAATAATGCAATTGGGACATGAACATACAAGATTGAAGGCTTCACCACATTGCAAGAGGCCTCAAGACCATACCATGATTTGTTAGGCTAAAGGAAGACCCCTGACTCGGTGCTTTTCTCAAAGCTTCCCCTAGGTATGAACCAATGGTCCTCTTATTTCAAGCATACAAGAAGAGTGGGTAGAAGATAAGGATTAAAAAAGATAACAGCCCAAGTGGACTAGGAGAGAGAAGAGAAAGAGGGAGAGATCATAAACTTTGAAAGAAACCATACCTTGTCTTCTTGTTAGCTTTGATGCTTTAATAAAGGACTTACTTGAACCTTGCATTAACCTTCAAGAGCTTCCAAGGGCTAACTAGAGTTTTAGTGTTTAAGGGTAGAGGGGGCTAGGGCTTGAGAGAATTAGGGTTTTCAAAGGATTTCGGGGGCTGTAAATACTTAGGTAGAGCTTTGCTGCAAGTTTTTTCAGACCTGGAATACACTGGAGGAAGTGGCGCCTAGCCATTTTTTGGCTAGGTGCCACTAGGAGCGGTGCCACCCTTGTATGGTAATGATTTTAAAGATTTGATTCGACTGGGGTCGCAAGGTAAACATCTTGGTTCTACTCCTAGTGGCTCCATGCCATTTTTTGGCCTGGCTCCACTGTGGTTGGCTTCAATTTGAGCTGAAAGGCTGCTGGACTGAGGAGTATAGCTAAAAAAGAGATAAAGGCACCTAGAACCGCCCCGGAGGTTGCTGGTTTGATACCCAAAGTCAAAATGGTTGAAAACGATAGCCAGTCTACCAGAGGCAAAACGATCGTTTAAATCAAAAAGTATCGAAATGGGCTTGGAATGGACTGAGATGGGGATTCAAATTTCAAAAACACTGTTAAGAGTGTCCTAGGGGTTTATTGGTTTGATACCTAAGGTCGGCCCACCAAGGGTAAAATAATTGTTTGACTGGGCCACACCAGAACAGGTCCAAAATTAACTAAAAAGGAATTTGGAGGTTGGGGGAACTCATGGAAGTGCCCCTAGAGGTCTACTGGTTTGATACCCAGAGCTGGTGTAGTTAACGAGGGCGATTAGGGCGCTTAGAGGTAAAATGGACATTCTAATTAGGAATTACCAGAACAGGTCTAGGATTGATTTGAATGGCATTTTGAGTGCACTAGATTGGAGGGATGGATTTATTGTTCCAAGGACTTTGAATCTTTTCAAAGAGTGTGTCGGATTGAATTGGACTAGGATGATATCTTAGTGGCATTTTGATCATTTGGCTTCAAGTAGACCCTGACAGGCCCAGGAAGCTACCGGTTGACTAGACCGAAGTTTGGAAAGTCGGTTTAAAATTGAACATGACTCCAGTCGGGCTAGAGATTGATGAGTGGGCAAAAATAGAGTGCTTACAGATGCCTATCTTTTTTTGTCTTCGCTTACTAGAGACAAAAAAAATGATAGAGTAAAGGTCCCATGTTGGCCGCAAGGCAATTGGAGGCACTAGAGTTGATGAATTGTGAAATCTGGAGTTTAAATTTTGAAATTTCGAGGCTCAGATGCATTCAAAACTGGATCTGGCGAGAAAAAGGGGCAAGGCAGCCAAAACCTGGCCTTGGTGCCACTAGGGATGGCACCAAGCATAAAATTGCCTTGGCGCCTCTGCTAGTGGCACAAGGTCGATCTAGGGTTTTGAAAATCCTGCAGCTGTGTACTTTGGCACTTCTTGCATGGGTTTGGGTGATTTTCGAGATTTCTCTTTCAGATTTTTTGAGGGATTTAGCTTGGCATTGCCGGGAGAGACTTTGGAGATGCTAAAGGGTCACCGAAAAAGTTCACCATCGCCGGAGAACTCTAAAAAGTGAGTGTTTTTTTTTTTTTGATTGATTTCTTTGCGTAGATGTTCGATTGATGCGTATGAATAATTGCAATAGATGTTTTTAATTGTTTTGAACACGTTAATGGGATCGTTTTTGCATTTTGGTGATCGTTTGAGTGTGTTTTGATGAATGTGCATGTTTATGTAAAAGGGAGTTAATGTAGGAATTGAGAATTTGATCCTACAGCTTTGGGTATTGCTTTTTCTCGCCAAATTGTTGCACCATGTGTCTTAGAAAAATGTTTTGAATAATCATGGAAAGTTTTGTGACTTTTTGAAAACTTTTAAATTTTTTGATTTTTTAAAAATCAAAAAAATAAGGAAAAATTAAGAAATTGGCTAGTTTGTGGTTAGAAAAATTGTGGGATGTTTTTGAAAAATTTTACAACCCCTTTTGAGTGTTTTGGAATTTTTGAAAAATTTTAGGAAGTTGGAAAAATGCTCAAAAATTTGAAAAATAGGAAGATTGGATGGGTTATTTGCGCTTGCTAAGAGTTTATCAATCGTGAAGGATAGAATTGCGCTTGGTGGGTGTGTGTGAGGTCATGGATGGTTTTGTGATTTGTCTTCGGGGCTCAGAAAACCTTTGGTGGGATCCTTGGAGCATTTGAGAGTTACGGGGTGATGGATAGAGGGATATTTGGAACTAAAGCCCCCTTAAGGGGCATTAACGTTTTTTGAAATGGGGCTTTTGAAGGATAAAGCTTGGGAAACCAAAAGTTTGATTAGAGTTTGAACTTTTTGAAGGATAAAAGTTTAGAAAACCAAGAATGTGAATCGTTTTGAAGGACAAAAGTTTAGAAAACCTTGAATTGAGTTTTGAATGAACTTTTTGAAGGAAAAAGTCTTACAATTGATTGGCTTAATTTGAGCGAAATGTTTGAAATGAAAAGTTAGAAAACCTTGAATTTTGAATGAACTTTTTTAAGGAAAAATTCTCAAAACCGGTTGATTTGATTTTAGCAAACTTTTTGTAGGAAAAACTTAGAAAACCTTGAATTGGATTTGAAATTTTTTTGGGATTCTTTTTTAAAATGATTTAAGATGGGAAGAGCATGCCCAGAAGCTAGCTTCGGACTTTCTTTTCCTCTCTTTTTTCTTTTTTCCCCTTTTTTATCTTTTTTTCCTTTCTTTATTTGTTTTTTTCATGCTCTTTTTTTTTTTCTTTTATGCATCCTTGTGTATATTTTTCTCTCTTGTTCTTTTTTTTTTCCCTTCTCTTTTTGGTATATACTTGCTTATTGATACTATTCTCCTTTTTTGCTCTGTTCTCTTCTTAGGATGGCCAATGTTGGAGATGATGGATCATTGGCACATTTGAGGGCTTGCTATGACGGGTACTCCCCTGATCAACAGAAGATATTTTGCAGAGCTTTTGGTCACATTGCCTCACTTTTTATAGTGCAGCTGATCCTTGGGCTCATTGAAGTGGTTACCCCTTTCTAGCAACTAAATTTGAGTCTTTTTAGGTTTGGGGAGTGCAAGATGACCCCTACACTTAGGAGTATGGTTGTCTTCTTAGTTTTGAGGATGGTTCTTCTTATACTGTCGGACCTCTCTGTCCCGGTGGATTCATTACTACCGTTTTAGCTAAGTTGGGCCTTCGTCGAGCAATACTTACTTCTGGTTCTCTTCCACTTTTCCCTTATATTTCATCGAACTTTCTTCTTGCCCGATATGAGTTTGCTGATGGTGAGGAGGCTTACCGTGACTAGTAGCACACTCACTTAGACTAGCCAATTTCAGGATGAGTGCTTTGGCCTTACTTCTCTTCAACACCCTGGTATTCTTATTGAATGGCGGATTGATTGACGGCCACTTGTGTGCTCTTCTTCCTTTGATCTGTGGTGGGCATTCTTATGCTTCTATGGTTGTGGGGGACACATATGTCAGCTTTACTCGTCTCTGTCAAGGTACTATCTTTGATTTCAAGGTTGCGCTGCTGTTTTGCAGCTATAGGTAGTTAGCCATTTATTTCGAGACCCTTTGGTTTGGCACATCTAGTTTGGTGATTCCGAGGGAGTCTGTGGAGAGGGTCATAGCCATATGGGTTTCCTTGGCTTGCCACGTAGATGCTAATGGATCCTTTAACCCAAAGCCGATTGAGAATGGAGATTATCGCTAGTCATTCCACCAATATGTGTTAGGAGCTGATAGGGCCAGAGACCTGCTGTTTGAGTCCCCATTGCCACCCATAGGATATGTGGATTTCTTGGTAATTATAATCATTCGAGAGTGGCATCATAGGAGGCACACTTAGAGGTTGATGCGAGAGTTGCATGCTCAATTAAGGACTAGGGATGCAAAGATTACTACTTTTGAGGTGCAGCTAGCAGCAGCTTTGCGAGATAGGTTGCCCTTGAGTGTTGCTTGGGACGTTCCGTGGTGCTCTAGACATTTTTACTTCTTCATATAGTGGTTCCCCTGAGGCTGTGTCTTTGGGGGAGGGAGGGGGGGTCGTGGATTCCCTTACCCGAGAGAGGGATAAGCTACTTGTTAAATGTTAGGGCTATGAGCGGGATAAGTCCTACCCCCTGGTTGTGGAAGCTTCTTCTAGCACCCCTCCTTCTTTGACGTGGCAGAACCATCTGGTATTGGTGCAAGTACTTTCCTCGCTGCTATTGATGAGCCAATAGATCCCACCTCTGAGGCCTTGCTCGATTCTTCCTCAAATGATGATGAGGATCGCTACATTTTTGCTCCTTGTTCCTAATTTCTTTTTGGCTCCTTGATCCCTGCATTTAGAAAGGTGTTTTTAGTTCTTTATTTTTTTCAGTTTTCATTACACGCACTAGTTGGTGGCTTTTTGTGAGGATGCATGGTGCCATTTCCTACATAGTTAGTACAGACAAAGCATTTATATGAAAAAGAATTTTAACAAAAAATATACTCCTTTTGGAAACAACGATACACTTTTGCCTATATATCCTTTGAAAGGATCCTTGTTTTCATTCAACACTCGCTTACCTGGTCATAAGAATGCCTCGCTTGAATCTTTGTAACTTTTTAACTGTTTTTGCCTATCAAGATCCTTAAGATGTTTTTTTTTCTTGTTTTGCCACTAGTGCCCTAGTGGCTTTTCACCAATTCCAGCTCTGTCATGGTTGCACCAAGATGCCCTTGCAAGTTTTAACCAAGGTCAACAATTTTGTGTCTTGCCACACTCCTACCTTTTTACCTACAATGCGCTTTTGGGTTTTTACCATATCCTCAGGAATGTGCCCCCCTTTTTTTTTAGATTTCCATTTTCTATTGAAAAGCCTTAAATATGTGCTCGTAACATCTCTTGGCTTTCCTTGGGATAATCGTATTTCGAGGAGCTCATTTGGACTAAGCAATTTAACCTTGATTTAAGAGGACTTTTATCGGGATTTTAATGTGGGCCAGTGGTGTAAGCACTCCATGTTTGCCCGTTCGGCAGTCTCCGGCTTGACTGGACTCACATTCAAATTGGCACAGACACATTCAAGTCAAAACCGACTTTATAGGCTTAATCTAATCAATCAATCAATCGCTTCGCAAGCCTGCTAAGCCTAATAGAGGCAAAATGACCAAAATGCCCTCAAGGTATTTCTCGGCCATATTCCAGTTGGCACATCTTCTTAAAAATGGTAAGTCCCTATTTTAACCTCAATTCCAATTCCAAATTCCAGTCCAAGTCAATCTGGCCCATCTTTCGAAAAAGTTGATCCCTCAGATGGTAAACCCATCCAGCACTACACGTTTATCGAGAAAATTCCTCAGAACGATAAATCCCTTCAAACATGTCAATCGGGATGGAACTTGAGTGATCGAGATGGTAGAGAGGTTCATTTCTGGCACCTGCTAGCCTGCCAATATAGAATGTTCGCTATTTGGCACGTCAATCGAAAAAGTACTTAAGGCCTTGAGATAATAAGACCATTCAACAGATTCCTGAGATCAAGCAGTCTTTAGAATGAGCGCGCATTGTCAGAGTGACGGAAACACTCACAAACATTGTAACCGTTAGAGTGGCAGAAACACTCGCAAATAGGTCGACATTAGGAATTGCCAACAAACTCCCTATGTCACAAGACCAAACACGCCTCTTGGCCGTGACACGTTAAACGAAGGTTGGAATACCTTTGGAAACCAACTCGTCACACATTGTCAGAGTGATGAAAACACTCAAGGTTGAGGTCAACACCAGTGCATGTTAGCCCACTCCGATGAAAAATGACCAAACTGCATTTTGGGCCTACCAGCACGCTTTTTGAGAAAGTACCTAAGTCCTCAGAGCTATAAGTACATCTTTCTAAGATTGTTCCAAAGGCAATCTGGCATGTTCAAGTGCCTTCCAGTCGGTTCTGGATCAATTCCGAAACCATCTGATCAAAATGAGCATTTTGTCCCTAAGCCTCTGATTGCCTCCAAGAACCACACTAGCTCTAGGTATCAAATTGGTTACCTCGTAAGGATGCTTCTAATAGTATTCCCAACCTTCTAGTATCTTTCTGGACCATTTTGAGTCCATTCTGGAAAACTCAGTGCAAAATAACCGTTTTGCCCTTAGTAGGCCAATCGCCTCTTCCAACCATACCGGCTTTGAGTATCAAACCGGAGACCCTTTGGAGCACTCTTGATAGTATTTCTAACCTTTGAATCATATCCTGGTCAATTCTGAACCAGTTTCGGTGTTTCACTATTCAAATGACCATTTTTCCCTTGGAGGGACAGTCACCCTTTTTAACCACACCAGCTCTGGTTATCAAACCGGTTACCTTTAGGACACTCTTTCAAAGGTTTTCATCCATCCCCAGCCTTCCGAATCATTCCCAAACTTTTCAAAGTCACTCCTAGTGAAGGCAGATTAAAAATTGAATGGTAGTCACTACAACAGATGCCCAAATCATTTGTCTTGTAACCCAAAGGTCAAAAGATCTATTTCTTATCGCCTCAAAAGTTTTCCAAAGGGATTAGTGCCACTAGTAGTGGCGCCAAGCTTAAAAACCAACTAGTGCTATTACAACAAGCGCCAATTTCTATTATAATTGCCAATAAATACTTCCTAGACATGAATCGAAGAGCCCTTTGTTTCAAGCATGCAAGAAGAGGAGGTAGAAGATGGGGATTAAAATAGAAGAAAACCCAAGTGGGTTAGGAGAGAGAAGAGAAAGGGGAATTACATAAAAGTAACTAGAAAACTAACCTCGTATTCTTCTTGCTTTGATTGAATTGTTTGTTTTATTTGATTTGAACTTTGAGAGCTTTGAAGATGCAGCACTTGATCTTCAATGGATGCTTGGAGACTTGTGTTTGATTGTATAAGATGTATAGAGACTAGGGTTTGAGTATATGGAGGCCAGGGCTTGAAGAGGCTTGAGAGATCTATCGTTTTGGGGAACTTCGAGTTCTATTTTCAAAGAGATAGAGTTTCTGGACTGAGTTTGCAGACCCTTTTTACGTAGGAGAATGGTCTATATTTATAGGCAATTAAAACAGGAATTGGCGCCTATTATAGTAGCGCCCATGGAAATTTAACCTGGGTGCCACTCCTAGTGGTGCTGAGCCATTTATTGGCTTGGCACCACTACTAGTGGCACTAACCACTTAGGAAAGTTTTAATGCAGCAAGGAACATATCTTTTGAACCTTGCGACATAAGGAAAAAGATTTGGGCGCCTGTCTTAGTGACTACCATGCAATTTTTGGCTTGGCTCCACTAGGAGCGACTCTGAAAGGTCCGAGAATTATCCGGAAGGCCTAGGATGAACAGGAACCCTTGAAAGAATGTCCCGGAGGTAACGGACTTAAGAAATAATGCCAAAATATTTGAAAGGTTGACCGGCCCCTCAGGTTCAAAACGGTCATTTTGTACCAGGCTAACCAGAATAGACTCGAAATGGTCTGAAAAGATACTAGAAGGTTGGGAATACTATTAGAAGCATCCCTAGAAAATAACCGATTTGATACCCAGAGTTGGTATGGTCCCCGGAGCCGATCGGATGCTTAGGGGCAGAATGGTCATTTTTACCAGATGGTCTCGGAATTGATCCCGAACCGACTAGAAGGCACTTGAACATGCCAGATTGTCTTTGGGACAATCTTGGGAAGATGAACTTACCGCTCTAAGAACTTAGGTGCTTTCTCGAGAAGTGTGCCAAAAAAAGCCCAAGGGGTAGTTTGGTCATTTTTCACGGGAGTAGGCTAGCAGGCAATGGTATTGACCTGGGTTTTAAGTGTTACCGTCACTTTCATGGCGTGTGACGAGTTGATTTCTAAAGGTATCTCGTCCTTCGGTAAACATGTCATGGCTAAGAGGCGTGTTTGGTCTTGTGACATGTGGGTTTGTTGGTAATTCCCAATGTCGACCTATTTGCGAGTCTTTCTGCCACTCTAACGGTTGTGATGTTTGCGAGTGTTTCTGCCACTCTGACGGTGTGCATTCATTTTGGAGACTGCCTGATCTCGTGAACCTGCTAGGTGGACTTATCGTCTGAGTGATCAACTTTCTCAAAAAACATGCCGAATAACGGACATTCTATGTTGGTGGTCTACCAAGCACCAAAAGTGAATCGTTCTACCATCTCGGGGACTTGGGTTCTGTCTCGGTTGACAGGTTTGAAGGGACTTATCGTTCCGAGGAGTTTTCTTAGTAAACGTGCCAGATTGAATGGACTTATTGTTTGAGGGATCAACTTTTTTGAAAGACGTGCTGGATTAGATGACTTACTGTCTGAGGGATTAACTTTCTTAAAAGATGTGCCAGATTGAGTTTGATTGGTCTAGACTGGGATTGAAACTTGAATTGAGGTTAAAATAGGGACTTACCGTCTTTACGAAGACGTGCCAACTGGAATTGGATCTAGCAATGCCCCAAGGGCATCTAGTTAGTTTGCCTCTATTGGGCCCAGCGAGCTTACGAAGCGATTGATTGACTGTATTGAGTTTGGAGAATTGGTTTGGACTTGAATATGTCTGTGTCGATTTAAATGTGAGTTCGATCGGGCCGGAAATTACCAAGCGGGCAAAAATGGGGTGCTTACAAGTGCATAATCTCGGGAAGTTGTTGGATGGTTTTATCGTCTAAGGGATCAACTTTCTCAAAAGACGTGCCGGATAATAGACATTCTACATTGGTGGGCTAACAGGCACTAGAAGTGAACTGTTTTGCCATCTCGGGGACTTAGGTTCTGTCCCGATCGACAAGTTTGAAGGGACTTATTGTTCCAAGGAGTTTTCTAAAAAAATGTGCCAGACTTGATGGACTTACCATCTGAAGGATCAACTTTCTCAAAAGATGTGCCGAATTGAGTTTGACTAGTCTAGATTGGAATTGAAATTAGAATTGGATTTGAGATTGAAATAGGGACTTACCGTCTTTAGGAAGACGTGCCAACTAGAATTGTGAGACTTGTGTCATTCATTTTTCCTTTTTTGTTTTGCACGTCTTATCTCTTTGAACTATATATAGCATATATTGATTTCCTTACCTTGATTTGACTTTCAAGATGGCTAATGCGAGTGATGACGGTTCCATGAGGAGGCGATGATGAGATTTGCTTTGGTCGAGAAGAAGACTAATGCTATTGATGAGGAGAGGGTGTCCTTGCTACGGCTATAGTAAAAGATGCCCCAGATGAGGCTGTTGGAGATGTTGAGACTATCCCTGCTGAAGCTGATGCTAAAGTTGAGGCTGAGGTAGCTTTTTGAGGGGGCCCATGGTGGAACTGCTGGTTCGGAGACTTCTCAATAAAACTAAGCGCGAGGCGCCATGGGAGACTACTTTATGCATGTGACTCTCTTGCCTTGGAATTTGAAGGAGAGGACATTGTTCCGTCTTTGGTCAGGATCTTTTGGGGTTCGAATGCATGGTGTTGGCTTGACTCTTGAATTTTGATTTTGGCAGATATGATGAGATTCCTGTTGACATGTCTCTGGGAAGGGTAATGCTTCTCTTGAGTTAACTTGTGGGAGGAGTGAGGTCAGCTTTGGCCAGTTCATTTTGAATGGATCAACTGGTTTGGGAGGAAGGTGTATGGTGGGATATTGCCCTAGTTTTCATGGTTTGGAAAAGCATTGTTCAAATTTTATTAGGAAGTTGACGGTGGGCTGTTGCCCTATTCTCTGTTTCTTGTCGGCTATGGAGGGCAGGATTAAGGCTCAGGCTGTTGAGGCTGGCTCCATTGGCTGAGGGGAGTAGTTTATAAGCAACATAGATATTTTAATCTCTTATGTAAGAGGGCTGCAGATAGTTTAGGCCCTTATTTAGGAGCTATATTGACTTGCTGGCCGAGTTAAAACCAGTTGGCCTAGGTTGGTTTGTAGAAAATTTGGTAGTGTGTTAGAGATCAGAAGACTGAGACGTTGGGATCATTGACTTATATAGTGCACGGGGACACACCTTACAGAGTCAGAGAATTGGTTTGATGATGACTGGTTGATGTGGTTTACTGAAAGGGACTTCTTGTGAGTTCAGCTATGATGGAGACTTTGGGCTTCTGACCTACCCCAGTTGGGTTGTACTCTGGATGGCAGGATGCTTTGGATAGCTAAACGCTCTGGATAGTTGAATGTTTTGGATGGATGGATATTAGACCTGTTGGGCTGTAACATCAAGATGTTGGGCTTGAGGACATCTTGGACCCTGAAAAAGCTTAAAGAGATGCCCCTTACACTTGTACCTATCTCAGTATTTTGTTAGCAATATCAAGATGGAACATACTAAACTTAATAAATAACTTGTGATATTCATGCTAATTGCTTTGTCATGTTGAGTTTAAAAATTTGTTGCCAACGTAGGTTTCCAATATGTTGGTATCTCTTGACCCATTGTTGAAATGTGAGATTTTGCTGCTTTATTGAGGCCATTTTGTTGGTGCTGCTTGGACAGCTGATTGGGAGATGTGGCTCATTTTTCTTTTTTTATTTTTCTTTTTCTCTCATTTAAAACATTTTTGCCACCCGTGCCCTTGCAAGTTTTCACAGATGCCGGTTCTACCGTTTTTGCACATCAACGCCCGTTTTTGGGTGATTTGGGTTTTCACTGCGTCGGTAGTTTTGTATCTTGCCATAACCTTATTCTTTTACCCATAGTGCCCCAGAGGTTTTTCAATATGTCCTCAAGCCATGCTTTTTCTTTTGATTTCTCTCATTGATGCCGATGAAGATGACTCCTTGCTAAATGAGAATAAGAGTATTGAGTGCTTTGATTTGGAAGAACAATTGATGATGGAATCTGTTGTTGACTGAAGTCACTGTTTTGGTTGAAGATTGTTGATGTTACTTTTGACATCGAGCCTAGAGCTGAGTTAGAATTTTTGCTAGATAGAGCATTTTCTAGTGTAATCATCTTCCTTTGAAGAGTAATTACAACAGTGACCGATCCAAAAGGTCTTTATCTTGGATTGTAATGTGGGCTAGGTTAATGGGGTATTTGAAAGGAAGGGACAAAGGCTCAAAATGTTTTGCTTTACTTGGCTTTTAAGACCTATGATCACCTTTGACAGCTCGACTATCCTTTTCTCTCTTTTTTGTTACTGCTCAGTTTCCCCCTTTATTTTTGTTCACTCTCCCCTTTTATTTATGGACGTATCCCAGCTCTTATGTTTCCTGATAGCATCCTTTTTTTTTTTTTGGCACCATGGTGTTCTTATAGATTTTCACCATGTCAACAGTTTTTGTATTTTGCGCTGCCACCCCCTTTTTTTTTAATTTTTCACTATGTTCTTGAGATCATGCTTTTTTTTTTTTTGTGGCACTCTTTAAACCTACGTCCACTCTTTATTTCTCTTATCCTGTGTACTCTGTCTCAACCCACTGTGGGCGGTGATAATTAGGTTAGTTTTTTCAAAGGAAAATTGGCTCAACTGGGTTTTGCAAAGGGATGCTTTTAACTGCATGGTAGATGAATTGAGGGCCTCTCTTTATTTTAATCATTGCTATCATTGCTTTGTCTAAGTTTTAGAATCCACATAGTAGTGCTTTACCAAACCTGAGTTGACAAGCGCTGGGAAGATTTCTTCGTCCACCTTTGCTTGGATCAATGCTCTTTCTGCCATGTCTTTATGAACTGGGAACGAGGCTTCATAGTTGGGGGCAAACTTGCCTTTGGCTTTCTACTGATTTTTTTTTAGGACAAGATCTCCTTCCTTGGATTGACAGGGCATGGCTTTCTCCTTGAAGCCTCTGGCAATGTGTCTTTGATAGCACTGGGCATGGTAGATGGCTTCCATTCTCTTTTCATCTAGGAGGCAAAGTTGTTTATACCAATCTTTGATCCAGTTTGCTTCAGTAAGTTGAATTTCCACGAGGACTTGAAGATAGGGGATTTTTACTTCGACTAGTAGGACTACCTCATTGCTTTAGACCAAGGAGAATGGTGGTGCCCTAGTTAAAATTCTAACGGCGGTTCTATACACCATCAATGCAAAGGGTAGCTACTCTTGCCATTCCCTATGGTGGTAATTTTTCTTGTAAGGAATTCTCTTCACATTTTTTCCTTTGCTACTCTAATGGCTTTATTTGTTTGTGGATGGTAAGCTACTGAGTTGTAGGGATTGATCTTGAAAGGTTTGGTGATGTTTTGCCATTGTGTCATTGTTAAGGATGCTTGCATTATCTGTAATAATGGAGTCGGGAAGGCCTATAAAGGACGTTTGGAAGTCTTTAGGGTCAAAAGATGCCAAACATTGGATACTCTGCAAGTTTTGTTTTCTAAAAAAGATTTTAGCATGACAAAAAAAGCATTTCATGATCGAGAGTCATTTATTTCAGATTAGCCCATTATATACTTGATATTTACATGATACTTTGATAAGTTAAAATCAAGGAGTTCCTCTTGTAGGCTTCAGGGTCTAGGAATATGAAAGGTAGTCCAATTTACCAACTTTTATCTAATGCTGCTTGAGAAAGATAAGCTGATATTGAAGGATCAGTGCATAGGGTTGAGGCATCTTTTTTGTGGAACAAGCATGATAGTGATTCTTCGGGAATTTGAACTGATTTGCATGGATGGTAGACTGTTGATTGCTGTCTGCTGCTTAATAGTTGGATTTTAGGTTGACCCTTTTGCTTAGTCTCCTTTGGAGGGGGACAATATCTCATCCTACGAGTATAATGCTAACTGTTGAATTATTATAGATGAAGATCACCTTATAGCTGTGGCCTTAGTCCTTTCCCTATGTTGGAAGGCTCTACTGCTGAGGTGGTTAGCGACTATATTCTCCATTGTCGAATAACTGGAATGAGCTAAGTCTTTTTGGGCAGTTAACATGCATTTGAAGCTTGGAAGTTGGAAGGTTTTGTTGTGGTAATGCATGGGACTGACAGAACTTTGCAAATTGTGAAGTCTTCTTTTTCATGGATGGTGATTGTCGCGACATGGTGTGGAGGTAACATCTTATAGATAGATGGCTAGTTCTTTATACTCTTCAATGTAGGTTAGGCCTCTTCCAATAACTAGGCTCATCCTTACATGATTTTGAATTGGGTGAGATGTTGGAGGGGTTCTATGAGTTCAGTTGTGCTCTTTGGCCTGGGAAAAAGAAAAGAAACAATAAAATGCAGTTCGCATGTGAAGTTGAAGGTTTTATGCAATGTATGTCCTATGGAGGTCTCTTCTTTGAGGGAATCTAGGTATGATGATGAGTCTATTTAGAGGTAGGGTTTTGCCCTTGTTATGTAATACAGTGCCAATTGATGATTCTCTGCTTGGGCAATCCCACATCCACCGACATAGAGGGATTTGGGCCCCTCTTGAGACATGGTTCTATGCATGCCATGAATCCTTAGGGTTGAGAAACCCTTAGAAGTTTTAGTAGGTTTGATTGACACGAGATTGGATATCTCCTTTCACTCTATGATTGATTAAATGCATAAGAATGCAATGACTTAAGTTTATAAAAACTCTAGTCTTGGAATAAATATGGATGCACGAGCATAATGGAAGTGAATATGTGAGCATCATGATAATAGTAAATAAAAGGTTTAGAATACCCCCTTCTTGTCTTGCGTCTACCTTCGACTCTCTTAGTACTTGGAAATGAGGGGGGAATGATAGAAGACAAGAAATAAGAGATAAGTTAACATCTTGATCTGAAAGTTTTATACAATGTATGTCCTAGGAGTGCCCCTACTTGAGAGAAAAACTAAACATGATGCATTTAGCTCACTTTTTGGAGATAAGGGTTTTGCTCATGTATGCAGATGCCTTACCATCGAGTGGGAACATTCATTCATTCATTCATTCATTCATTTACAAAAGGTAGAGGAGTACATTGAATTTTAGGTTTACAATATAAGAGAATCAAAGTACATTTTAATAGGAGGAGAGGGAACACTTTCCTTGGGACTTCCACCTATCTACGTTTACATTTGAGATCCTAAATTATTCTTAAGTCTTCGGATTCCCCTTCTTTGAGTTTGATATTGGGGAGGTCAATGAGAGACATTGCTATTTGATTGCCCCTTGTCTTCTTGGCAACCTTATCTCCGTAAGCATAGAGGGATTGGAGCCTCTCTTTATAGAATGACTTGAAATGCGTGCCATGAGTCCTTAGGGTTATGTGGGAACCCTTAGAGTTTTGGTAACTTTTATGCAGGGGAGAGTGATCTTGGCGTCACTCTCTATGGGTTGATCATATGCATGAAAATGCAGTGAATTGAGTTACTTTGGAACTCTTGTCTTGATATGGAGTATTGAATACATGAGCATGTATGCCAAGAGTACAGAGAGAGAGAATATAATTATAAAATAAATATGTATGCATGAGCATTTATACAAGCATTATAACAACAGGAAAAGATAAGGATAAAGGAAAGTAAAGCAGTTGCCCTTTTCTCCATGGTTTTTTAAATTAACGTGCGTGTCTTAAATCCGGTAGAGGTTTAGCTCTGCATGGTTTCTATATGATCATGAGGTTGAGGGTTTACTAATGCTTCCTAAGAAGGCTCGGTTCTCAGATCTTCAAACCTAGTCGCACTCCCTGAGGTGGTTCCATTATAGGTTGGTGATCCGAGCCGGGGAACTATCAAGAGGTCGTAAGCTAAGAAACTGACACAGCATCTGCCCACAACCATTATACCGTTTCCCCTTCTAACTAAAAGGGATGTAACTAAGTAAAGAAGGCAAGTATATGAATGCAACTACACGATGCAGTGTGTGTGTGTGTGTGGAATTTTTGAAAAACTGTGGAAAAGGCCCAACAATGCCCATCCATCTTGTCCATTCTATCTTATTCATTCATGACATACATGGCAGTTAATATGTGTAAACACCCCATTTTTGCCCGCTCAGCAGTCTCTAGTCCGTCCCGACTTCAATTTAAGTCAATATGGACATATTCTAGAATTCTAGTCTTAATCTAGTCAGTTCATCACTTCGCGGGCCCACCAGGCCCAAATAGAGGCGAAATGACCAAAATGCCTTTGTGGCGTTATTCGGTCCAATCCTGCAGGCACATCTTCTCGAAGACAGTAAGTCCCCTTTTTCAAGTCCAATTCCAATTCCAATCCCTCTCTCGAGAAAGTTGATTCCTCGAGACGGTAAGTCTATCCTATCCGGCACGTTTTCTGAAGAAAGTTTATTCGGAATGGTAAGTCCCTTCAAACCCGTCGACCAGGACGAGACCCCAAGTCCCTTAGGTGGTAGAACGGTCCACCTTTGGCGCCTACTAGCCCGCCAATACAGAAATGTCAATTTTGGCACGCCTTTTGAGAAAGTTCATTCCCCAGGCGCTAAGTCCCTTTTGTAGCTTCCCGAGATCAAACAGTCTCAAGAATGATCGCAAACCGTTAAAGTAGCGGAAGTACTCGTAAACATCGCAACTATCAAAGTAGCGAAAATACTCGCAAACTGGTCGATATTGAGAATTACCAACAAACCCCTGTATCACAGCACTATCGTCAGAGTGGCGAAAACACTCAAACTGAAGTCAACACCAGTGCCTGCTAGCCCACTTCGGTGAAAAATGACCAAACTGCCCCTAGGGCCATTTTTTGGCACGTTTCTTGAGAAAGTACCAAAGTCCTCTGAATGGTAAGTCCACCCTTCCAAGATCGTCTTAGAGACGATCCGGCATGATTAGGTGCATTCTAGTCAGTTTTGGGCCAATTTCAAGACTTTCCGGTCCAGATAACCATTTTACCCCTAGGCATCCGAACGCCCCGGGAACCACACCAGCTCTGGGTATCAAACCGGTAATCTCCCAAGAATGCTTTTATAGTATTCTCGACCTTCCTTTATCTTTTCAAGTCATTCCGAGTCAGTTCCGACAAACCCGGTGCAAAATGACCGTTTTGCCCTTAGTGGGCCGGTCGCCTTTTCCAACCACACTGATTCTGGGTATCAAACCAGTAACCTCCTAGGCATTCCAAATAATGTTTCCAAACCTCAAGTCTTCTTCCAGAACATTTCGAGTCCATCCCGGTAGTTTTCTGATCCAGTTGACCGTTTTACCCCTAATGGCCCGGTCAACCCTCTAACACATCTTATCATCCTTTTTCAAGTCCATTACCCTCCGGGACCCTATTCTGAGGGTTCCTGTCCCTTTCTGGCTTTCAGGGCCATTCCCGGTCCCTTAAATCCTTCCCGGACCTTCTAGAGCCACTCCTAGTGAAGCTAGGCTAAAAATTGCATGGTAGTCACTAGTACAGTCGCCCAAATCTTTTGATGATACGTTATTTGCCGACCTTAAAACTTTCCTAACAAGCTGGCGCCACTAGTAGTGGTGCTAAGCCAAATATTGGTCTAGCGCCAGAAGGTTTTTTGGCCTAGCGCCACTGCAACAAGCGCCAGGTCATTCTTCTCTCTATAAATACAGAGTCTCTTCCAGCGTGAAGGAGGTCCGCAAACTCAGTCTAAAAACTCTACTATTCGATATACAGAGCTCGTAGCCTCTCTAAACCCTAGTCTCCTTTAGGTTTTCCAAACCCTAGCCTCCATACACAAGCCCTAGCCTCCTATACACTTAGACACACTGTCATATACTCATACACTAGCCTCCAAAGCCTCCATTGAAGACTTGAACTGCTGCAACTTCGAAGCTCCTGAAGGCCGAAGACAAGCT
The DNA here is from genome assembly GCA_033060915.1 of Euryodendron excelsum. Taxonomy (NCBI): domain Eukaryota; kingdom Viridiplantae; phylum Streptophyta; class Magnoliopsida; order Ericales; family Pentaphylacaceae; genus Euryodendron; species Euryodendron excelsum. The sequence continues at coordinate 32,513,010 of CM065383.1, read as the reverse complement.
CTCGAAGATCAAGACGAAGATTGAAGTGAAGACCGAAGCAAAGCAAGAAAAGCAAAGCGTACAAAGCAAAGCAAAATAAACAAGACATAAGGTAGGCTTTCTCTTTAAGTTTACGCATCTTCCTCTCTCTCTTCTCTCTCCTAACCCACTTGGGTTTTCTTCTATTTTAATCGCCCATCTTCTTCCCCCCCTCCCCCCCCCCCCCCCCCCCCCTTTCTTGCATGCTTGAAATAAGGGACTTTCCGTTCCATGTGTAGGATTAGGCTATTGGAGGGTCACTGTGTCGGGCGCTTTCTTGTAGTCTAACCGGAGACCACGTGGGTTCAGCCCCCTTGATTATATGGTGAAGCCTTTAACCTTGCATGTTTATGACCCCAACTTATATTGTGCATATCATGATCGTGCATTCTTCTAAAATTCATTTTCAAACTCGTTTTCAAAACTTGCATTAACATCGTTTTTAAACTTGCATCAAAATCTTCTTTTTCAAAACTTGTTTTCAAAATCACAATCCTAGGGTAATTCTAGTCTTTCCATGGTTAAGGTTGCTTTAGGAAAGTGTTACATTTAAAGTGACCAATATGGTCCATATTTTCAAAACATTATTATTTTCAAAACCACTATCTTAAAGTGGTTCTAACCTTCTTATGATTAGAATCGTTTTAGGAAAGTGAGATATTTTATATACTTTCTAAAAAATCTCTTCTCAAAAATCTCCTCATAAAAATCTCTTTTCCAACATACTTTCCATAAACTCTCTTTAAATTCCTTTCCAAAATTGTTTTCAAAGGCTCCCTCCAAAAATCTATTTTTCAAAACTTTTTTTTTAAACTCCTTTCCAAAAAAGCTCCCTTCAAAATTCTTTTCTAAAAACACTCCTTAAATTTTCTTCCTAAAAACTCTTTCTAACAATTTCTTTCCTAAAAACTCCTTCCTAAAAGCTTCTTCCAAAATTTTCTATCCAAATCTCTCTCAAAGTTTTACTTTTCAAAATCACTTTTCAAAAACTCTCTTTAAAACTCACTTCCTAAAAACTCCTCTCTAGGATTTCCTTCCAAAAATCTCTTTTCTTAGAGCCCAAGTCAAGCCCTAGAGCCAATGATTAGGAAACCTTAATTTTCCTTCCCAAACACATGATTTTCAATCTTCCTTTAAAACCTAGGTTTCCAAAATCTCCTTTTTTACATCTAAATCCTAAGTTTCCAAAACCTATTTTCTGTGTTAAAACTATAATCTTCCAAATCTAGGGTTTCTAAAACTTCATCCTTCCAAATCCATGTCAAATCCAATATCGCCTTTAGGAAACCAAATCCAATCTTCCTTTTAGGAAACCAAATCCAATCACTCATTTAGGAAACTAGATCCTATCCTCCGTTTTTAGAAACAAAATCAAAACACCTCTTTTAGAAACAAAATCCAATCTTTTGTTTTAGGAAATAGGAATCTCAATCCTTCAAAATCCAAAACTTTCTTAAGTTAAAACTTTCTAAATCCTAAACTTCCTAAATTCTAAACTTTCCTAAAACTTCAAATCTTTCCGAATCTAAAACTTTTTAAACTCAAAACTTTCTTACTTTTAAAACTTTCCTATTTTAAAATATTCCAAATTTCAAAACTTTCTTAAAATGAAACCTTTCTTATTTCAAAACTTTCCTAAATCGAAACTTTCCTAATTCAAAACCTTTCCTAAAATGACACTTTTCTAAAATGAAACTTTCCTAAAACGGAACTTCCCTAAATCGAACCCTTCCTAAATTCAATCTTTCCCTAATCTTCCAAGTCCAATATTCGACTCAAATCTTTCTTAAATCTCAAGTCTTTCTTAAATTCTATCTTTCCTAAGTCTAGGTTTCCTAAATCTCAATCTCTCCAAAACAAGTCCAAATCTTTCCTCCAAGTTCTATCTTTCCAAATCAAAGTCTAATATTTTTAATTCCAAATCCAAATTCCAATCTTCTATTCTAAATTCAAATCAAATCCAAATTCCAATTCGACTCCTTTTTCAAATCAAATCTTCTATTTTCTATCGGACTCTTGTCCGAACTACGACTAACCTGATTCCTCAAAAAGGATACGTAGACAACCCTCATGGGTGCGGTCACAACTTCTTTCAAATCTCTAATTCCACAATCTTTTTCAAGATTCTATTTCCAACTTCCAATTCCATAATCTATTTCAAGTTTCCAATTTCAAAAATCTGTTTTTAAAAATCTCAATTTCCAATCTGCAAAACTTTTTTTTAAAATCAAATCTATCTTTTCAAATCAAATCAAGTTTCTTTCAAATCTATTTCCAAATCTATTTTCAAACTCTCTTTTCTTGCACTTGCATATCATGCATCATTCTTTTTAAAATTCTTTTTCTAAAGTGGATAGGATTAAACATTTGTTAGTTGAAGACTCTCATAGGTGAATTTAGGATAAATAGACATGTAGGTACCGAAAGGGCGGGATAGGGTGATGGCTTAGAGCGTCTTCCCTACACGTAACCAACCTTCGAACCTAGGATCACTGTTTTCGAAAGACCAAAACGGAGTTATTTTTCTAAAAAAGGCTAAAATATTTTCTAAAAGTTGTCAAACAACCTGTTTTCTTAAAAACCCTCTCTTAAGGTAGTATTTTCAAAATTGTTTTCAAAATCCCTAGTTGTACTCTTCGAATTGTGCTTAGTTTTTAGGCGACCTAACTTACCTTAATCAAGTTAGGTGGCGACTCCAAACTTTTTTTAAAAGCCATTTATTCAAATTAAGTTTTCAATTCAAACCTAGTCGCACTCATTCTTTTAGGAGGGTGAGTTCTAATGAGAGAGTACAATATTTTTCCCACTTGTGTGTGTATTCCTCGAGTGCGAAAAATTTGGGCGCGACAATATGAGATAAAATAAAAAAGTGAATAAAGGTCCACCTATAAAAATAAAGATGCAAAAAGTTAGTACTTGAATGAAAAACTTAATGCAAGATAGAATGATTAAACGTGAATTGAATGCAAACAAAAACATCTTTTTGAAAACAGCTTTGACAAGTTTGATTTTAAAAATTTGAAGTGGATATAATTGGACAAATTAATTGAAAACTCTATGTCGCATTCAGATTTTTCGCACTCGAGCAATACACACACAAGCAGGAAAAATACTGTACTCTCTAGTTAGAACTCGTTCTCCTAGAAGAATGAGTGCGACTAGGTTTGAATTGAAAATTGATTTGAATAAAGGGCTTTTAGAAAAAGTGTGGAGTCGCCACCTAACTTGATTAAGGTGAGTTAGATCACCGAAAACTAAGCATAATCTGAAGAGTGCACTTAGGGTTTTTGAAAAGGATTTTGAAAATACTTCCACAAGAGAGTGTTTTTAAGAAAACAGGTTGTCTGGCAACCTTTGAAAATATTTAAGCTCTTTTTGAAAATAACTCCATTTCGGTCGTTCGAAAACAGTGATCTTAAGTTCGGAGTTTGGTTACGTGTAGGGAAGACGCACTAAGTCATCACCTTACCCCGCCCTTGCGGTACCTACATGTCTATTCATCCTAGATTCATCCGTTAGAGTCTTCAATTAATACATGTCCAAAAATATCCACTTTTAGAAAAGATTTTTTAAAAGAATGATGCATGACATGCAAGTGCAAGAAAAGAGTTTAACTTTAAAAAATAGACTTGGAAAAGAAATTTATGATTTGAAAATACTTGATTTGAAACTTGAAAGAAGGATTGAAGAATTGGAAATTGATTGAAAAATAGATTTTAGAATTAGAAACTTGAAATAGATTATAGAATTGGAAACTTAAGAAGAGTTATGGAATTGGAGATTTAGAAAAAGTTATGAAAATAGAAGTTTGAAAAAAATAATGACCGCACTTATGAGGGTTGCCTACGTATCTTTTTTGAGGAATTAGGTGAGCCGTAGTTCAGATGAGTCCGATTGAAAATAGAAGATTTGATTTGAAAAAGGGATTGTCAATTGGAAAAAGGAGTTTGATTTGAATTTAAAATAGAAGATTGGAATTTGGAATTTGGAATTTAGAGTTGAAAAGATTAGACCTTGATTTGGAAAGATAGAACTTGGAAGAAGGATTTGGACTTCTTTTGAAAAGATTAAGATTTAGGAAATCTAGACTTAAGAAAGATAGGATTTATGAGGGACTTGAGATTAAAAAAGATTTGACTCGAATGTTGGACTTGGAAGATTAGGGAAAGATTAGATTCAGGAAAGGTTCGAATTAGGAAAGTTCCGTTTTAGGAAAATTTCATTTTAGGAAAGTCCCAAAATTGGAAATGTTTGATTTAAGAAATATTTGAAAGTTAGAAAGTTTAGAACTTAGAAAGTTTTGACTTTAGAAAGTTTTGAACAAGGAAAGAATTAATATTGGAAAGTTTTGAAATTGGAAAGTTTTGATTCAAGAAAGTTTTGGATTTGGAAAGATTTGAAATTTAGGAAGATTTGAAATTGGGAAAGATTTGAGTTTAGGAAAGATTAAGAAGTTTAAAGTTTAAGGGAAGATTTAAAAGTTTAAGTTTTGGAAACTTAAGGTTTAGGAAAGTATGAGATTAGGAAGGAGTGGATTTAGAAAAGATTTGGATTTGGAAGGATTGAGGATTCCTATTTCCTAAAACAAGAGATTGAATTTTGTTTCTAAAAGAGGTGTTTTGATTTTGTTTTCAAAAACGGAGGATTGGATCTAGTTTCTTAAAGGGAGATTGGATTTGGTTTCCTAAAGGAAAGATTGGATTTGACATGGAATTGGAAAAATAAAGTTTTGGGAAATCCTAGATTTGGAAATCTATAGCTTTGATGTAGAAAATAGGTTTTGGAAACTTATGATTCAGATGTAAAGAATGAGATTTTGGAAACCTAAGTTTTAAGGCAAGAATCGAAATCATGTTTTAGGAAAGAAAGTTAGGGTTTCCTGGTTGTTGGCTCTAGGGTTTAACTTAGACTCTACAAAAAGAGATTTTTAGAAAGTGAGTTTTGAGAAATGGAGATTTTTGGAAGGAAATCCAAGAGAGGAGTTTTTGGAAAGCAAATTTTGAAAAGAGAGTTTTTGAAAAGAGATTTTTGGGAAAGGATTTTAGGAAAGAGATTTTAGGGAATGTTTTTAGAAAGTGAATGTTGAAGAGAGCTTTTAAAAAGGGGTTTTGAAAAGAGTTTTTAAAGGGAGTTTTTAGAAAACAATTTTGGAAAAGAATTTTGAGAAGGAGGTTGGAGAGAGTTTTTAGAAAGTATGTTAGAAAGAGATTTTTAGAAGGAGAGATTTGGAAAGAGAGTTTTTGGAACGTTCATAAAAATATCTCACGTTCCTAAAGCGATTCTAACCATAAGTAGGCTAGAACTACTTTAGGATAGTGGTTTTGAAAACAACAAAAATTTAAAAATATAGACCATATTGGTCACTTTAAATGTAACAATTTCCTAAAGCAACCCTAACCATGAAAAAAGGCTAGAATCACCTTAGGATTGTGATTTTGAAAACAAGTTTTTAGAGAAGAAGATTTTAACACAAACTTTGAAAACGATTTTAATGCAAGTTTTGAATACAAGTTTGAAAACGGATTTTCGAGAGATGCAAGATCATGATATGCACAATGTAAGTTGGGGTCGTGAACATACAAGGTTAAGGCTTCACCACATGATCAAGGGGGCCGAACCCACGTGGTCTCCTGTTAGACTAATAGAAAGCCCCTGACACGGTGACCTTCAATAGCCTAGTCCTACACATGGACCGGGAAATCCCTTGTTTGAAGTATGCAAGAAAGGGGGGGAAAGAAGATGGGATTAAAATAGAAGAAAACCCAAGTGGGTTTAGAGAGAGAAGAGAGAGGGGGGAAGTGCATAAACATAAATAGGAAGCTTACCTTGCGTCTTCTTTTATTCGTTTAACTTTACTTGCTTGCTTTACTTCAGTCCTCACTTCGCTTTGTGTTAGTCTTCAAGGGCTTGTCTTGATCTTTGGGAGCTTCAGGTTGTAGCACTTCAAGTCTTCAATGGAGGCTTTTGAGGCTAGTGTATGAGGGTATAGGAGTATATGTGAGTTAGGGCATGTGTATGGAGACTTAGGTTTAAAAACCCAAAAGAAGACTAGGGTTTAGGGAGGCTACGAGCTCTGTGTATCGAAGAGGAGAGTTTTTAGACTGATTTTGCAAACCCCTTTCACACTGAAAAGGCTCTGTATTTATAGAGAGAAGATTGACTTGGCGCCTGTTGTAGTGGCACAAGGCAAAATTTCCTTCTGGGGCCACTAGGAGTGGCACCATGCCAAATTTTGGCTTAGCGCCACTACTAACAGCGCCAACCACTTAGGAAAGTTTTAAGATCTGTAAGCAACGTATTTTCAGAAGATTTGGGCACCTGTACTAGTGACGACCATGCAATTTTTAGCTTGGATTCACTAAGAGTGGCTCCGGAAGGTCCAGGAAGGATTTAGGGGACTGGGAATGGCCCGGAAGGCCAAAAAGGAACATAAACCCTTAGAATAGAGTCCCGGAGGTATTAGACTTGAAAAATGATGACAAGTTTTGTTAGAAGGGTTGATCGGGCCATTAGAGGCAAATCGGTCAACTGAAACAGAAAACTACCGGGATGGACTCGGAATGCCCCAGAAGAAGACTCGATGTTTGGAAACATTACTTAGAATGTCCTAAGTGGTTACTGGTTTGATACCCAGAGCCGATGTGGTTAGAAGAGGCGACTGGCCCACTAGAGGCAAAAAGGTCATTTTGCACCGAGTTTGTCGGAATTGACTCGGAATGACTCAAAAAGGTAATAGAAGGTCGGAAATACTATAAAAGCATTCTCAGGAGGTTACCGATTTGATACCCAAAGCCGGAGTGGTTCCCGGGGCATTGGGATGCCTAGGGGCAAAATGGTCATCTTAACCGAAATATCTCGGAATTGGCCCGAAACTAACTAGAAGGCACCTAACATGCCGGATTGTCTTTAAGACAATTTTAGAAAGGATGAACTTACCGTTCTGAGGACTTTGGTACTTTCTTGAGAAACATGCCGGAAATGGCCCTAGGGGTAGTTTAGTTATTTTTCACTGAAGTAGGCTAGCAGGCACCAGTATTGACCTGGGTTTTGAGTGTTTTCGTCACTCTGACGGCAGTCTCGTGATATAAGGGTTTGTTGGCAATTCCTTACATCGACCTGTTTGCGAGTGTTTTCGTCACTCTGATGGTTGCAATATTTACAAGTATTTCTGTTACTCTAACGGGTCGCGATCATTCCAGCGACTGCCTAATCTCTTGAAGCAACTAGGTGGACTTAGCGCTTGAGTAATCAACTTTCTCAGAAGGCATGTTAAAACGGATATTTCTGCATTGGTGGGTCAGCAAGAGCCAAAGGTGGACCGTTTTACTATCTAGGGGATTTGGTGTCTCGTCCCAATCGACGGGTTTGAAAGGACTTACCGTTCCGAAGAATTCACTCAGAAACGTGCCGGATTGGATGGTCTTACCACCTCGAGGAATCAACTTTCTCGAAAGGTGTATCGAATTTAATTGGAATTGGAATCAGAAAGGGGACTTACCGTCTTTGGAAAGATGTGCCTATTGAAATTGGATCGAACAATGCCCCCAAGCGCATTTTGGTCATTTTGCCTCTATTTGGGCCCAATGGGCTTGCAAAGCGATCGATTTGACGAGATTAGACTTGTAAAGTTGATTTAGATTAGAATACATCCATATTAACTTGAATACAAGTCTAGATGGACTAGAGACTATCGAGCGGGCAAAAATGGGATGCTTACACTCTAGATGACTGAAGCGTGAAAAGACATGATAATGGCCTAACCCTCTAACCGTTCCCAGTGAATTCACCAACTGTCGCGTCCCAATTTTTCGCACTCGAAAAAATTCACATAAACAAAAAAAACACAGTACCTTCTCATTAGAACTCAATCTCCAAAAAGGATAAGTGTGACTAGGTTTGAACTTGAAATTGATTTGATTAAGGACTTTTGGAAAAAGTTTGGAGTCACCACCTAACTTTGTTAAGGTGAGTTAGGTCACCTAAAACTAAGTGTAATCCGAAGATTAAATTTAGGGTTTTTGAAAATGTTTTAGGAAATATCCTGAAGAGAGGGTTTTTAAGAAAATAAGTTATTTGGCAACCTTTGAAAAAATTTAAGCTCTTCTTTTAAAATAACTCGATTTTTGGTTTTTCAAAAACTATGATTCTATGTTCGGAGGTTGGTTACGTATAGGAAAGATGCACTAGGCTATCACCCTATCCCACCCTTTCGGTACCTACATATCTAAGTCACCCTAGGTTCACTCATTTAGAATCTTCAATTATTCAAGGTCCAATACTATCCACTTTGAAAAGAATTTTAGAAAGAAATTTGACATGATGCATGGCATGCAAGTGCAAGAAAAAGATTTGAAGTTTGAAAAAGATTATAGAAATTGAAAACTTGAAAAAGGTTGTGAAATTGAAAACTTGAAAAATGTTGTGACCGCAGTCATAAGAGTTGCCTACGAATGTCTTTGTTGGGAATCAAGTCAATTGTAATTCGGACAAGAATCTGATTGAAAATAGAGACTTTGAAATCTTTGGAAAGTTTGATTTGAAAAGGTTTGATTTGTAAAGGGTTTGATTTGAAATTTGAATGGAAGATTTGAAATGGAACTTGGAATTGACTTTGATTTAAAATTTAACTTGATGATTTTAAAATTAATTTTGATTGGAAAAGATTGAACTTTGAAGAAGAATTTGGACTTGATTTGGAAAGATTAAATTGAGCTTTGAAAATATCTTAACTTAGATTGAAGTTTGAAAACCAACTTGGTTTTGGAAAAGAGTTTTAGAAAAGAGTTGAAACTTTCTAACTTAGGGTTAAGGTTGAACTAGGGTTTAGGTATCCTAGGACTTAGGGTAACCTAAGGTTGAAGCATGCAATTGAAATAGAAAAGTGTGATCTAGACTTGAAAAGTTTGATTTTAGAAAGTCTTGAATTAGGAAAGTTTCATTTTAGGAAAGTTTTGAAATTATGAAAGTTGGATTTAAGAAAGATTAGGAAAATATTTGATTTGATTTAGAAATACTGAACTTAGAATTGTTGGAAAAAATTGGACCTGAATATTTGATTTAAAAGAATTTAGAAAGTAAGAATTTAAGAAAGATTGGATTTTGGAAATCTTTGAATTAGGTAAGTTTCAAAACAGGAAAGGTCCATTTTAGGAAAGTTTCAAAATAAAAAAGTTTCATTTTAGGAAAGTTTTAAAATAAAGAAAGTTTTATTCAGGAAAGTTTCCAAATTAGGAAAGTTTTGATTTTGGAAAGATTTGAAATTAAGAAAGATCCATTTAAGAAAGGTTTGAACTTAGAAAGATTTGAAGCTTGGAAATAAGATTTAAAATTCTGAAATTAGGGAAGTTTTAAAATTTGGAAAGATTTGATAAGTTGATATTTAAAAAGGTTTGAAATTAGAAAAAGGTTGAAATTATAAAGGATTTGATTTCTATTTTCTAAAGTTGAAAATTGGAATCTATTTCAAAAAATGGATGATTTGATTTTATTTTCAAAATTAGAGGATTGGATTTGGGTTCCTAAATTGGAAGATTAGATTCGACCTGGAATTGAAAAGGTTGAATTTTGAAAATTTTGGATTTGAAAATCTATGATTTGGTATAAAAAGAGGTTTTGGAAACCTATGATTTGATGTAGAAAATAGTTTTGAAAACCTATAATTTGAGGCAAAATAGAAAGTCATGATTTTAAAAAAGGGAACTAAGGTTTCCTAATTGTGAATTCTAGAGCTTGACTTGGACTCCAAGATAAAGAGTTTTTGGAAAGTAGATATTTGAAAAGAGTTTTTAGAAAGTAAATTTTTTAAAAGAGTTTTTAGGATGGAGATTTGCAAAACAATTTGGAAAGAGGTTTGAATATGGATTTTTATAAGTCTCTTAAATATCTTACTTTCATAAAACAATTCTAATCATGAAAAGATTATAACTATTCTAGAGTTGTAATTTTGAAAACAAGAAGGATTTGAAATATAAACCACAATGATTACATTGAATATCACAGCCTCCTAAAACAACCCTAACCATGGAAGGGCTCGAATCGCCTTAAGATCGTGGTTTTGATAGAAACAATTTAGGGTTTACACCTAAAATTTAGACCTTGATAGTTACATTGAATGTAACACTTTCCTAAAACAACATTAACCATGAAATGGTTAGAATTACTCTAAGAATGTTATTTTGAAAACAAGTTTGGAAAAGGAGATTTTAAATGTAAGTTTTGAAAGAGAGTTTTGATGTAAGTTTGAAAATAATTTTGAAAGCAACTTTGAATAATGTATGAATATGACATGCATAATGCAATAGGGTCATGAACATACAAGGCTAGGTTTCACCAAAAAATCAAGGGGGCCGAACCCACACCATCAAAGGTTGAATTTGAAGAAAGCCCTCAGCACGTTGACTTTCAACAATTCTTCCTAGGCATGAACTGGGGAGTCCCTTGTTTCAACCATGCAAGAAGAGGAGGTAAAAGATGGGGATTAAAATAGAAGAAAATCCAAGTATGTTCGGATAGAGAAGAGAGAGGGGGGATTACATAAAAGTAAATAGAAAACCAACCTTATATTCTTCTTGCTTTGATTGCTTGGTTTGCTTTGCTTTTTCTTGAATCTTGAAAGTCTTGAAGTTGCAACGCTTGAGTCTTCAATGGATTCTTGAAGGCTTGTGTTTGAGTGTAAATGGTGTATAGAAGTTAGGGTTTAAGTGTATGGAAGCTAGAGCTTGAAGGTGCTTAAGAGAATTAGTGTTCGGAAAGGCTTCAAGCTCTATTTTTAGAGAGACAACATTTCTAGACTGAATTTGTGGACACTTTTTATGTAAGGGGAGGGGTCTATATTTATAGGCCAACAAAACCACCTTGGTGCCAATTGCAATGCTGCCAGGGCAAATTTTCCACTAGCGCCACTAGGAGTGGCACCACGCCATTTATTGCCTTGCAGTGGCACCAGCCAGTTAGGAAAGTCTTTGGGGCAGCAACAAACATATCTTTCGACCCATAAGACGAAAGGAAAAAGATTTGGGCACCTGTCCTAGTGACTACTATGCAATTTTTAGCTTGGCTCCACTAGGAATGACTCCAGAAATTTAGAAATGATCCGGAAGGTTCCAAGTAACCAAACTTGGTTGGGAATGGAAGGGAAACCTTAAGAGAGTGCTCCAGAAGTAATTGGCTTGAGAAATAATGCTAGAATAGTTGAAAAGGTTTACCGGCCCATTAGGGGTAAAACGGTCAATTGAACCAAAAAACAACGAAATGGACTTGGAGTGACCCGTGAGGAGGGTTGAAGGTTAGAAACACTATTGAGAAGTATTCTGAGGGGTTGCCGGTTTGATACTCAAAGCTGGTGTGGTTAGAAAAGGCGACCAGCCTACTAAGAGCAAAATGGTCATTTTACACCGGGTTTGTCGAAATAGACTCAGAATGATCTGAAAAGGTGTTGGTAGGTTGAGAATACTATTAGAAGCATCCTCATGAGGTTACTGGTTTGGTACCTAAAGCCAATGTTGTCCCTGGAGGCAATAGGATGATGACTAGGGGCAAAATGGTCATTTTGATCGGATGGTCTCGGAATTGATTCGGAACTGACTGGAAAGCACTTGAACATTCCAGATTATCTTTGCGATAATCTAGGAAAGGTGGACTTACTGCTCTAAGGACTTAGGTACTCTTTTGAGAAGCATGTCGGAAAAGGCCCAAGCGGTAATTTGGTCATTTTTCGTCGAAGTGGGCTAGCACGCACTGGTGTTGACTCGGGTTTTAAGTATTTTCGTCACTCTGATGGTGTGTGATGAGTTGGTTTCCGAAGGTATCCCATCCTTCAGTAAACGTGTCACGGCCAAGAGACGTGCTTGGTCCCATGACATAGGGGTATGTTGGAAATTCCTAATGTCGACCTGTTTGCGAGTGTTCCTGCCACTCTAACAGTTGCGATGTTTGCGAGTGTTTCCATCACTCTGACAGTGTGCGTTCATTCCAAAGACTGTCTGATCTCGAGAAGCTACTAGATGGACTTATCGTCTGAGGGATCAACTTTCTCGAAAGACGTGTCGAATAACAGACATTCTATATTGGCGAGCTAGCAGGCACAAGAAGTGAACCGTTCTACTATCTCGAGGACTTGGGTACCGTCCCGGTTAACAGTTTTGAAGGGACTTATCATTCTAAGGAGTTTTCTCGATAAACGTGTTAGACTAGATAGACTTACTATATGGGGGATTAACTTTCTCAAAAGACGTGTCGGATTGGATGGACTTACAGTCTGAAGGATCAACTTTCTCAAATGACATGCTGTATTAAGTTTGATTTCTTTGGACTGGGATTGAAACTGAAATTAAGGTTAAAAAAAGGACTTATTATCTTTAGGAAAACGTGCTAACTGGAATTGGACCGAGCAACGCCCCAAGGGCATTTTGGTTATTTTGCCTCTATTGGGCTTAGTAGGCTTGCAAAGCGATTGATTGATTGGATTGAGTCTGAAGAACTGGTTTGGACTTGAATGTCTCTGTGTCGGTTTGAATGTGAGTCGGGTCAGACTAGACATTGCCGAGCAGGCAAAAATAGGGTGCTTACAACTGCCTAATCTCAAAAAGTTGCTAGATGGTCTTATCATTTAAAGGATCAAATTTCTCGAAACACGTGCCGAATAATGAACATTCTACATTGGTGGACTAGCAGGCACCAGAAGTGAACTGTTTTACCATCTCGAGGACTTGGGTTCCATCCCGGTCAACAAGTTTAAAGGGACATGTCATTCTAAGGAGTTTTCTCAAAAAATGTGCCAGACTTGATCGACTTATCGTCTGAAGGATTAACTTTCTCGAAAGACGTGCTAAATTGAATTTGATTTGTCTAGATTGGAATTGGTATTGAAACTAGATTTGAGATTGAAATAGGGACTTACCATCTTGAGGAAGACGTGCCAACCAAAATTGGACCGAGCAATGTCCTAAGGGTATTTTGATCATTTTGCCTCCATTGGGCCTAGCAAGCCCGCGAATGGTTCATTGACTAGATTGAGTCTGGAAAGCCAGTCAGGGCATGAATGTGTCTGTGTAGGTTTGAATGTGAGTCTAGTTGGGTTAAAGATTGCCGAGCTGGCAAAAATGGGGTGCTTACACTAAGTTACCTCAATCCTAGGTCAAACCTTTTCAAACTCAACTTTCTAAATTCAACTTTTCAAATCTTTCCTAATTCCAATCTTTTCTAATTTCAAAACCTAACTTTATCAAACTCAACGTTCTAAATTCAATGTTTCTTAATTCAAACTCTTTCTTATTTCAAACTTCTAAATATTTCCTAAGTTCAAATCTTTCTAAATTCAAAATCTTTCCAAGTTCAAATCTTTCCAAAATCAAAACTTTCCTAAATCAAACTTTCTAAAATTAAAACTTTCCTAGATCAAACTTTCTAAAATTAAACTTTCTAGAATCAAACTTTCCAAGCTCAAATCAAGTCTTTCCAATTCAATTGCATGCTTCAAACCCTAGGTTACCAAAATCCTAGGATACCTAAGCCCTAGTTCAACCCTAACCCTAAGTTAAGAAGCTTCAACTCTTCTATAAGTCTCAACCCTAAATCAAGATGATTTTCAAACTCCAATTCAAGTCAAGATGACTTTAAAGTTCAATTAAAGATTTTTGAAATAAAGTTAAATCAAACCTTTTTTAAGTCAAATTTTCTAAAGACCCCAAAGTGTCTTTTCAAATCAAACTTTCTATTTTCAATCGAATCATGAGTCCAAACTACGACTGACTTAATTTCCAATAAAGGGATATATAGGCAACCCTCATGGGTGCGGTCACAACCTTTTTCAAAATTTCATAATATTTTTCAAACCACAAATCCCCTTTTCAAATCTCTTTCCAAAATTAAATTCTTTTCATATACTTGTATATCATGCATCATCTATTCTCAAACCCCTTTTTCAAAGTTCTTTTTCAAAGTGTATATAATTGGACATTCGTTAATTGGAGATTCTAAATAAGTGAACCTAAGGTGTAAGCATCCCATTTTTGCCTGCTCGGCAGTCTCCAGTCTGTCCAAACTTGTATTCAAATCAATATGGACATATTCTAATTCAAATTAGTTTTCCAAACCTAATCCAGTCAATCGATCACTTCGTAGGCCCATTGGGCCTAATTGAGGCAAAATGACCAAAGTGCCCTTGGGCCACTATCTAGTCCAATTCCAGTGGGCACGTCTTCTTGAAGATGGCAAGTCCCCTTTTCAATTCAATCCGGCACTTTTCTGAGTGAACTCTTCAGAACGGTAAGTCCTTTCAAACTTATCGACTGGGACGAGACCCCAAGTCCCCGAGATGGTAAAACAGTCCACCTTTTGCGCCTGCTAGCCCGCCAATGAAGAAATGTCCGTTTCAGCACGCCTTTCGAGAATGTTGATTCCTCAGGCGCTAAGTTCACCTAGTAGCTTCCCTAGATCAAACAGTCTTTGGAATGATCGTGACCCCCCGTTAGAGTAATGAAAATACTCGTAAACATCGCACTCGTCAAAATGGCGGAAACACTCGCAAATAAGTCGATATAAGGAATTGCCAACAAACCCCTATGTCACGGGATCGCCATTAGAGTGGCGGAAACACTCAAAACCCAGGTCAACACTAGTGCCTGCTAGCTCACTTTGGTGAAAAATAACCAAACTGCCCCTAGGGCCATTTCCGGCACATTTCTTGAGGAAATACCTAAGTCCTCAGAATGGTAAGTCCACCCTTCCAAGATTGTCTTAAAGACAATCCGGCATGATTAGGTGCCTTCTAGTCAGTTTCGGGCCAATTCCAAGACATTCCAGTAAAGATGACCATTTTGCCCCTAGGCATCCGAGCGCCCCGGGGACCACACCAGCTCTGGTTATCAAACCGATAACCTCCCAGGGATGCTTCTAATAGTATCCCCGGTCTTCCATTGCATTTCTAAGTCATTCCGAGTCAGTTCTAGCAAGTTTGATGCAAAATGACGTTTTGTCCCTAGTGGGCCAATCGCCTTTTCCAGCCACACCGGCTCTGCGTATCAAACTGGTAACCTCCTAGAACATTCTAAGTAATGTTTCTAAATTTCAAGTCTTCTTCCGGGACATTTCAAGTCCATACCGGTAACTTTTCGGCCCGATTGATCATTTTCCCCTTAATAGCCCAGTCAACCTCTCTGATACATCCCGTCATCATTTTTCAAGTCGACTACCCCTGGGACTTTATTCTAAGGGTTCATGTCCTTTTCAGGCCTTTCGGGCCATTCCCGGCCCTTTAAATCATTCCTGGACCTTTCGGAGCTACTCCTAGTGAAGCCAGGCTAAAAATTGCATGATAGTCACTAGTACAGGCATCCAAATCTTCTAAAGATACGTTGCTTGCCGACCTTAAAACTTTCTTAAGTGGCTGGCGCCACTAACCAAATTTTGGCCTGGTGCCACTCCTATTGGTGACAAAAGGAATTTTTGCTTGGCACCACTACAATAGGCACCAGGTCAATTCTGTCTCTACAAATACAGAGCCTCCTCCAGGGTAAAAAGGGTCCGCAAACTCAATCTAAAAACTCTCTTCTTCGATACATAGAGCTCATAGCCATCCTAAACCCTAGTTTTCTTTAGGTTTTTTAAACCCTAGCCTCCATACACAAACCCTAGCTCTTATACACTCATATACTAACCTTCAAAACCTCCATTAAAGACTCGAAGTGCTGCAACTCCGAAGCTTCTGAAGATCAAGCAAGCTCTCAAAGACTGACATAAAGCAAAGCAAAGACCGAAGAAAAGTAAGCAAACAAAACAAGGTAACTAAAAGAAGATACAAGGTCGGCTCTCTATTTACGTTTCCGCAATTCCCCCCTCTCTCTAAACCCACTTGGGTTTTCTGCTATTTTAATCCCTCATCTTCTACCCCCCTCCCTTTCTTGCATGCTTGAAACAAGAGACTCTCCGGTTCATTTGTTGGGTTAGGCTATCGAAAGTCACCTTGTCAGGAGCTTTCTCTTAGTCTAACCGGAAACCACGTGGGTTCGGCCAGCTTGATTATGTGGTGAAGCTTTTAACCTTGTATGTTCAAGACCCCAACTTGCATTGTACATATCATGATCATGCATCTCTCCAAAATCCATTTTCAAATTTGTTTTCAAAACTTGCATCGAAAATCGTTTTCAAAACTTGTGTTAAAATCTTCTTCTTCAAAACTTGTTTTAAAATCACAATCCTAAGGTGATTCTAGTCATTCCATGGTTAGGGTTGTTTTAGGAAAGTGTTATATTTAAAGTGACCAATATGGTCTATATTTTCAAATCCTTATTGTTTTCAAAACCACAATCCTAGAATAGTTCTAATCTTCTTATGGTTAGAATCATTTTAGGAAAGTGAGATATTTTTAGAGGCTTGCAAAAGTCCATATTCTATCCCTTTCCAAATTGCTTTTCAAACTTACTTTCTAAATTCCCTTTTTAAATCCCCTCCAAAATCTCTTTTCAAATCTACTCTCTAAAATCTTTTCTCCAATATACTTTCTACAAACTCTTTCCAATTCTTTTTTCCAAAAATTGCTTTCTAAAACTTCCCTTCACAAAATTCGCTTTTCTAAAAACTCTTTTCCAAAAAGCTCTCTCTGAAATTCACTTTCTAAAAATTCTCCTTAGGTTTTCTTCCTAAAAACTCTTTCCTAAAAACTCTTTTCAAAAATCCCTTTCTAAAAACTCCTTTCTAGGATTTTTCTTCCAAAAATCTTCCTTTCCAAAAACTCACTTTCTAAAATCTCTTTACCTTGAAACCCAAGTCAAGCCCTAGAGCCAATGATTAGGAAACCCTAATTTCTTTCCTAAAACATTTTTACATCACAATCATAAATTTTCAAAAACCAATTTCGTACATCAAATCATAGACTTTCAAATCTAGGGTTTCTAAAACTTACCCTCCCAATTCCATGTTGAATCCAATCTTCCCTTTAGGAAACCAAATCGAATCTCCCCATTTAGGAAATTAGATCCAATCCTCCATTTTTGGAAATAAAACCAAATCATCTCTTTTAGAAACGAAATCCAATCCTCTGCCTTAGGAAATAGGAATCCTAATCTTTCCTTAATCCCAAACCCTTCCTAATCCAAATCTTTTCTAATCACAATCCTTCCTAATCTCATACCATCCTAAACCTTAAGTTTCCAAAACCTAAACTTTTAAATCTTTCCTTAAACTTTTAAGCTTCTTAATCTTTCCTAATCCCAACCCTTCCTAATCTCATACTTCCCTAAACCTTAAGTTTTGCAAAACCTAAACTTCCAAATCTTTCCTTAAACTTTAACCTTTTTTTAGTCTTTCCTAAATTCCAACATTTCCTAATTCCATATCTTTCCAAATTTCAACTTTCCAAAATCTAAAGTTTCAAATTTTTCTTAAACTCAAATCTTTCCTAATTTCAAATATTTCTAAAACTCAAACTTCGAATCTTTTTAAATTTCAAACTTCCTAAATTTCAAATCTTTCCAAATCCAAAACTTTCTAAATTTGAAACTTTCTTAAGTTAAAACTTTCTTAATTCAAAACATTCCAGTCTCAAAACTTTTCTAATTCAAAACTTTCTAAATTCAAAACATTCCAATTTCAAAACTTTCCAATTTTAATTCTTTCCTAATTCAAAACTTTCCTAATTCGGATCTTTCGTAAAATGAAACTTTCCTATTTTGAAACTTTTCTAATTCGAATCTTTCCTAAAACTAATATTTCCCTAATCTTCCAAGTCTAACATTTGAGTCAAATCTTTTCTCAAACCCTTCCAAGTTAAGTCCAATCTTTCTTAAACCTCAAGTCTTTCCTAAGTCTCATCTTTTCTAAGTCGAGGTTTCCCAAAACTCTATCTTTCCACATCTAGTCTAAGTTCTCTTTCAAGGGTCAAACCCTCTTTCAAGTTCAATTCTAGGTCTAAGTTCAATCCTGTTTTCAAATCTTCTATTCCGAGTTTCAAATCAAAATCTCTTTTTCAAATCAAATACTCTATTTTCTATTGGACTCTTGTCCGAACTACGACTGACCTGATTCCTCAAAAGGGATACGTAGGCAACCCTCATGGATGGTCATAACTTTTTTCAAATCTCTAATTCCATAACTTTTTTCAAATCTCCAATTCCATAACTTCTTTTAAATCTCCAATTCCATAACTCTTTTAAAGTTTTAAAGTCCATAATCTATTTCAAATTTCTAATTCCAAAAATTTATTTTCAAATCTCTATTTCTAATCTCTAAAACTTTCTTTCAAAATCAAATCTATCTTTTCAAATCTCTTTTCTAAAATTGAATCAAGTCTTTTCAAATCTATTTCCAAATTAAATCTTTTTCTTGTACTTGCATATCATGCATCATTTCTTTTAATTATTCTTTTTAAAAGTGGATAGTGTTGGAAATATATTAATCAAAGACTTTGATGGGTGAATCTATGGTGAATAGACATACAGGTACCGCAAGGGTGGGGTAGGGTGATGGCTTAGTGCGTCTTCCCTACACGTAACCAACCTTCGAACTTAGATCACTGTTTTCAAGGACCAAATGGAGTTTTTTCAAAAAAGGGCTTGTTTTTTTTTTTTTTTTTTAAAGGTTGCCAAACCACCTGTTTTCTTAAAAACCTTCTCTTGAGGAAGTATTTTCAAAATCATTTTCAAAAACCCTAAGTGTAATCTTCGGATTATGTTTAGTTTGAGGTGACCTAACTCATCTTAATCAAGTTAGGTGGCTACTCCAAATTGTTTTCCAAAAACTCTTTATTCAAATCAACTTTCAATTTAAACCTAGTCGCACTCATTCTTCTAGGAGGATGAGTTCTAACGAGAGAGTACAGTATTTTATTCGCTTGTGTGTGTATTCCTCGAGTGCAAAAAATTTAGGTACAACATAAGGTAGTAAGACATGTAGGTACCTCAAGGGCGGGATAGGGTGATAGCCTAGTGCATATTTCCTATACGTAACCAGCCCTCGGACCATAGATCACTATTTTTGAGAGACCAAAAATGGAGTTATTTTAAAAAAAAAAATGGCTTAAACATCTTTTCAAGGGTTGCTAATCAACCTATTTTCTATAAAAACCCTCTCTTGAGAAAGCTTTCAAAACCTTTTTTCAAAAACCCTAAGTTTGGTCATTGGATTATGCTTAGTTTTAAGTAACTTAACTCACCTTGACAAAGTGAGGTGACGACTCCAAATCTTTTTCAAAAGTCCTTATTCAAATTAATTTTCAATTCAAACCCAGTCGGACTAGTCCTTCTAGGAGGGTGAATTCTAATGACAGAGTTGTAAGCACCCCATTTTTGCCCGCTCAGCAATCTCCGATCCATTCAAACTCGTATTCAAATCAACACAGATATATTCCAGTTCAAATTAATTTTTCAAACTCAATTCAATCAATCCATTGCTTCGCGGGCCCATCGGGCCCAAATAGAGGCAAAATGATCAAAATGCCTTGGGGCATTATCCAATCCAATTCCAGTGGGCACATCTTCTCGAAGATGGTAAGTCCCCTTTTCAATCTCAATTCTAGTTCAAATCCAATTTCAATCCAATTCTAGTTCAAATAAAATTTTGCACGCCTTTTGAGAAAGTTAATCTCTCAAGAGGTAAGACCATCCAGTCCGGCACATTTTTTGAGAGAAATCTTTGGAACAGTAAGTCCCTTTAAACCCATCGACCGGGATGAGACCCCAAGTCCCCAAAATGGTAGAACAGTTCACCTTTGGCGCCTGCTAGCTTGCCAATGAAGAACGTCCGTTTCGGCATGCCTTTTGAGAAATTTGATTCCTCAGGTGATTAGTCCACCTAGCAGCTTCCCGAGATCAGGCAGTCTCTGGAATGATCGTGAACCGTTAGAGTAATGGAAGTACTCGTAAACATCGCAACCGTTAGAGTAACAAAAGTACTCGTAAACATCGCAACTGTCAGAGTGGCGGAAACACTCCTAAACATGCCGACATTAGGAATTGCCAACAAACTCCTATGTCACAGGACCACTA
Organism: Euryodendron excelsum; assembly: GCA_033060915.1. Classification (NCBI taxonomy): domain Eukaryota; kingdom Viridiplantae; phylum Streptophyta; class Magnoliopsida; order Ericales; family Pentaphylacaceae; genus Euryodendron; species Euryodendron excelsum. The sequence goes on along the minus strand of CM065383.1, from coordinate 32,493,013 downwards.
TCAGAGTAAAGGAAACACTCAAAACCCAAGTCAACACCAGTGTCTACTAGCCCACTCCGGTGAAAAATGACCAAGCTGCCCCTAAGGCTATTTTCGGCACGTTTCTTGTAAAAGTACCTAAGTCCTTATAACGGTAAGTCCACCCTTCTAGGACCATCCCAAAGATGATCTGGCATGTTTAAGTGCCTTCCAGTCAATTTCGGGCCAATTTCGAGACCCTCCGGTCAAAATAACCATTTTGCCCCTAGGCATCCGAGTGCCTCGAGAACCACACCAACTCTAAGTATCAAACTGGTAACCTCCCAGGGATGTTTCTGATAATATCCCCAGCCTTCTAATGCATTTCTAGGTCATTCCGAGTTAGTTTCGGCAAACCTAGTGCAAAATGACCATTTTATCCCTAATAGGCCAGTCGCCTCTTCTAACCACACTGGCTCTGTGTATCAAACCGGTAGCCTCCTAGAACATTCTAGCTAATGTTTCCAAGCCTTCAGTCTTTTTTCAAGACATTCCAAGTCCATCCCGGTAGCTTTCCGGCTCGATTGACCGTTTTGCCCCTAATGGCCCGGTTAACCCCTCCAACACATCCTGTCATTATTTTTCAAGTCCGTTACCCCTAAGACACTATTCTAAGGTTTCCTATCCCTTTCTAGCCCTCCATGCCATTCTCAGTCCTTTAAATCATTCTTGGATCTTTTAGAGTCACTTCTAGTGAAGGCAAGCTAAAAATTGCATGGTAGTCACTAGTACAGGCGCCTAAATCTTTGGAAGATACGTTGCTTGCTAACCTTAAAAGTTTCCTAAGCGGCTGGCGGCACTACTAGTGGCGCCTAGCCAAAAAATGGTCTGGCGCCACTGCATCAAGCGCTAATTCATTCTTCTGTCTATAAATACAGAGCCGCCTCCAGCATGAAAAGGGTCTGCAAACTCTATCCAAAAACTCTGCTTTTTGATATATAGAGCATGAAGTCCTTTCAAACCCTAGTTCCCTTTAGGTTCTTCAAACCCTAACCTCCATATACAAACCCTAGTCTCTATACACTTAACCCTAGCATACATACACTCATATACGAGCTTCCAAAACCTCCATTGAAGACTTAAAGTGCTGCAACTTGAAAGCTCTCGAAGACGGAGCCAAAGCAAGTTCTCGAAGACTGAAGTAAAGCAAAGCAATCAAGCAAAACAAAGAAGATATAAGGTAGGCTTTCTATTTACGTTTACGCAATTCCCCTCTCTCTCTTCTCTCTCTTAACCTACTTGGGTTTTCTTCTATTTTAATTCCCATCTTTTACCCCCCCCCCTTTCTTGCATACTTGAAACAAGGGACTCCTTAGTTCATGTGTAGGATTAGGCTATTGAAAGTCACCATGTCGGGGGTTTTCTCTTAGTCTAACTGGAGACCATATGGGTTCAGTCCCCTTGATTATGCGATGAATCCTTTAATCTTGTATGTTCACGACCCCAACTTGTATTGTGCATATCATGATCATGTATCTCTCCAAAACTTGTTTTCAAAACTTGCATCGAAAATTATTTTTAAAACTTGCATTAAATCTTCTTTTTCCAAACTTATTTTCAAAATCACAACCCTAAGGTGATTCTAGCCTTTTCATGGTTAGGATTGCTTTAGGAAAGTGTTACATTTAAAGTGATTTTCATGATCCATCTTTTCAAATCCTTATTGTTTTCAAAATCACAATCCTAGAATGGTTCTAATCTTCTTATGGTTAGAATCGTTTTAGAAAAATGAGATATTTTTAGAGGCTTGCAAAAGTCTACATTCAAATCCCTTTCTAAAACCTCTTTTTAAATCCTCTCCAAAATCTCTTTTCACATCTACTTTCTCAAATATTTTCTCTAATATACTTTTAAAAACTCTTTCCAATCTCCTTTCCAAAATTGCTTTCTAAGAATTGTTTTTTAAAAACTCCCTTCAAAAACTTATTTTCCTAAAAACTCTTTCTAAAATCTTTTTCCTAAAAACTCTTTCTAAAATCTCTTTCCTAAGAACTCTCTCCAAAAATCCCTTTCCAAAAGCTTTATTCAAAAATCCACTCTCTAAAAAACACTCTTCAAATTTCCTTCCTAGAAATTCCTTTCAAAATATTTACTTTCCAAAACCTCTTTTTCTTGTAGCCCAAGTCAAGCCCTAGAGCCATGGTTAGGAAACCCTAGTCTGCTTTCCTAAAACACAACTTCCAATCTTGCCTCAAAACATAGATTTTCAAAATTTCTATTTTCTACATCAAATCTTAAATTTTCAAAATCACTTTTCCTATGCCAAAATTATAGACTTCCAAACCTAAGTTTTTCAAAATTCCTCCTTTCCAATTCTATGTTAAATCAAATCTTCCATTTTTAGAAACTAGATCCAATCCTCCATTTTTTGAAACAAAATCAAATCACCTCTTTTTAGAAAAAAAAATTCAATCTTTTGTTTTAGGAAATAGGAATCTAAATCTTTCCTAATTCCAACATTTCCTAATTCCATAACTTTCCAAATCTCAGCTTTCCAAAGTCTAAATTTTTCAATCTTTCCTAACTTCAAGTATTTCCAAAACCCAAACTTTGAATCTTTCTAAATTCAAACCTTTCTTAAATTCAAACCTTCCCAAAATCCTAAACTTTCTAAATTCTAAATCTTTCTTAAATCAAACTTTTCCTAATTCAAATCTTTCCTAAAATCAACTCTTTCTTAAAAAGGAAACTTTCCTATTTCAAACATTGTAATTTTAAAACTTTCCTAATTTTAAACTTTCCTAAAATGGAACTTTCCTATTTTAAAACTTTCTTAATTCGAAGATTTTCTAAATCCAATCTTTCTTAAATTCCAACTTCCCTAATCTTCCAAGTTCAACATTCGAGTCAAATCTTTTCTAAAACCCTTCCAAGTCAAGTCAAATCTTTCTTAAATCTCAAGTCTTTCCTAAGTCTAGATTTCCTAAAACCAAGCTTTCCAAAACCAATCTTTTCAAATCTTCCAAGTCAATCCAAATTCTAACTAAAACTCTTTGTCAAGTCAAACCTTTTATTTTCTATCGAACTCTTATTCGAACTACAACTGACCTGATTCCCAAAAAAAGGATACGTAAGCAACCTTCATGGGTGCGGTCACAACCTTTTTCAAGCTTCTATTTTCACATCCTTTTTCAAATTTCCAATTTCATAACTTTTCTTCAACTTCCAAATCCAAAAATCTATTTTCAAATCTTTCTTTCAAAATCAAATCAAGTTCTTTTCAAATCTATTTTCAAAAATCAAAGTCTTTTCTTGCACTTGCATATCATGCATCATGTCAAATTTCTTTTCTAAAATGGATAGTTTTGGATATTTATTAATCAAAGATTCCGAGTGAGTAAACTTAGGGTGAATAGACATATAGGTACCACAAGGGCGGGGTAGGGTGATGACTTAGTGGGTCTTCCTTAAATGTAACCAACCTCCGAACCTAGATCATTATTTTCAAAGACCAAATGGAGTTATTTTCAAAAAAGGGCTTAAATATTTCCAATGGTTTTCAAACAGCCTGTTTTTATAAAAATCCTCTTTTGAGAAAGTTTTCAAAATTATTTTCAAAAACCCTAAGTATAATCTTCGGATTGTGCTTAGTTTTAGGTGACCTAACTCACCTTAATCAAGTTAGGTGTCGACTCCAAACTTTTTCCAAAAGCCCTCATTCAAAATCAATTTCCAATTCAAACCTAGTTGCACTCATCCTTCTAGGAGGATGAGTTCTAACGAAAAAGTACTGTGTTTTTCTCACTTGTCTTTTTCGAATGCAAAAAATTGGGGCACGACAAGAGTAGCGTGCATTTTTTCCACCGTTCTCGATTGCAAAAAAATTAGGGTGCAACAAATCTAGGCATATCTATCCTTGACCCACTCTACTTAATCTAGTTTTGTCTCAATCAGCACTTTTAGAGACTGGATTTCAACCTCGATAGGGAGAATAGCATCGGCCCCATAGACTAGCTCATAAGTAGTGGCCCCGATGGAGACTCTCACCGTTGTTCGGTAAGCCATCACTACAAACAAGAGTTTTTCATGCCAATCTCTATAGTTATTGACCATCTTCCGGAGTATCCCATTAATGTTCTTATTAGCTGCTTCCACTGCCCTGTTCATATGTGGGCAATAGTTGATAGAATTTCGGTGGATGATAATGAACTTTGCACAGAGTTTGGTCATCAGTCGTTGTTTAGGTTGGTCACATTATCTGTGATGAGAGACTCTGGAATTTCGTACTGACAAATGATGTGATTCTTGATGAACATGTCAACTACTTTTGCAATGACATGGACATAGGAGGTTGTTCCACCCATTTAGTGAAATAATCAATGATAACCAAGATGAATTGATGGCTATTGGATGCCTTAGGAGTGATGGGGCCAATCATGTCTATACCCCACATAGAGAAGGGTCATAGCGTTGTCATGGGATGCAAATCTAGAGGTGGGACTTTGATCATATCTCTGTGTATTTGACATTTGTGACATCGGAGGATGTATATGATGCAATTGAATTGCATGGTCATCTAGTAATATCTTGTTCGGAGGATCTTTTTGGAAAGAGCATGACCATTCAATGGGCCTAGCATTGATCTCTCAAAGATTTTGTTCCCAGTAATGAAGTAGTGGCTAGCCATTCTGCAATTGTTCTTCCTATCTTAGAAAGAAGCTTGGTATGAGAACTCTCTTTTCTAAATGTACCTTTTGATGTCATTATTTTGCCTCAATTTTTCAGTCCTCGAGTCTTGGTCTTGACTTGAAACATAAACCCCATACTCTGTCTGCTAGAACTCACTCTCCTCAGAGGACAAGTGCGATGGGCTTTTAAACTTGAAATGCATTCAATTAAGGGTTTTTAGAAAGATGTTTAAAGTCACCACCTAACTTTGATAAAGGTGTATTAGCTCACCTAACACTAAGTGAAGCCCGAAGACTAAACTTAGGGTTTTTTTAAAAGGTTTTGAAAAACTTCCTTAAGAGAGGGTTTTTGTTAAAATAGGTTGGTTGGCAACCTTTGTAGAGTGTTTAAGCCCTTTTGGAAAATGACTCTAGTTTTGGTATTTGAAAACAATGATTCTAAGTTTGGAGGTTAGTTACGTGTAGGGAAAATGACAGAAGAGTATTACCCTACCCCACCCTTGCGGTACCTACATGCCTATTCACCCCATACTCACTCACTTGAATCTCCAGTTCCTAATTAGTCCACTATGTCCACTTGAAAATGTTTTGAAAATGGTGTTGTCATCACTTTTGAGATGCACGATGCAATGCTAAGAACGTCTGAAAGAGACTTGGGGTTGGATTTTGAAAAGGGGCTAATGAGTTTGGAAAGAGCTTATGACCGCACCTATAGAGGTTGCCTACGTATCTCGTTTGATGAGAGCAAGTTAGTTGTAGTTCGATTAAGGATCCGTCCGATTGAAAAGAGTTTCCTGGGAGTCTTGGAATATTTTGGAACTTGAACTCAACAAAGTTTTGATTTGAAATTGGATGTTGGAGTATTTTTGAAATAGAACTTGAGGGTTTTTTTAGGTGCTTTTGAAATGGAATTTGAGGTGTTTTGAATTGTTTTTTAACATAACTCAAGAGAGTTTTGGAGATTTTTTAAAACTTGATTAGGAGTTCTTGAAAATGGGATTTGAATTTGGTAAATGCTCTTGTGAACTTATCTTGAAAAGATTTTTAAAAATAATTTTTTATGTATCTTATGAAAGGTATGTTGATATTTCATTGCCTTTAAGAGATTAGTTAATTGAGAACTAAGCTCCTTTAAAGCTATGATTTTTAAAAAGCATTTTCAGAAAAAGGCTAGACACTTCTCTTGAGGTTTTGGACTTTATGGTTATAGAACCCTTGTTTGGATATCTCACTTTATCTTGAACAACCCTAACCATGGGAGGGCTTAGGATTGCTTCCAGAATGTGATGTTTAAAAATAGTTTTGAAAAAGTTTTTTGAAAAATGTTAAGAACCCTTAAACGAACTATGTAGATTTTATTTGATGTTTCATTTTTCCTAAGAAACCCTAAGCTTGAAAGGGTTAGGATCACCTTATGGTTGTGAGTTTTTTAAATCATTTTGAAAATAGCTTTGTAAAAATGCTAAGTGTCTTTTTGGATTGAGACAAGTTTGAAAGAGTTTTTAAAAACATTTTTGGTTTGGAGTTGCAGCTTAAAAAGAGTCCCCATGTTACAATCTCGAAGCCTCCTAACCTAGGTTGGGCAAACTAGGGTTAAGATAACCTATGGTTAGGTTGACCTAAGGTTGAACCACCTAGAAATTGGTTAACTAGAGTTAAGGTAACCTAGGTGTAGAGGTGACTTGGGATGTAAGTGTTGACCCAAAAGGCAACCCAACTTAGGAATTGGCAACTCGGGCGTCGAGGTACCGAAATGGGGAAGAAGGGTCCGGGGCGTGCGAAACTTGGCGGGAGGCACCGGTATGACACAAGTGATGTGTGGAAGTTGACAGCTTGTCAATTGGTGTCCCGATTTGAAAGTTATGCAAAATTTTAGAATTTCAATAATTAGGTTTTTCGAGTTGTGCCAACTCAGGCGTCGGGGTATCAAAACGGGGAGGAAGGGTCCGGAGAGTGCGAAACTTGACGGGAGGCATCGGTGTGACACAAGTGACGTGTGGGAGTCGACGGCACGTCAATTGGTATCCCGGTTTGAAAATTATCCAAGTTAAGTTGAAGAGGTGCAGGAATTTTTTTTTCTGATAGAAAAGCCATTTGAAATGGCGTTTTTTGGTCAAAAGAAATGCTATTTTGAATGGCGTTTTTTGGGAGTTATAAAAGCCATTTGAAATGACATTTTAAGGGGTATTTTCTCGTATTTTGCCTTTGTATTTTTCTGACGAAATTGAAGTAATTAATGTAAAAACGCTTTTTAGAAAGACGTTTTTAATAAAAACGTCAATTCTAAAAGCGCCAAACCTGAGCTGCGGAATAAAGTTAAAACCGCACTCAGGCTAGGAAATAAGTAAAAAAATTTCCTTTGTCAGGGAAATTTGGCACAGAAAGCCCTCTTGCTGAGAGTGAGTGTTACAAAGCTTCTTCCTCCTGCTGCTGCCGCTCCTAAGTCCTAACTTTGATGGGCTCAGCTATAAATATCCACTCCACAGCGAACAGTCGTATCTACCTATCTAGGACCTGAGACTTGCTGCGATGACTTATAAGACAACGAGCCATGTGAGCCACCACTGAAATTGCTGTGAAAAGTAGCATTTGCATTTGCAATTGTTCGTGGGAACAGTGCTGCTGCTGCAAACTCATGATTCTGCTCGTTGTACCCTTCAGCTAATTCTATTGTTGATGCCTCTGCGAATCTGCGGCCAAAGAAGCGCAAAAAGTTGAGCGATTCGACTCGTGGCTCACCCAATGGCACTCCACCTTCCAACATGCCAACAACGTTGGCCATGTTTGGCCTCAGCATTGGCTCTTCGTGCACACAACACAGAGCCACCCGCACTAGTTTTCCCATCTCCTCGCTTGTGACCCCTCGTCCCCCCATCCTCGGGTCTGCAATCTCCAAATACCTCCTCTGCTCGTGCATTTCCAAGGCAAATAGTGGGAAATAAATTGGCCGGACTAATTCCAAGCCCAAGCCCGACGAAGATGACGATGAAGGCGACTCGTTATTTCCACGGCTGCTATAATTTTCTTCTCCATGCCTCTGCATCTGCTGCTGCTGCTGCTGCATTTGGGGAGAGCAGTTCTTCCTTCCCCTGACCATCTCTAGTAAAACCATTCCATAACTATACACGTCCGACTTGTTGGAGATTGCAGAGTTAGTCAGCCACTCAGGTGCTAGATAGCCTCGGGTTCCTCTCATGGTCGTAAACAAACTGGATTGCTCAGGGCCGACAGCTTCGACAGCCCAAAATCTGAGATTTTCACCTGCAGATTGTCGTGCAGAAGAACGTTTTCTGGCTTCACATCGCAATGGATGATCTTGGGTTCGCACCCACTATGCAAATATGCAAGACCGCGTGCTGTACCAAGTGCAATTTCAAATCTCTCCTGCCATTCCGAAACATGTCCATTACCATTACCATTACCAAAGAGCATCCGATCCAATGAACCCCTGTTCATATACTCGTAAACCAGAAACCGCTGCCTCGCTTGTGCACAGAAACCTTTTAATCTAACCAAATTGACATGGTGAATGTTCCCAATTATAGCAATCTCAGTGCAAAATTCTTTCTTCCCTTGGACGCCCGAACTAGTGATCTTCTTCACAGCAACAGCAGTTTCGTCCTGAAGGGTACCTTTGTATACAGTCCCAAACCCTCCAGAACCAATTTGAGTCCTAAAATTATCAGTTGCAACCACAAGTTCTTCATAATCGAACCTCACTGGCAAGCCTGGGATAGAGATTATCTCAAGCTCTTCTGCTGAAGAGTTTCTGCAACTTGATTTTACTAGTGCGTTTCTAGACTGCCTTTTTCTTCTATACCAAAAAATAACAATCACAACTGTAATTAACAGGAAGAACCCAGATGAAGGTAATAGTACCAAACCCAAAAGTGGGAAATTCCGCTTTGTATCGTTTTCACTATTTGGGTTTGCAGGGGAAGATACAACTAGAGCCTTTATGTAACCCATCCGATCTGTTTCACTTGTCGAACTCGCGATAATTGAACCCAGATAATTTTCAAGAAAATAACAAGACCCAGAAAGAATTACCATGGAAAATTCCCAAGCAAGAACAGTTCCGAGAGCAAAGACCATCACAAACAGATAAACTGACACCATGTAGCACAGGTTCGGTAAAATCATTTGCGAAATAATCCATTCCATTGCCCAGTTTCATGTACAAAATCGAGGAATTCAATTCATTGTTATTACCCTTAGTACCATTGCGACTTGCATTGCAAGATGATGATGACAAAGAATAAGAACTATCCATCGGCGTGCAATCTCCATTCATCTGAGGACTGCTATGAAAACCGGGAGGACAAGAACATTTTCCGGTCGAGCAGAGTCCAACTTTGCCACAAAAGGATGGGATTCGACAGTCATCGATTGGACCTGAGAATTCTTGGACCCAATTCTGGCTACATAAGCTTCTCACAACAAAGCGGCCATCGTGTTCCAAAGTTGCAATCCGAAACCCAGAAGAAACACCAAAAACCACTTGGAGAACAACTATCGATCCATTGGCATTGGCCCCAAATAGATACAGACCACTGCTGTTCATTGACATGTACGAAGCTGGCAGGTTCGACTCCTTGTAAGCCTTATTGTACATCGATAATTTCCAATAAGTAAACCCATTCCACTGCATTATCGCATCACCGCCGGTGACCGTGAACCGGTAATCACCCAAGTCTTCACCGGACGACACGGCAGCACCGAACAAGGATTCACCGACGCGTAAACGCTGCCCGATGACAATGGTGTCCGGCTGGTGATCGAAACTTTCCCACAAAGGCCCATTGGATTGATTGAGCAGAACTAGATTGTCGGAGACCTGGAGCTGCAACAGAGCAACTTGGGAGCTAAACGGCGTTGTTGACCACAAAGGGGTTGCCTGCATCGTCGGTGATGGAGACGCCGTCGACAGGAGGCGGATCTTGGCGGAATCGGAGATCGGAGAGTTGCGATTGGCGGACCAGATGATGGTGCGGGAGGCAGTGTGGAGTATGACAAAGTAGAAGGTTCTGTTTTCTGGTTCGGAGTTGGTGATTGCGGCTTGGAAATCTCCGCCAGAGGAGGCCAAGAAAGAACCGGAGTTGTCAATGAACTGGAAGTGGGAGGCCGTGAAGCTCGGGCGGATGAATTCAGTTGAGAGCGGGCCTGAATGGCCGAGAAGTGCACCGGATAACAGGATGAGGAGGACGGGGAAGGAGGAGGAGGAGGATACGGTGAGTATGAGAGAACTCATGCAGAAGAGAGACAGAGAGATAGAGAGAATGCGAGGGGAGAGAGAGAGAAGTGTTTGATTGGGAGTCTGAAGTGTGGAAAGGGATGGTGGTGGGAAGGCAGTCACCATTGGAGGGGTCTGTTCGGCCAACTTACTTATAGTTTATAAATTATAAATTATAAGTTATTTTTAAAAATAATTATTTTAAAAAATATAATTAAATATAATTTTTTTTAAATTATTTATTTAAAGATATTTTTAAAAAATTATAAATATAAATTATAAATTATTAAATAAATTACTTAGAAACTTATAAATATAAATTATAAGTTTGAATTGAGTTCTCACAGGAGGATTAGGAGTGGAGGATTTTGTATTGGCTGTTGCATTGACTCTCAAAATATGACAAATTTGCCACCGCCTTGTGGTCCTACTTTTGAGGTGGGCTAGCTGACTCGCGCTAACCTGAGCTATGCGTGTTCGCAATCGCATAAAGCCAGTTGACCATTATTTCCGGGGTAATTTTGTACGAACGGACAGCAGAATTGACGCAAATTTTGGTTTTTTTTACAAAACTAATGTAAATTTTAAAAATTGTTTTCCAAATAAAATATTTTTTAAATTTAATTTAAAAATAATGTGAAAGCATGATTATGAACCATGCTTTACTTTTTTTTGTCTACGTGAATTGATTGCGTGATAGTGCATTGCATAAATGAGTCTATAAAAGAGTGGTTAGCAACCACGTTTTTTTATATTTTATACATTTATATAATATTTATACATTATTATTTAGCATAATATTATTTACCCAATTGACAATGCATTATATTTCAATTATTTATTTTATATTTCATACATTTATATAATATTTATACATTATTATTTAGTATAATATTATTTACCCAATTGACAATGCAGTATAATATTATTTACCCAATTAACAGTGCAACATAATATTTATAGATTTTATACATTATTATTTAGTAAATTAAATGATTTATTAAAGATATTAAATTATAAATTTTGTATTTTCGTATTTGTAACTAAATAATTTAGAAAACATCTATTAAAAAACAACTAAGGCTAATATCCTAAATGCCCTAAAAACCCTAGATAATGCCCTAAACCTAACCAATTCAAATTGCAACTCTAAGCAAACCTAAGGCACCAATGCCCTAGCAACCCACCAACGCTCTAATATAAACCCTAACTCTAGCAACCCACCAATGCCCGAATCCTAGCCCTAACTCTAATCAATCGAAAGCCTAACCCTAACAACCCAACAACACTCTAACTCTAACTAGAGATAAAATGGTCATTTGGACCAAAAAATATCGAAATGGGCTCGGAATGGACCGAGATGGCACTTGGAGATTAGGGATACTCGTGAGAGTGCCTTAGAGGCTTACCGATTTGATATCCAGAGTCGGTGTGATTGAAAAGGATGTCTAGCCCACCAAGAATAAAATGATTATTTGAACTGAAAAACATTGAAATTGGTTCGGAGTCGACCAGGATAGGATTCGAAGGTTGGGAGCATTATGAAGAGTGTCCTAGAGGGTTACTCGTTTGATACCCAAGGCCGACGTGGTTGAATGGGATGACCGACTCGCTAAGGGCAAAATTGTCATTTTGATTGGGAAACACCAAAATGGGTCTGGAATTGATTGGAAAGGGATTTGGAGGTTGGGGATACTTGTGGGAGTGCCTTTGGAGGCTTACTGATTTGATACCTAGAGCCGATATAGTTGACGAGAGTGATCAGGGCGCCTAGGGGCAAAATGGTCATTTTAACTAAGAGTCTCCGAAATTGGTTCGAATGGCATTCTGACCATGCTGGATTGTCTGGGACAATCTTGAAAGGGGTGGACTTATCATTTTGAGGACTTAGGTATCCTCTCAAAAAGCGCACCAGATTGAATTTTACAGGAATGATGCCTTAGAGGCATTTTAGTCATTTGGCTTCAAGCGGGTCTGACAGGCCCAGGAAGCGACCATTTGACTGGAGTGGAGTTTGGAAGGTTGGTTTAGGTTTGAAGGTATTGTAGCATTTTAAAGTGGGTCTGGTTAGGCCAGAAATTTCCTAGTGAGCAAAAATGGGGTGCTTACAATTGTCCAGATTTTTTGCACCCAAAAAGACAAGTGAGGAAAACATAGTACTCTCTCGTTAGGACTCATCCTACTAGAAAGATGAGTGCGACTATGTTTGAATGAAAAATTAGTTTGAATAAAGGGCATTTGGAAAACAATTCGGAGTCGCCACCTAACTTGATTAATGTGAGTTAGGTCACATAAAACTAAGCACAATCCGAAGACTACACTTAGGGTTTTTGAAAACGATTTTGAAAATACTTTCTCAAGAGAGGGTTTTTAAGAAAACAGGTTGTTTGGCAACCTTTGAAAAATATCTAAGCCCTGTTTTGAAAATAACTCCATTTTAGTCTTTGAAAATAGTGATCCTAAGTTCGGAGGTTGGTTACGTGTAAGGAAAATGCACTATGTCATCACCTTACCCCACCCTTGGGGTACCTACATGTTTATTCACCCTAAATTCACTTATGAGAGTCTTCAATTAATCTATGTCCAAAACTATCCACTTTAGAGAAAGAATGTTTAAAAGAAATTAACATGATGCATGATATGCAAGTGCAAGAAAAAAGAGTTTGAAAAGAACTTGATTTGATTTGAAAAGAGATTTGAAGAGATAGATTTGATTTTGAAAGAAAGTTTTCGAGATTCGAAATAGAAACTTGGAATTGGAAGTTTGAAGAAGATTGTGGAATTGAAAATTTGAAAAAGGTTGTGACCGCACCCATGAGGGTTGCCTATATATCCTTTTTGAGGAATCAGGTCAGTCATAGTTCGAAAAATAGTCCGATAGAAAATAGAAAATTCTGATTTGAGCTTAGAATAGAAGATTTAAAAAATGATTTAATTTGAACTTAGAATAGAGGATTGGAAATTGGAAATTGGAATTGAAAGGAATTGGACTTTGATCTTAGATTGAAAGATTTGAAATGATTGATTTTGAAAAACTTTGTTTTAGGAAACCTAGACTTAGGAAAGATGAAACTTAGGAAAGACTTGAGATTTAAGAAAAATTTGACTCAAATGTTGGGCTTGGAAGATTAGGGAAAGATTGAATTTAGGAAATGTTCGAATTAGGAAAGTTTCATTTTAGGCAATTTCCATTTTAGGAAAGCTTCATTTTAGAAAAGATTTAGAATTTGAAAAGTTTAGAATTTAGAAAGGTTTCGAAAGTTTCAATTTAGGAAAGTTTGGAAATAGGAAAAGTTTCGATTTAGGAAAGTTTTTTATTTAGGAAAGTTTTTGTTTTAGGGAAGTTTCAAACTAGGAAAGAATTAAATTGAAAACTTTTTGAAATTGGAAAGTTTTGACTTAAGAAAGCTTGGTTTTAGAAAGATTTAAATATAGGAAGATTTGAAAAGTTAGATTTCGAAAAGGTATAGAATTTAGGAAAGGTTAGAGTTAGGAAGATTAAGAAGTTTAAAGTTTAAGGGAAGATTTAAAAGTTTAAGTTTTGAAAACTTAAGGTTTAGGAAAGTATGAGATTAGGAATGATTGGAATTAGGAAAGATTTGGATTTGGAAGGATTGATGATTCCTATTTCCTAAAACAAAAGACTGGATTTTATTTTTAAAAAGAGATGTTTTGATTTTGTTTAAAAAAATGGAGGATTAGATCTAGTTTCCTAAATGGGAGATTGGATTTTGGCATAGGTTTGGAAGGTAAAGTTTTGGAAACCTTAGATTTGGAAGATTATAGTTTCGAAGTAGAAAATAGATTTTGGAAACTTATGATTTTGATATAAAAAGGGAGGTTTTGGAAAGCTAGGTTTTGAGGTAGGATTAGAAATCATGTTTTATGATAGGAAATTAGGGTTTTCTAATCGTTGGCTCTAAGGCTAGACTTGGGCTTTACGAAAAGAGATTTTTTGAAAGTGAGTTTTTAAAAATGAAAATTTTTGGAAGGAGATCCTAAAAAGGAGTTTTTGGAAAGTGAACTTGAGAAGGGTTTTAGAAATAAGATTTTGGGAGAAGCTTTTCGAAAAGAGTTTTTAGAAAAGAGATTTTTAGAAAGAGGTTGTTGGAAAGAGTTTTCAGGAAGGAAATTTAAGGAGTGTTTTTGGAAAAGGAATTTTGAAGAGAGTTTTTTGGAAAGGAGTTCGAAAAGGAGTTTTGACAAATGGATTTTTGAAGGGAGTTTTTAGAAGACAATTTTGAAAATGAAATTGGAGAGAGTTTTTAGAAAGCATATGGAAAAAGACATTTTTAGAAATAAAGATTTGAAAAGAGAGTTTTTAGAAAGTTTATAAAAATATATTACTTTCCTAAAGCAATTCTAACCATAAGAAGGCTAGAACCATTTTAGGATAGTGGTTTTGAAAACAACAATGATTTGAAAATATGGACCATATTGGTCACTTTAAATGTAACACTTTCCTAAAACAGCCCTAGCCATGGAAATGCTAGAATTACCTTAGGATTGTGATTTTGAAAACAATTTTAATGAAAGCTTTTGAAAACAAGTTTAAAAATGAATTTCAGAGGAATGCAAGTTGGGGTCGTTACATATAAGGTCAAGGCTTTACCACATAATCAAGGGGGCCGAACCCACGTGGTCTCCGGTTAGACTAAAAGAAAGCCTCCGACACAGTGACCTTCAATAGCCTAATCCTACACATGGACCAGGAAGTCCCTTGTTTCAAGTATGCAAGAAAGAGGGGGAGGCGGGGGGGGCCGGGGGGGGGGGGGGGGGGGAAGAAGATGGGGGATTAAAATAGAAGAAAACCCAAGTGGGTTCGAAGGGAGAAGAGAGAGGGGTAAGATGCATAAACTTAAATAGAGAGCCTACCTTGTGTCTTCTTTATTTTGCTTTGCTTTGCGTGTTTTGTTTTTCTTGCTTTGCTTCAGTCTTCGCTTCAGTCTTCGTCTTGATCTTCAGTAACTTGTCTTGATCTTCGAGAGCTTCGGGTTGCAGCACTCCAAGTCTTCAATGAAGGCTTTGGAGGCTAATGTATGAGTGTATATGAGTGTATAAGAGTATATAATAGCTACGGTTTGTGTATGGTGGCTAGGGTTTTGAAAACTTAAAGAAAACTAGGGCTTAGGGAGGCTACGAGCTTTGTATATCGAAGAGTAGGATTTTTAGACTGAGTTTGCGGACCTCTTTCACGCTGAAGGAGGCTCTGTATTTATAGAGAGAGGAATGACTTGGCACTTGTTGCAGTTGTGCCAGGCCAAAAATCCTTCTAACGCCACTCCAGGACAAAATTTGGCTTGGCGCCACTACTAGTGGCGCCATCCACTTAGGAAAGTTTTAAGGTCAGCAAGTAACGTATCTTCAGAAGATTTGGACGCCTGTACTAGTGACTACCATGCAATTTTTAGCTTGGCTTCACTAGGAGTGACTCCAGAAGGTCTAGGAATGATTTGAAGGGGCGGGGAATGACCTGGTGTCGCGCCCAGATTTTTCGCACTCGAGGAATACTCACCCAAGCGGGAAAAATGTTGTACTCTCTCGTTAGAACTCACCCTCCTAGAAGAATGAGTGTGACTAGGTTTGAATTGAAAACATGTTTGAAATAAAGGGCTTTTGAAAAACATTTGGAGTCGCCACCTAACTTGATTAAGGTGAGTTAGGTCACCTAAAAACTAAGAATAATCCGGAGACTACACTTAGGGTTTTTGGAAAACAATTTTGAAAATATCTCCTCAAGAGAGGGTTTTTAGGAAAACGGGTTGTTTGGCAACCTTTGGAAAACATTTAGCCCTTTTTAGAAAAATAACTCCGTTTTGGTCTTTCGAAAACAGTGATCTAGGTTCGGAGGTTGGTTACGTGTAGGGAAGACGCACTAAGCTATCACCCTACCCCGCCCTTTCGGTACCTACATGTCAATCTACCCTAGATTCACCTATGAGAGTCTTTAATTAACATGTGTTCAACCCCATTCACTTTGAAAAACAATGTTTGAAAACTAATTTAGCATGATGCATGATATGCAAGTGCAAGATAAGAGAATTGGAAAATAGATTTTGAAAGAGATTGATTTGAAATTTATTTGATTTGATTTGAAAATAGATTTGAAGAAATAGAATTGAAATTGGAAAGTTTGAAAATTGAAAATAGAAGTTTGAAAATAGAAATTTTGAAATTGGAATTTTAAAAAATAGATTGGAATTTGAGATGTGGAAACCGCACCCATGAGGGTGGAATTGAAAGTTTGGAAAATGTTGTGACCGCACCTATGAAGGTTGCCTACGTATCCCTTTGGGGGAATCAGGTCAGTCGTAGTTCGGACCGGAGTCCGATTGAAAATAGAAGAGTGGATTTGAAGAAGGAGATTGAATTGGAAATTTGAATTTGATTTGAAATTAGAAGAGGAGATTGGAAATTGAAATTGAGAGGATTGGACTTACTTTGGAAAGATGGATTTTGGAAAGACTCGGTTTTAGAAAGATGGAGGTTTAGGTAACCTAGACTTAGGAAAAGCTTGACTCGACTTGGAAGGTTTAGGAGATTAGGAAAGGTTGGATTTAGGAAATGTTTGAATTCGGAAATGTTTGATTTAGGAAAGTTTCGAATTAGAAAAGTTTCATTTTTGGAAAGTTTTGAAATTAGGAAAGTTTTAGAATTAAGAAAGTTTCAAAAAAGGAAAGGTTTTAAGATTAGGAAAGTTTAGAATTTAAGAAAGTTTGGAAATTGGAAAGTTTTGAAAACAAAGAAGTTTTGAAAACAAGAAAACTTCGTTTTAGGAAAGGCTTGAAAAAGGAAAGTTTTTAGTTTAGGAAATGTTTGAATTAAAAAAGTTTCAACTTAAGAAAGTCTTAAATTAAGAAAGTTTTGAGTTTAGAAAAGCCTTAGATTTGGAAAGATTTGAAGTTTTGGAAAGTTTAGAATTTAGAAAGATTTGAAATTTAGAAAGTTTAAGATTTAGAAAGTTTTAGGGTTTTAGGAAGTCTTGAAATTAGGAAAGGTTTGAGTTTAGAAGAGTTTGAAAACTTGAATTTGGAGAGTTAAGATTTGGAAAGGGGGGGTTAAATTAGGAAAGGGTTGAATTAGGAAAGATTTGAAAGTTGAGTTTTAAAGTTTAGGAAAGATTTATATGTTCAAGTTTTTAGAAACTTAAGATTTAGGAAAGTGGAGGATTAGGAAGGATTGGAATTAGGAAAGATTTGGATTTGGGAAGGGATTGGATTTGGTTTCTGAAAGAAAAGATTTGATTTTGTTTTCAAAAACGGAGGACGTAATCTAGTTTCCTAAACGGGGAGATTTGATTTGGTTTCCTAAAGGGAAGGTAGGATTTGGCTAGGATTTGGAAAGGGAAATTCTAGAAACCTTAGATTTGGAAAATTGTTGTTTTGACGTAGAAAAGAAGTTTTGAAAACATGTATAGTTTTGATATAGAAAACAAAAGATTTTGGAAACCTAGGTTTGGGGCAAAGTTTGAAAATCATGTTTTTGGAAAGAAAACTAGGGTTTCCTAATTGTGGGTTCTAGGGTTTGGTTTGGGCTCTAAAGAAAGAGTTTTTTTTTTGAAAAACGCGTTTTTGGAAACAAAGGTTTTCTAGAAGGGAATCCTAGGGAGGAGTTTTTGGGAAAGTGAATTTGGAGAGGGAGTTTTTGGAAAAAGATTTTAGAGAGAAGAAGTTTTTGGAAAGCATGTCTTTGGAAACGTAGATTTTGGAAGGAAGATCCTAGGGAGAAATTTCTAGAAGAGAGATTTTGGAAAAGAGAGTTTTTGGAAAAATTCTTAAGGAGCGTTTTTAGAAAGTAGATTTTGGGGAGAGGATTTTGGAAAGAAGTTTTTGAAAACAATTTTGAAGAGGAGAGTTTTAGGAAAGTATGTTGAAAAAGAGATTTTTAGGAAACGATTTTTGAAAAGAGAGTTTTTGGAAAGTATGAAAACGTCTCACTTTCCTAAAGCGATTCTAGCCATAAGAGGGCTAGAACCACTTTAAGAAAGTGGTTTTGAAAACAAGGTTTGAAAATATAGACCAAAAGGCCACTTTTAATATAACACTTTCCTAAAGCAACCCTAGCCATGGAAAGGCTAGAATCACCATAGAATTGTGGTTTTGAAAACAAGTTTTTGAAAAAGAGATTTTGATGCAATTTTGAAAACAAGTTTGAAAACGTTTTGAAAACAGTTTTTGAAAACGAATTTTGGAAGATGCAAAACTATAATATGCACAATGCAATTTGGGGTCGTGAACATACAAGGTTAAGGCTTCACCACATAATCAAGGGGGCCGGACCCACGTGGTCTTTGGTTAGACTAGAAGAAAGCCCCCGACACGGTGACTCTCCAATAGTCCAATCCTACACATAGACCGGGAATCCTCTTGTTTCAAGCATGCAAAGAAAGGGGGGGAAAGAGATGGGGGATTAAAATAGAGAAAACCCAAGTGGGTTGGAAAGAGAAGAGAGAGGGGGGAAGTGCGGAAAATTAAAGAGAAAGCCTACCTTGTATCTTCTTTAATTTGCGCGCCGTGCGGTCTTCAATCTTCGGTCTTCGTCTTAATCTTCTTCTTCAGTCTTCAAGGGTTGTCTTCAAGCTTTAGATGACAGCTCTTCAAGTCTTCCAAGGATGGTTGAAGGTTAGGGTATGAGTGTATGGAGGAGTGTATGAGTGTATAGGAGGCTAGGGTTTGTGTATAGTGGCTAGGGTTTAGAAAACCTAAGGAGGCTAGGGTTTTGGAGGTAATCGAGCTCTGTATATCGAAATATAGGATTCTTAGGTTAAGTTTGCAGACCCCTTTCACGTTGAATGAGGCTCTGTATATATAGAAGCTGGACAAGCCTGGCGCCTGTTGCAGTGGCGCCAGGGCAAAATTTATACTGGCGCCACTACTAGTGTAGTGGCGCCAAGCCAAAAAATGGCCTGGCGCCACTACTAGTGGCGCCAGCCATTTAGGAAACAATTAAGGTTGGCAAGCAACGTATCTTTGACCAGATTTGGGCGCCTATACTAGTGACTACCATGTAAATTTTGGCTTCACTAGGAGTGACTCCGGAAAGTCCGAGAATGATTTGAAGGAGCCGGGAGTGACCCGGAAGGCCGAAAAGGAGCAGGAACACTTAAAATAGTGTCCTGGAGGTATTTGACTTGAAAAGTGAGGGTAAGATGTGTCGGAAAGGTCGACCAGGCCTTTAGGGGCAAAACGGTCAACCGGACCGGAAAACTGTCGAGACAGACTCAGACTGTCCCAGAAGAAGACTTGGGATCTGGAAACATTATTTAGAATGTTCCCAAAGGTTGCCGGTTTGATTCCCAGGGCCGGCGTGGTCGGAAATGGAGACCGGCCCACCAGGGGCAAAACGGTCATTTTGCACTGGGTTTGCCGGAACCGACTCGGAATGGTCCGGAAAGGTAAAGGAAGATTGAGAACACTATAAAAATTATTCTCGGGACATTACCCGTTTGATACCTAGAGCCGGTGTGGTCGAAGAAGGAGACCGGCCCTCTAGGGGCAAAACGGTCATTTTGCACCGGGTTGGCCGGAACTAACTCGGAATGGTCCGGAAAGGTAAAGGGAGGTTGAGAACACTATAAAAAGTATTCTCGGGACATTACCGGTTTGATACCCAGAGCCGGTGTGGTCGGAAAAGGAGATCGGCCCACCAGGGGCAAAACGGTCATTTTGTACCGGGTTGGCCGGAACTGACTCGGAATGATCCGGAAAGGTAAAGGAAGGTTGAGAATACTATAAAAATTATTCTCGGGACATTACCGGTTTGATACCCAGAGCCGGTGTGGTTCTTGGGGCGTTCGGATGCCTAGGGGCAAAATGGTCATCTTGACCGAAAAGTCTCGGAAAAGGTCCTAAGGGTAGTCTAGTCATTTTTCACCGAAGTGAGCTAACAGACACGGGTGTTGACCTAGGTTTTGAGTGTTTCCGCCACTCTAACAGTGTGAGTATTTCCGCTACTCGGACGGGGTTTATGATTTGGGAGTATTTCCGCTACTCGAACGGGATTGATGATTTGTGAGTATTTCCGCTACTCGGACGGCTCTGTGAGTATTTCCGCTACTCTAACGGTTCTGTGAGTATTTCCGCTACCCTAACGGTTCTGTGAGTATTTCCGCTACTCTAACGGTTCTGTGAGTATTTCTGCTACTCTAACGGTTCTGTGAGTATTTCCGCTACTCTAACGGGTCTGTGAGTATTTCCGCTACTCTAACGGTTCTGTGAGTATTTCCGCTACTCTAACGGTTGTATGAGTATTTTCGCTACTCTAATGGTTCTGTGAGTATTTCCGCTACTCTAACGGTTCTGTGAGTATTTCCGCTACTCTAACGGTTCTGTGAGTATTTTCCGCTACTCTAACGGTTCTGTGAGTAGTTCCGCTACTCTGACCGTCTCG
Organism: Euryodendron excelsum; assembly: GCA_033060915.1. NCBI lineage: Eukaryota > Viridiplantae > Streptophyta > Magnoliopsida > Ericales > Pentaphylacaceae > Euryodendron > Euryodendron excelsum. The sequence continues at coordinate 32,472,745 of CM065383.1, read as the reverse complement.
AGGAATAAACTATCTCGAGAGAGGGATTGGAAAGGGGTCTTACCGTCTCCGAAGAGATGTGCCTGGGTTTTGAGTGTTTCCGCCACTCTGACGGTTTTGTGAGTGTTTCCGCCACTCTGACGGTTTTGTGAGTAGTTTTGCTACTCGAACCGTCTCGAGGAATAAACTGTCTCAAGAGGGGGATTGGAATTGGAATAAGAAAGGATAATGCCCCTAAGGGCATTTTGGTCATTTTGCCTCTACTTGGGCCTGACAGGCCCGCGAAGCGATGGAAAGACTGAATTTGGACTAGAGGATTGGTTTCGATTGGAATATGTCCATAATGACTTGAAAACAAGTCTGGACGGAGTGTAGACTGCCGAGCGGTCAAAAATGGGGTGCTTACACCTGGAAGGCTGAAAAGGGATAGGAACCCTTAGAATAGGGTCCTGGGGGTAACATACTTGAAGAATGATATCAAGATGTGTTGGAAAGGTTGACTGGGCCATTAGGAGCAAAACGGTCAACCGGGCTGAAAAGCTGCCGGGACGGACTCAGAATGTCTCGGAAGAAAAACTTGAGGTTTGGAAACATTATTTAGAATGTCCCAAGAGGTTACCAGTTTGATACTTAGAGCTAATGTGGTCGGAAAAGGCGACCGACCCACTAGGAGCAAAACGGTCATTTTGCACTGAGTTTACCGGAATTGACTCGGAACGATCCGGAGAGATAAAGAAAGGTCATAAATACTATAAAAAGCATTCTCGGGAGGTTTCCGGTTTGATACCCAGAGCTGGTGTGGTTCCCGGGGTGCTCGGATGCCTTGGGGCAAAATAGTCATCTTGACCGGAAAGTCTCGAAATTGGCTCGAAACTGACTAGAAGACACCTAATCATGCCAGATTTTCTTTAAGACAATCTTGGAAAGGTGGACTTACCATTCTGAGGACTTGGGTACTTTCTCGAGAAACGTACCGAAAATGGCCCTAGAAGTAGTTTGGTCATTTTTCACCAGAGTGGGCTAGCAAGCACTGGTGTTGACCTGGGTTTTGAGTGTTTCTGCCACTCTGACGGCGGTCCCATGATACAGGGGTTTGTTGGCAATTTCCTATATCGACCTGTTTACGAATGTTTCCGCCACTCTGACGGTTGTGATGTTTACGAGTACTTTCGCTACTCTGACGGTTCACGATCATTCTAAAAACTGCCTAATCTTGGGAAGCTGCTAAATGGACTTAGCGCCTAAGGAATTAACTTTCTCAAAAAGCATGCCGAAATGGACATTTCTGCATTGGCGGGCTAGTAGACGCCAAAGGTGGACCGTTCTGCCATCTAGGGGACTTGGGGTTTCGTCCCGGTCGACGGGTTTGAAAGAACTTACTGTTCCTAAAAGTTCACTTGAAAACGTACTGGATAGGATAGACTTACCACCTCGAGGAATCAACTTTCTCGGGGGACAGATTGGAATTGGAATTGGTATTGGAAAGGGGACTTACCATCTTCAGAAAGACGTGCCTATTAAAATTGGACCGATCACTGCCCCCGAGGGCATTTTAGTCATTTTGCCTCTATTTGGGCCCAAAGAGCCCGCGAAGCGATGGATTGACTAGATTGGACTTGAAAAATTGAGTTGACCCAAAATATATCCATATTGACTTGAATACAAGTCTGGACAGGCTGGAGACTGCCGAGCGGGCAAAAATGGGGTGCTTACAGTGGCCCCTCCTTTTCTGTCTTTGCTTGTCGAAGACAGAAAATGATAGAGTAAGGGTTTCATGTTGACCGTGCGGCGGTCAAAGGGACGGACATTGAAAATTTTGGAAGACGGGAGTGTGGAAACGGATATTAGGCCCGAAAGGCCTTTGAAATCGAGTTTTAACAGAAAAAAGGGCAAAGCTACTCGGAATTGGCAACTGGCGCCACTAGGCTTGGGATCAAAACCAGCATTTGCTGGTTCAGCGCTGCTGCGGGTGTTGAAGGTTTTTCTCAAAATTGAGGCATTGTGAGGAAACAGAGTTGGACATTGAAGGAGCACCTCTTAAGGACCACGAGGGATTGCCGGAAGTGGACGCCATCTCTGGAAAAGTCTCCGGAAGAGAAGTTTTCATCGGAGAACTCTAAGAGGTGAGTTTTCGAGTTTACGTTGATTTTGACGTGTAGAATTCCATTTGAGCCATGTGAATAGTGAAAATTAATGTTTTGATATGTATTGAACACTGTGCTGAAGTTATTTTTGCATCTTGGTGCTTTCTTGATTGAATTTGAGTGAGTTTACGTGATTATGTGAAGGGATTTTCTGTAGGAATTAAGGATTCGTTCCTACAGGCTTGGGTGTTAAGTTTTTTGGTTAGATTTTTATATTGTGTGCCTTAGAAAAATGTGTTTAATAGCCATATGAAGTTTCGTGATTTTTAAAAGTTAGGTGAATTTTTTATTTTTTGAAAAAAAGAAAAATACTTAGAAAATTAAGAAAATTTTAGAAATTGATGAAATTTTAAAGTTTAAAATTTAGAAAAATTTGGGAATATTTTAGAAAACATTTGAAATGATTTTGAGGAATTTTAGGACACTTTGAAAACCATTGATTTATTGAAAAAGAAAACGAGTCTTTTGAGAAGTTTGAAAATTTTAAAAGTGTGTGCGGGTGTTGGTGGTATGTGATAGTGATGTTTATAGAGTGTATGGCTTGTGTTTTGTGTTGATGTTGTGGGTGTTGTAGGGACCATTTTTAAACGAAATTCTGCCAAAATTTTTAGAATTTGGAAAAGAGTTAGGAAAGGTTTTGAATAAAAAATTTTGAATGAAAAAGACAGAAAACCCTAGAAATTTTAGAAAACTTGTTTGGACTCAAAGTTAACAAATCAAAATGTGTAGGAAATTCATTTTGACATAGAAGATTAAAATAAAAAATGTGTAGGGAATTCATTTTGACTTAGAAGACTGGACTTTTGAGATCAAAATGTGTAGAAAATTTATTTTGACTTGGAATTTTAAAATCAAAATGTGTAGGAAATTTATTTTGACTTGTCACTTGAAATCTTTTTATTTTTTACTATTTTTTGTGTTTTTTTATTCTTTATTCATTTTATTATTATTTTTCTTCTACTTTTATTTTCTTATGCATATACCGTATATTAACACCTCTTACTTTAGCTTACCTTTTTAGGATGGCAGATGCAGGTGATGATGGTTCCAAGAGGAGATGTCGCTTTGGGAAGGCGGCCCGAAAAGATTCCACCAGTGGTTCCAGTCGATTCAGAGGTAGCTAACGATCTACTGGACAGGCATCGTCTAGTCAAGGTAGACGAGGGAGTAGGCCACCCGTTGACCCCTTTCCTTTAGTTGAGTAGGCCTTTGCGGAGGAGATTGGTGCTGAGGAGAAGGTACCGGGTCTTGGGGATCAGGTGACCGGTTATGGAAAAGCCTTCTCTAGACATAGACACACAGATGCTGATTTGGGCGACCTGGAGATACCGAACATCCCACCGCTCGGGGATCTTGCTTATCACCCCAGTGTATATTCTAGATAGCATTTGCCCCCTCCGCGAGTACACACAGCTTTTAGAGGGGCTGTTCATCAGGTCTTCGTGACCATGCAGTGGGCTACTCCATCATATCGCACTTTCTTAGCGGAGATTGGGTTCGGAGCTTTCATGGGATTACAAGCTAATCGCCCAAACAGACACCTTGTATTAGTGCTGATCGAGAGGTGGTTTCGAGAGACGGGGACCTTCCATTTTGTTGGCTTTGAGTTGGGTCCTACCCCCTTGGACTGGGCTATCATCACGGGCCTTTCTTTTGTCGGGCAACGAATCACTTTGCAGTCAGTCAGTAGAGACGAGGCATGCACCCTGCTGGACTTGCCCCCTCCCGAGCGTTCTGCTTTCCCAGTTTCTTGGCTTAGTCAGGATGACAGTACCTTTGCTGTTGAGCCATCACCTACCCAACAAGACATCATGAGGCGGTGACTTGTTCTGTACATCATCTTCAACTGCTTCTGCAACAACAACAAGTCGCTCATGCCTTTCCGATTAGTGAGCATAGTAGCTGATCTTGAGGCTTTATCTGAGCTGGATTGGGGGTCCTTTTCCTTTGGTTGCTTCCTTCGATCGATGCGGGTCCGGCCTTATTCCCGTTAGGGCAATATGACTAGTTTCTGGCCCTTTCTTGTCTGGTGAATCTACGAGTCCTGCTTGTTCTTCGCCCTGCGGTTACTGAGGATGACCTTTATCCTCATGCTTTGAGATGGGCTCGTGACCGGGTGGCCCAGCGATCGGAGATTGTTGACTTCGTGACACTACGGGCGAACCTGGAGTTGATTGAGGCGACAGACGTGACTTGGCGGCCCTTCATTGGATAAGTTCATTATGAGACGGTGTGGTACTTGGTCCCGTTGTTCCTGTCGAGGGCTGCTTTTCTTAGTGGCGATACTTGGTAGTCCTATCTAGGAGAGTGACACTAGCGACAGTTTCATGAGGAGTTCTAATCAGCAGGAGATCCGCCGGAATATATGTTTGGAGCTTTGGTGGCAGGAGTGCCTATCCCATATCAAGAGCACTAGCCGGGTGCCAAGTTCTTACTTCCTCCGGATACAGACTACGCTGCACACTTCGGGGCTTATTTTGTCGGTGCCTTTACTCGGTTCGAGGTAGTGTTTGGCAGATACTCTGTAGGCCAGGAGGCAGTCGACTTGTGGCACCGTGTCGGAGGATACGTGCCCCAAGCTGAGTTTGCTGCTGTAAGGGACCAGAGGGATAGATACCAGTCGGAGCGAGATCAGTATCAGGTAGAGGTAACTTCCCTTGATGGCTCGATTAGCCCAGATGGGAGGTGGCGAGGTATGTCTTCTTTTCCTTCCTTTTTTTTGCTTTGCTGTTGTTTAGTTATTCTTTCATGTGGCTGATTTTGGTTCTGTCTTCTTTGCAGGATGCTGGTGCTTCGAGTAGCTATCCACCTCCTCCAGATCCAAGTTTTGGAGATTTTGATCCCGAGGATATTGACTTTGATCTTTAACAGATGCCCCTTGTCGGAGACCCTGATCTTCTTTTGCCCTTATCCCTTAGATGTATTTATATTAGACAGCTTTATTCTTGTAGATTTTGCATAAAGATAGACATTTATGATCTAGCTAGTTATGTGCATGGACAGGCAGAGATATTTATGATTTTTTTTTTTTATAGCTAAGCATATAATCAGATGCATGTGGTGGATGATGATGCTGTATATTTACTACATGGGTTGATATTGAACCGTATTGGTGACTTTTATTTCTATAGGGAGTTATGTCCTATGTATGCGAAGCTCATGCCAATTTTTTTTTTTTTTTTTTTAAGAAAATGCATGCACATATTAGAGATATTCTAGCTAAATGGAATGACAAGGGGTGCTGTCGAACTTGGTATCTTTGGAACGGTAACTCCTTCCTTTTTAGGGGGCCTAGCCTCTCCTTTGGCTTAACCTTACCTTGACTGGATGATAGCATTTCGTACCTTTACCTTGACTGCCTCTGACTCTCTGTTTTGGGGTTAGTGTATAAGGTTCTTGGGCTGAAACTCTCAACTCTCGAGGTTTCGACAACAGCTTACCTGACTCTTAACAAAGCGATAAGTGGCCAGTACTTCAATTTGAGGAGAATTTGCTTTAGGATCGTAATGTAGGCTAGGTTATGGGGTTTTCAAAACAGTGGGATGTGTAGGCTCAAATTCAATGTTACTTTCAGCAGGGTTTAGATCCATACCGTCCTTGACTATTTTTCCTCTAGTAAGGTTAACATCCTTTCTCAACTTTGGCAATGTGTCTAGCTCAATTAGATCAAGCAATCTGTTTTCAATCAGAGTGGACTTTAGTTGGGTTATAATGTAGGCTATGGTTTCGGGGTTTTGCAAGAAAGGATAAAGGCTCGAACCTATTGTTTCTACTGGGTTTCTTTGTAACTTAGGATCACCTTCAATTCCCCTCTTTGTTCTTATTATGCACTTCTTAGGGTGAAAATGCCTCATTTCTTTCGCCCTTTCTATATAAGCATGAATTTCTTCTCTTTTGGCCCTTCCATTATGCTTTTCAAGATGGCACAATCATGGTTTTCTTTTATTTTTTTTTTTTCTGGCCTCTTGCCCTTTGGCAACTCTTTTCTTTCTTTTTATGAAATGAATAATTCTACCACCTTTCTTTTCTTAGACCTTCTCTTTAACAATTCAATCTAACCCAATGCGGGTGGTGATCCCTAGGTTGGGGGTTTTCTCGAAAGAAGATAAATGGCTCAATGAATTTGGCAAGGGGTTGCTTTTGACTGTATGGGAAATGAAACAAGGGCCTCTCTTCACTTTAAGCTAGATTGCTTGATCCATAGAGCTTCCAGTACTACCTTAGTGTTCTCAATTATTGTCAGCCCCAGTGTGGGGAGGATGGTCATGGGATCGGAGTTAACAAGGAACATTTCGCTCGTTGTGAGGCACTAGGGATTAAGCAAGGGAATGTAAACATATTTATGGGAAATGAAAAATGGCTCCTCTTCATACTGATAGTTTGGCCACACATCGCTTAGCTTTGGCATCTTATAAGTGTTGCCTCTGGGTAGTTTTCTCACTTATCCTTATACACTCTCTCTTTGAAAAGCTTATTATTTGGCGAATGGTTAACTCATGCTATCATCCTTTTAAGTTGGATCCTTCCATAAGATAGACCATGCCCCCTTATGTAGGAAAAATTCACCATTCACAAGAGAAAATAAGATAACAGCAATGAATAAAAAGACTTAACCATTTTATTATGTCAGTGAAAAGCATATAGTTCTATTTTAAAGAAAGAAAAAATGCAGATATTAATTTAAGGATGAAATGTAAAGTGATAGAAAAAAAGTAGATGAAAACACCCCTCTCTTGTATGCTTTTGAAGAAAACCAATTTCAGTAAGACCTTAGGACAATGCCCACATCTTCAATGCTCCATTCGTGATTTGGGTCCTTGGCCATGGCAAGATAGGCAAAGGCTTCTTCTAGAGCTCCAAACATGTTGACGTTGACGGCGTGGTTGTCAGCCTCCTTGATCTCCTTCTTGTTCTTTGCAACAGGTTCTTCTGTAAATAGGGTGGCTAATTCACCCCCTTCTAACTCAAATGGCTCCACCTATGCTCTTAGCTCTTCTAGCCCCCAGCCTGTGCCTTCATAGTTGTACTTGGTCGTGGGCCCAGGGTTCTCCAACAAGTGACATTCAGCTGCTGTATACTTCGAGTGTAGAAACTCAGCACCCTATCCATCAGCGGCTACGTTTTCGATATGCTCTTCCTTCGGGAACATTGGCTCCTCAACAGGCAGTCAGAAGTATCAGTCACCTCATCAGGGTTATAGATAAATCAAGCACAATGGGAGATCCTCCTTTCAGTGATCTTTTTCATTGGTCTCCCAATCGTTCTCATAACCTTCGGCCCCAAGCTCGTCGAACTATCCCACGCCTTCCATTTCTACTAGTATCATTCCAACGGTGTGGTCCAACAGAAGGTTGGTGGTCACATTGGGGGTTGGAGCAGGATTCATCGGTTGCAGATCAATGGTCTTATTGTCTATCAGATCCTGAATCTTGTGCTTGAGAGAGAAACAGCTTTCGGTATCATGCCCCTGGCCACCCGAATGGTATTCACAAGTGAGGGCAGCATTGAAGGTCAGGGGTAGAGGGTTTGGCAATGGGCGAGCAGGTATGGGCTTCAGGATATTATTCTTCAGCAGGTTATGGTAGGCCTCAGTTTAGGTGCAAGCCAAGGTGTCAAAGGTACTAGTGCGTCTGGCAGGTCTATTAAAGTTGGGTCGTGCCCCAGCAGGGCCACAGTTAGGAGTTGGAACAGGCATGGTTAAAGTGGGTAAGGGCAGGACAAGGTGTGATTGTAGTGGTGGACAGTATTGGGGTGGTTGGCCCGGTAAAATGGCAGACAACTCGCTTTCCTTCTTGATTATTCCCCTTGTAGTAGCCACCTTCTTGGCTATATTAGCAGAACTTTCTCCAGTCTTTGCGTAGGGATCGATGATCCTTCCAGTCTTAAGGTCATTCTCTATGATTTCCCCTTACATGATGAGCTCAGAGAAACTTTTTTCCACGATTGTGCAGAGCTTCTCGTAGAATATACCTTGGAAAGTGTGCACAAATAATTGCACGTACTCCTTTTCTTCTAGCGGAGGATTGACTTGTGCAACGGCCTCCCTCCACCTCAGGGCATATCCTTTGAAGCTTTCCTTCTCACCTTTACTCATCGTCATTAGGGATCGTCAATCGAAAGTGAGGTCAATGTTGTGAGGGTATTGGGCTTTGAATGCATTGACTAACTCAATCCAAGTGGTGATCTTCCTTAGGTCTAGATGGGCGAAACATTGTAGAGCAGACCCAGTGAGGCTGTGTTGAAATAACTGCATGAGAAGCTTCGGTTCGTTGCCGTGACCACTCAGCGCTCCAACATAGAGATGAAGATGAGCAATAGGGTTAGCAGTGTCGTCATACTTTTGAAAGTCAGGCATTTTGAACCTAGCAGGTCTCGGGTCGTTAGGAAAGAAACATAGCTCGTCGTAGGTAGTGAAACCATAGGCGTCATGGCCATGGAGACTTCGCAATGAGTCCTCTAGCCCTTGGATTTTCAGACTGAGTGGGTCTAAAGGAGTCCTTTTTACGGCAGGTCAAAGTAGTATGGTTTCCTCTTCTTCAGTGTTGATTCCTTTGGCCTCTTCCTTATTCCTCCTAGCATTGTCAGATTGCAACACGATCCTTGGGTTAGCGGGTTCAGGGTCCTTGGACAAAGTCATGGATGACGATGGGATGGCAGTAGTATCGTTTATGGCCATAGTTTGAATGAGTTTGAGCATTTCATCCATCTTGGTCCTCATTTCGTTGACCTCTTCTTGAGAGACCTGAGCTGATTCTTCAGGGTTGGCAGCCATAAGTGATGCTCTTTGCCGGGTGATAATGGGGTCCCTAGGTGGATGTTGCCCCTTTTTGGGAGCAATGTTGACTTAGTGTAGGGTGATCTTTGTAAATGAAAAAGAAACAGGCAGGAAAACAAAACACAAATTGTAAGTTAGTGTTTGATTTTTAGAGAGAGCTCTATGCGATGCGTGTCCTAGGATGTCTCTATTTAGGAGGGAGACTAATCATGATGAATTTGCTCACTTTTGGAGATAGGGGATTTGCCCCTGTATGCAAATACCTTACCATAGATCAAGTATCTATACTTATTCTTACATTTATTCATTTGCGAAAAAAGGAGTACATTAAACTTTTAGGTTTGAAATAAAAGAGACAAAGTACATTTTAATAGGAGGAGGGGGAACATGTTCCTTGGAATTTCTGCTTATCTAATTTTACATGAGAAATCCTAAACTACTCTTGAGTCTTTGAATTCGCTTTCATTGGATTTGATGTCGAGGAGGTCGCTGTGAGACCTTGTTGATTGATTGCCCCTTGTCTTCTTGGTAACCCTATCTCCGTGAGCATAAAGGGATTGGGGCCCTTCTCCCATTAGATGAGTGCGACTAGGTATGGATGAAAAATTGGTTTGAATAAAGGGCTTTTGGAAAAAAATTCGGAGTCGCTACCTAACTTGATTAAGGTGAGTTAGGTCACCTAAAACTAAGCACAATTCGAAGACAACACTTAGGGTTTTTGAAAACGATTTTGAAAATACTTCCTCAAGAGAGGGTTATTAATAAAACAGATTGTTCGGAAACCTTAAAGTTTAAGGGAAGATTTAAAAGTTTATATTTTGAAAACTTAAGTTTTAGTAAAGTATGAGATTAGGAAGGATTGGAATTAGGAAAGATTTAGATTTGGAAGGATTGATGATTCCTATTTCCTAAAACAAAAGATTGGATTTTGTTTCTAAAAGAGATGTTTTGATTTTGTTTCAAAAAACGAAGGATTGGATCTAGTTTCCTAAATGGGAGATTGGATTTTGGCATAGGTTTGGAAGGTGAAGTTTTAGAAACCCTAGATTTGGAAGACTACAGTTTCGATGTAGAAAATAGATTTTGGAAACTTATGATTTTGATGTAAAAAAGGAGGTTTTGAAAAGCTAGGTTTTGAGGCAGGATTGGAAATCATGTTTTAGGAAAGGAAATTAGGGTTTCCTAATCGTTGGCCCTAAGGCTTGACTTGGGCACTACAAAAAGAGATTTTTGGAAAGTGAGTTTTTGAAAACGAAGATTTTTGGAAGGAGATTTTTGGACCGGGAAGTCACTTGTTTAAAGCATGCAAGAAGGGGGGGGGGGGGAAGATGGGGGATTAAAATAGAAGAAAACCTAAATGGGTTTAGAGGGAGAAGAGAGAGGGGGAAGATGCATAAACTTAAATAGAGAGCCTACCTTGTGTCTTCTTTATTTTGCTTTGCTTTGCTTTGCGCGCTTTGTTTTTCTTTCTTTGCTTCAGTCTTCACTTTAGTCTTCGTCTTGATCTTCGGTAACTTGTCTTAATCTTTGAGAGCTTCGGGTTGCAGCATTCTAAGTCTTCAATGGAGGATTTCGAGGCTAGTGTATGAGTATATATGAGTGTATGGGAGTATATGAGAGCTAGGGTTTGGAATACCTAAAGAAAACTAGGATTTAGGGAGGCTACGAGCTCTGTATATCGAACAATAGGGTTTTTAGACTGAGTTTGTGGACCTGTTTCACGCTGGAGGAGGCTCTGTATTTATAGAGAGGGCAATGACCTGGCGCCTATTGCAGTGGCGCTAGGCCAAAAATCCTTCTGGCGCCACTCCAAGCCAAAATTTGGCTTTACGCCACTACTAGTGGCGCCAGCCACTTAGAAAAGTTTTAAGGTCAGCAAGCAATGTATCTTTAGAAGATTTGGGCGCCTGTACTGGTGACTACCATGCAATTTTTAGCCTGGCTTCACTAGGAGTGACTCTGGAAGATCTGAGAATGATTTGAAGGGGTTGGGAATGATCCGGAAGGCCGAAAAGGTACAGGAACATTTAGAATAGGGTCCCGGGGGTAACGGACTTAAAGAATGATGTCAAGATGTGTTGGAAAGGTTGACCAGGTCATTAGGGGTAAAACGGTCAACCGAGCCGAAAAGCTGGCGGGACAGACTCAGAATGTCCCAGAAAAAAGACTCGAGGTTTGGAAACATTATTTAGAATGTCCTAGGAAGTTACCGGTTTGATACCCAGAGTTGGTGTAGTCGAAAAAGCCACTCGGCCCATTAGGGGCAAAACAGTCATTTTGCACCAGGTTTGCTGGAATTGACTCGGAACGATTTGGAGAGATAAAGAAAGGCCGGGAATACTATAAAAAGTATTCTCAAGAGGTTACCGGTTTGATACCCAGAGCTGGTGTGGTTCCCGGGGTGCTTGGATGCCTAGGGGCAAAATGGTCATCTTGACCGAAAAGTCTTGGAATTGGCTCAAAACTGACTAGAAGGCACCTAATCATGCCGGATTTTCTTTAAGAAAATCTTGGAAAGGTGGACTTACCGTTCTGAGGACTTAGGCACTTTCTCGAGAAACGTGCCGGAAATGGCCCTAGGGGTAGTTTGGTCATTTTTCACCAGAGTGGGCTAGCAGGCACTGGTGTTGACCTGGGTTTTGAGTGTGTGTGCCACTCTGACGGCGGTCCAGTGATATAGGGGTTTGTTGGCAATTCCCTATATCAACCTGTTTATGAGTGTTTCTGCCACTCTGACGATTGTGATGTTTACGAGTACTTCTGCTATTTTGACGGTTCGCGATCATTCTAAAGACTGTCTAAACTTAGGAAGCTACTAAATGGACTTAGCGCCTAAGGAATCAACTTTCTCGAAAGGCGTGCTGAAATGGACATTTCTGCATTTGCAGGCTAGTGGTCGCCAAAGGTGGACCGTTCTACCATCTAGAGGACTTGGGGTTTCGTCCCGGTTGACGGGTTTGAAGGGACTTACCGTTCCAAAGAGTTCACTTAGAAATGTGCCAGATAGGATAGACTTACCGTCTTGAGGAATCAACTTTCTTGGGGGACGGATTGGAATTGGAATTGAAATTGGAAAGGGGACTTAGCATCTTCAGAAAGACGTGCCTATTGAAATTGGACTGATCAATGCTCCCCAAGGCATTTTGGTCATTTTGCCTGTATTTGGGCCCAAAGGGCCCGCGAAGCAATGGATTGACTAGATTGGACTTGAAAAATTGAGTTGACTCAAAATATGTCCATATTGACTTGAATACAAGTCTGGACGGACTGGAGACTGCCGAGCGGACAAAAATGGGCTGCTTACATTGAGTTTTGAAGTTTTGAGGTTCGGGTGCATTTAAAACTGGATTTGGCCAAAAAAAAGGGGCAAGGGGCCAAAACTTGGCCTTGGCGCCACTAGCAGTGGTGCCTAGCATAAAAATGTCTAGGCGCCTCTGCTTGTGGCGCTAGGCCAATCTGGAGTTTTAAAACCCTCGCAACTGCGATTTTTGGCATTCTTTTGTTTTGTGTTGATTTCTTCATGTAGATCTCCGATTGATGCATATGAATAGTCAGAATCAATATTTTAAACTGTTTTGAACATGTTTGTGGGATTGTTTTTGCATTTTGATGATTGTTTGAGTGTGTTTTGATGAATGTGCATGTTTATGTAAAAAGAGTTCTTGTAGGAATTAAGAATTTGCTCATACAGTTTTTAATTTTTTAAAAATTAGAAAAAATTAAGAAATAGGCTGGTTTGTGGTGAAAAAAATTGTGGGATATTTTTGAAAAATTGTAAGGCTCCTTTTGAGTGTTTTGGAATTTCTTTAAATTTTAGGAAGTTTGAAAAGCCCTCGAAAATTTTGAAAATTGGATGGGTTATTTGTGCTTGCTATGAGTTTATGAATTGTGAATGATAGAATTGCACTTGGTGGGTGCGTGTGAGGTCATGGATGTTTTTGGGAGTTGCTTTTGAAGCTGGGAAAAGCCTTTGGTGGGATCCTTGGAGCATTCAAGAGTTACGGGGTGATGAATGGAGGTATATTTGGAACTAGGGCCCCCTTGTGGAGCTTTAAAAATTTTTAAAATGGGGCTTTTGAAGGATAAAAGCGAGGAAACCTGGAGTTTGATTAGAGTTTGAACTTTTTGAAGGAAAAAGCTTAGAAAATCGAAGAGTTGAAAATTTTTGAAGGATAAAAGTTTAGGAAACCTTGAATTGAAACTTTTTGAAGGATAAAAGTTTAGAAAACCTAAATGTGAAACTTTTTGAAGAATAAAAGTTTTAGAAAACTTGAATATAAAACTTTTTGAAGGATAAAAATTTAGAAAACCTTGAATTGAAATTTTTTGAAAGATAAAAGTGTTAGACAACTTGAATGTGAAACTTTTTTAAATATAAAAGTTTTAGAAAACCTGGATGTAAAGCTTTTTGAAGGATAAAAGTTTAAAAAACCTTGAATTGAAACTTTTTGAAGGATAAAAGTTTTAGAAAACCTGGATGTGAAGCTTTTTGAAGGATAAAGGCTTAGAAAACCTTGAATGCGAAACTTTTTGAAGGATTAAAGCTTAGAAAACCTTAATGTGAAACTTTTTGAAGGATAAAAGCTTAAAAAACTAGAATTGAATTTGAATGAATCTTTTGAAGGATAAAAATCTTTAAACCGATTGATTTGATTTGAATAAAAAAGTTAGAAAACCTTGAATTGGATTTAAATGAACTTTTTGAAGGAAAATTTCTTAAAACCGATTGATTTGATTTGAATGAACTTTTTGAAGGGAAAAGTTAGAAAACCAGGAATTGGATTTGCATGAACTTTTTGAAGGGAAAAGTTTTAAAACTATTTGATTTGATTTGAATGAACTTTTTGAAGGGAAAGTTAGAAAACCTTGAATTGGATTCAAACGAACTTTTTAAAGGAAAAGTCTTAAAACCAATGGATTTGATTTGAATAAACTTTTTGAAGGAAAAAGTTAGAAGACTTTGAATTGGATTTAAATCTTTTGCGGTTCTTTTTCAAAATGATTTAGGAATGGGAAGGGTATGACCGGAAGCTAGTTTCGAACTTTCTTTTCTTCTCTTTTTTCTTTTTTTTTTTTTCCTTCTTTCTATCTTTTTTTTTATGCTCCTTTTTTCTTTTATGCATTCTTTTGTATATTTTTCTTCTTGCACTTTTCTTTTTCTTTTTCTTTTTTTGTTTTTTTTGTATATGCCTGCTTATTGATACTTTCCTTCTTCTTTTGTTTTGTTCGAATCTCAAGATGGTCGATGCTAGAGATGATGGTTCTAAGAGGAGGCGCCAGCTTAAGAAAGGGGCTTACACTGATCAGGATACCAGGGAGACCATTCATAGAAGCTCTACTCGTACTAGGGGCAATCGTCGATCAGCTAGTAGAGCGACCTCCAGTGGCAGTACGATAGAGAATGTGCCTCACATCACACCAGAGTCTGATGAGGATGTTCAGGGCCTCAAGGACCCCGTGACGGGATATGGGAGGGCGAGTTCTAGGACCAGGAGCACTGACTCTAATTTGGGCGACCTGGATATTCTCGACATTCCTCCCCTAGGAGACCTGGCCTACCATCCCAGCGTCCACACTGCTTTCCATAGGGCGATCCATGTCCCTTTGATAGCCATGCAAAGGTCAGCCTAGTCATATCAGGAGTTTCTCACAGACATAGGCTTTGGATCATTCAGGACACAACCGACAGATCACCTAGACCGCTGGCTTGTTAGCGCCTTAGTGGAGCCATGGTTTAGGGAGACGGTGACCTTTCATTTTGTTGGTTTTGAGGTTGGCCAGACTCCATTGGACTAGGGGATCATCACAAGACTCTCCTTTATGGGCCGTAGGATTACTTCGAGCCTGGTTACCCTAGTGGAGGCTTGTATTCTCTTAGACTTGTCGGCCTTTGAGAGTACATCATTTCCTGTAGCACTCCTATGTCAAGGCCTGACAACCTTTTTTCTCAAGCCCCCTCCTACGCGCACGGATATCATGAGGCACTGATTAGTGTTGTATGTGATTTTTAGTTGCTTTTGTAACAATAACCGGTCTGGGTTCCCTCTTAGCTTAGAAAGTTGATCGCTCCTGAATAGTGCAATTTATATCTGCTACTGTGCAGTTGCGATGCAGTAATAATATCTCGGTAAGTCCGAGGTCGATCCACAGAGAACACAAGAAATAAACTTAATTTGGCAAGGTCTACAATTAGAACAAAATAACGAGCTCAGAATCAATAAAAAACGTAGGAAAGCTTCCAAACAGAAAATAAAAATCAATTATTGGAGATGATTGATCTAAATTATCAGATAATAAAATTGAACTAATTTTAGGGATGTATTCAAATATTATAAAAGGTTTTGGTAGGTTTTGATCTAGTAATAGGCCCACATGTAAGTTCCCAAGATAGTTTTGATTAAAGAAACTCAAGATTCGATTACTCTCTTTAGAGTTGATATTCAGTTATTTACTAATGTTCATAACAGGGTCTTATTTATATCTGTCCCTATTTATAAACCTATCTACAAAGTATGTTTGAAACTTAATCAAGAACAGTAGATTTCTAAAGTACTCCTAATAGGAATATATATATGTGATTATAATCAATATCCTTATCAAAAATTCTAGGTATACATATTCCTGCTTACAAATCAGTCTATACATACATGCTAGATATGATCAAGAATATTGTTTTCGAAGATATTCATGGGCAAGAAAATAAATTTTTATCCAAAATCTTGAAAACGAAATAACTATCTTGCATATCTACCTGTAACCTAGTTACTTTCTTAACCTATACCAAGAACGAATTTAGCTACTAAAAAACATTATAAAGATTGCAAGAATGGAAATAATAATTAGAGAAAGAAAATGCTCCATTAAATAAATATAATCTAGAATTCACAAGAAGAACAAGAAAGAAAACTAAAGATTAAAAAATTCTCCCTTGAAAGATGAAAAGATTTGTAACCTCTAAAGGTTGGATACTCCAAACCCTAAAAAAACCCTAGAATTCTTCTCCTCTTTCAAAACATAAAACTCCTAAGTCTATTCTACTACCTACTAATCTATCTACAACTAAAAATTAAGATAATCTACAAATTCCGTTGTCAATCATACGGACGATTCCCACCGAGTGCTCAGATGGGCTGGGTCACTTCACGAAAGTTGTAGGTCTCGAAAAAGTGATATGAAATCGACATATTATGGGCCTGAATAGCCTTTCTGGTTCGCAAGATATGGGCTTCCAAAGTTTTAGCTCTGCGTGCTTCAGTAGCTTGTACCACACCTTCAGCAGCTTGTACCTTGACAACAACCTCTTGAAACCTATGATTAAATTGCATTCGAAATCACTCCATTTAAGCTCAAAACCTACAGAAAGCATTATAAACTTAATTAATATCAAAACATAACTAAAAAGACATATATAATCATAAACTAATGCTAACAAAGCACTAATTAAGACCTTATAATTGCACTTTTGAAGCGCAATCACACCCCCCAACTAGATTTTTGCTAGTCCCTAGCAAAATACTTAAACCAAAAACATAATCTTCACTTTCGTAGAAATCCCGAATGCATTTAGCCTATGCATCAAGCCTTTAAACCCCTAGGTTACCCCTAGTAGATGAGTGATATCTCGTGAGGGCTTGCAGTGATGAAACCCACAACATCTATTCATTTCAAATAATCAATGATAGAGAGAACAATTAAGGCATATGCTAACTCACTCAAGGTAATTCTCAACTCATCCTACATCATGAGTCATGCAAGGTTAAGACATGAAAGTTACAAGAAAGCTGCATAGTACAATGCACTAACACTGCAATATAACTCAAGTGTATCAATATCATGCACAAACATCCTTCACGCTTTGATTCAAATACTCAGAAGGCATACACTCACAAAAATATGAACACATGGGTCTCTCAATAGAAAGCTCATCATAAGAGTAATTGTATAAGTCAAGCAATAAGAGCAATTCCATAACAAAAACCGCCAAAATATAAGTGTATCGACTTTAATATAGCTTCATGAAAGAATATTTACAGTCAAAGTAATAATCAAGAAATTGACAAGGATACTTATACTCAAAAGAATTTTCAACTCATGTATGCTTCGGACCACTACAATTGTCTGTATGAAGAAGAAAAATGTATGGAGAGAGAAAGAATAAACTATTCAAAACGTTTGTGCTCAAGGCATCCAATGATAATGCTTCTCATTCTTTTCCATATTTCTTTTTCCTTTTCCTTTTTTTCACGATTTTTCATATTTCTTCTCTTCTTTTTTTCTTTTTTTTTCATCACATCACAAATACATCATCTCCTACTTTTCAAGCCCTTCACTAGCACCAAACTCACATCTCTTTTATAGGAAGTATTTCAACAATGAGTTGGCTCTATCAATGATGCTATATAAAAGGTTCAAGAGAAATAATCTAGCAATTATGGATCCAAGAAGAATAGAATGACTCAAAAACATATCCGAAGTATATTAAGTTTAAAAATTCAAAAAAGTATAAGTGTCAATAATCTTAATCATTACCTAACTTATGAATCAAAATCAAGTACAATGAAGCTATTGAAAGAATAGAAAATGAAAGAAATATCTTCGAGTAAATGTAAATCCACTTCGAAAAGAAGATAAACTAGCTCCAAAGCTCACAAGGGACAATCTCCACTATTTAAGGATGAAGAATGCACAAAATTATCAACACAAGATGTTATATAACAAGACAGTGCATAATAATATAATCTCTCTTTCATAATGCTTTCATGGCAAAAACTTGTAATTCATCATCATAAGAAGTTAACTCGACAATTAAGTTTAAGTTTAGTCCAATGGATGACTTCAATTATTCTCAATTCAAAGATTATATTGACGTGAACATAAATATGGTTCTCCAAAAACATATTTTCAACACTCCTAACATGAATAATACTACGCAATAAAAACATAAATGAAACTGTTGAAAATACCGACCATGATCGACGAACCATATGCTACTCACACTTACCAACTCAATTCCAGTCTCCAAAGGTAAATCAATGTGAGCAACACTTGTAACTAGTTAGCAAGGCATAACAAAGTTTCTTTTTCTTTTTTTTCTTTTTTTTTTCTTTTTTTTCCCTTTTTTTTCTTTTCTCTAAAGAAAGAGAGGACTCAAAGAAAACATAAATAAAGCAAAAGAAGAAAAAAAAAACCAAAATATCCTTGAAGAAAACAAAATACTACTAACTATGCAACTACTAAATCAAGTTTTCTCAAGAATTCTAAGACAAATGGGTAGGACCATGCTCCGAAGCCATTGAAGTCGAGGCCATCGAAGTGTGACTCTTTAGCGAATCCATCTCCACCTTCAACTCAAAAATTTTCCTTTGCAAGAATTCAACAGTTGGGAATGGATTGGACATGACAGGTTGTGGCTGCCATGGAACTAGAGTGGGTAGGTCACTCTGCTGAGGTGCTCGAGAACTCAAAGCAGCCAAACCAGATAACGGATGACCTGAATGTGCAATGGTGTCCAAAGGCAATGCAGGCACTCTAACCTGCTCCAGAAGTTGAGTAATGAACAATCTGTAGGGTAACCCGCCAAATGAATAGCATGCTTCCCTCATAATAGTCAAAATCATAGTAGGCAAATCAATCGTATACCCTTTACTAATAATGTAAAGCCAAAAACACCTATAGTGATCCACTACAACACCTAAATCCACTTCAGGGAGAATATTTGAGAAAATGATCAAATTCAACAGCCTATACTCCCTTTTCAAAGACGACACGAGTATGATGAAATGATGACCCTTTGTTGGTATTTTCTATAGTTCAGCACAAAGCACATCAATAGGGGTTGAATTTCCTTTAAATAGCATAAAATCTAACCTCGAAACTCGTGGCAAAGTCAGAAGTTCACAAATATCATCTGCTGCAATAGTGATCACGTGTCCCCTTACTTTGGATTGAATGGATAGCTCGGGTGTCTCAGACATTCTCGAATAGGCATAAAATTCTCGCACCATGTCAACATTCACCAGGCCTTCTCTCCTTAACATTCCAAGCCAACCCCTCTATATGAATGTAGATTTCAAAAACCTATTAGAAAAATCTAAAAGTTGCACTCAACATTTGATCAACACTTGCTGCCCCTGAAACGAGTTCAGGTATATATCTCTCTCCTGAGAGTTAGCGAACTGTTTGATTCCTTATTGTGATTTGTTCTTACTCCTTTCGAGGGACAAGGTTATTAAGGTTGCTTTAGTTATTCTGTTCTTAAGAGAAACTTATAACAATAAATGAAACAAAATAAAATAAATAAAAGGAACGAAATAACATAAATTAAGATAAACAGTACTCCATTAACGTAAATAAAGAAAAAAAAAACAAACATAAATAGTTCTAAGTAAAATAGAATTTTAGATTGCCACAACGTGACACACAATCTAAACTCATAAACACAAACATAACATCCAAACATGAAAAAAAAAAGAAAAAAAGAATTTTAGATCAATTATACAATAGTCCTGAATGCACATGATCTAAACTCTAGCAAACATTATCCACTACATATCAGTGGATGGATCCCACACTGAACGGGATATCTCTCTCTGTAGCTCCTCAATAGCCTGGCTATGCCGCTCCTACTCCTTGTCAATCCTATCAAACTGGCCATAAACCTCCATTTGAAAAGTCCCAAAGGCATTGGCGTGGGCCTCCAATAGTTGAGTGTGGTGTTGTTACGTCAATGCCTACAACTCTAACATCTCTACTACCTTATCCAACAAAGAGTGCCTAGTACGGCCACTTCCCTCAGCCAATGGTCCTCCTTCCCTGTCTTCTTCGTCATCCTTGGCCCTCTTCTTCTTGTGACTCCTATATTGTGCTTCTAACTTGTGAATAGAAGTCATATTGATGGCACTCATAGAAGATTTTCTTGAGAAGAACGAAGGTGGGTGTCGCGCCCAGATTTTTTGCACTCGAGGAATACTCACACAAGCAGGAAAAATGCTGTACTCTCTCGTTAGAACTCACCCTCCTAGAAGAATGAGTGCAACTAGGTTTGAATTGAAAAATAAGTTTGAATAAAGGGCTTTTGAAAAAGATTTGGAGTTGCCACCTAACTTGATTAAGGTGAGTTAGGTCACCTAAAAACTAAGAATAATCCAAAAACTACACTTAGGGTTTTTGAAAAATGATTTGAAAATATCTCCTCAAGAGAGGGTTTTTTAGGAAAACAGGTTGTTTGGCAACCTTTGGAAAACATTTAGCCCTTTTTAGAAAAATAACTCCTTTTGGTCTTTGAAATCAGTGATCTAGGTTCGGAGGTTGGTTACGTGTAGGGAAGACGCACTAAGCTATCACCCTACCCCGCCCTTTCAGTACCTACATGTCAATCTACCCTAGATTCACATGTGAGAGTCTTCAATTAACTATTGGTTCAATCCTACCCACTTTGAGAAACAATGTTTGAAAAGGAACTATTATGATGCATGATATGCAAGTGCAAGTTAAGAGAAAATTGAAAAATAGATTTGGAAATAAAGTTGAAAAGAATTTGATTTGAAAATAGATTTGAAGAGATAGAATTTGAAATTGGAAAGTTTGAAAATTTGGAAATAGAAATTTGAAAATAGAAAGTTTGAAAGTAGATGGGAATTTGAGATTTGAAAAGATTTTGAAAACCGCACCCATGAGGGTGGAATTGAAAGTTTGAAAAGTGTTGTGACTGCACCTATGAAGATTGCCTACGTATCCCTTTGGGGGAATTAAGTCAGTCGTAGTTCGGACCGGAGTCCGATTGAAAATAGAAGAGTGGATTGAAGAAGGAACTTGAATTGGACATTGAATTTGATTTGAAATTAGAAAAGGAGATTTGAAATTGGAATTGAGAGGATTGGACTTGCTTTGGAAAGATTGATTTTGGAAAGACTTGGTTTTGGGAAGAAGGAGGTTTAGGAAACCTAGACTTGAGATTAAGAAAGATTGGATTGGAATGTTGGATTTGGAAGATTTGGAAACTTGGAATTTAGGAAAGATTTGGATTAGGAAAGTTTCGAATTAGGAAAATGTTATTTTTGGAAAGTTTCATTTTTGGAAAGTTTTGAAATGGGAAAGTATTGAATTTAGAAATGTTTTGAGTTTAGGAAAGTTTCATTTTTAGAAAGTTTTGAATTAGGAAAGGTTTAGGTTTAAGAAAGTTTCAACTTAGGAAAGTGTTGTTTTAGGAAAGGTTTTGAAATTAGGAAGTTTTCAAAATTGGAAAGTTTTAAATTTAGAAAGTTTTGAAATGGGGAAGTCTTGAAAGTAGAAAAGTTTCGTTTTAGGAAATGTTTGAATTAAGAAATGTTTCAACTTAAGAAAGTATTGAATTAAGAAAATTTTGAATTTAGAAAAGTTTTAGATTTGAAAAGATTTTGAAGTTTTGAAAAGTTTAAAATTTAGAAAGATTTGAAATTTTGAAAATTTAAGATTTAGAAAGTTTTAGGGTTTTAGGAAATCTTGAAATTAGGAAAGGTTTGAGTTTAGGAAGAGTTTGAAAACTTAGGTTTGAAAAGTTAAGATTTGAAAGGAAGGTAGAATTAGGAAAGGGTTGAATTACGAAAGATTTTTATGTTCAAGTTTTGGAAACTTAAGATTTAGGAAAGTGGAGGGTTAGGAAGGATTTGAATTAGGAAATGTTTGGATTAGGAATGGATTGGATTTTGTTTCTAAAAGCAAAGGTTTGATTTTGTTTCCAAAAAACGGAAGATTGGATCTAGTTTCCTAAACGGAGAGATAGGATTTGGCAAGGATTTTGGAAAGGGAGATTCTAGAAACCCTAGATTTGAAAAATTATAGTTTTGACATAGAAAATAGGTTTTGAAAAAATGTATAGTTTTGATGTAGAAAATAAAAGATTTTGGAAACCTAGGTTTGGGGCAAAGTTTGAAAACCATATTTTTGGGAAGAAAATTTAGGGTTTCCTAATTGTGGGTTCTAGGGCTTGACTTGGGTTCTAAGGAAAAGGAATTTTTAGAAAGTGCGTTTTTGGAAACGAAAGTTTTGGAAGGAAAACCTAGAGGGGAATTTCTAAAAGGAAGATTTTAGAAAAGAGAGTTTTTGGAAAGATTTTTTAGGAGAGATTTTTTTAGGAAAGTGAATCTAGGGAGTGATTTTAGAAAGTGAATTTTGAGGAAAAGATTTTGGAGAGGAGTTGAAGAAGAGAGTTTTGAAAAATAGATTTTGGAAGGGAGTTTTTGAAAATAATTTTGAAGAGGGGAGTTTTAGGAAAGTATGTTGAAAAAGAGATTTTTAGGAAGAGATTTTTAAAAAGAGTTTTTAGAAGGTGTAAAAACATCTCACTTTCCTAAAGCAATTCTAACCATAAGAGGGCTAGAACCACTTTAGGAAAGCGGTTTTGAAAACAACAAGATTCGAAAATATAGACCATAAAAGGTCACTTTTAATGTAACACTTTCCTAAAGCAATCCTAGCCATGGAAAGGCTAGAATCACCCTAGAATTGTGGTTTTGAAAACATGTTTTTGAAAAAGAGATTTTGATGCAATTTTGAAAACAAGTTTGAAAACGTTTTGAAAAACAACTTTGAAAACGGTTTTTGGAAGATGCAAGACTATGATATGCACAATGCAATTTGGGGTCGTGAACATATAAGGTTAAGGCTTCACCACATAATCAAGGGGGCTGGACCCACGTGGTCTTTGGTTAGACTAGAAGAAAGCCCCCGACACGGTGACTCTCCAATAGCCCAATCCTACACATGGACCGAGAATCCCCTTGTTTCAAGCATGCAAAGAAAGGGCGGGAAAGAGATGGGGGGATTAAAATAGAGAAAACTCAAGTGGGTTAGGAGAGAGAAGAGAGAGGGGGGAAGTGCGGAAATTTAAACAGGGAGCCTACCTTGTATCTTGTTTATTTTGCGCGCCATGCAGTCTTCGGTCTTCGGTCTTCGTCTTAATCTTCTTCTTCAACCTTCAAGGATTGTCTTCAAGCTTTAGATGGCAGCTCTTCAAGTCTTCAAAGGATGGTTGAAGGCTAGCGTATGAGTGTATGGGGGTGTGCATGAGTGTATAGAAGGCTAGGGTTTGTTTAGGGTGGCTAGGGTTTGGAGAAACCTAAGGAGGCTAGGGTTTAGGAGGTGCTCGAGCTCTGTATATCAAAATATAGGATTCTTAGGTTAAGTTTGCAGACCCTTTTCACGTTGAATGAGGCTCTGTATTTATAGAAGGAGGACAAACCTGGCGCCTGTTGCAGTGGCGCCAGGGCAAACTTTACACTGGCGCCACTCCTAGTGGCGCCAGGCCATTTCATGGCTTGGCGCCACTACTAGTGGCGCCAGCCAATTAGGAAAGCTTTAAGGTCGGCAAGTAACGTATCTTTGACTAGATTTGGGCGCCTGTACTAGTGATTATCATGTAATTTTTAGCCTGGCTTCACTAGGAGTGACTCCGGAAAGTTCGGGAATGATTTGAAGGAGCCGGGAATGATCCGGAAGGCCGAAAAGGAGCAGGAACACTTAAAATAGTGTCCTGGAGGTATTTGACTTGAAAAGTGAGGATAAGATGTGTCGGAAAGGTCGACCGGGCCTTTAGGGGCAAAATAGTCAACCGGACCGGAAAACTGTCGGGACAGACTCAGACTGTCCTAGAAGAAGACTTGGAAACATTATTTAGAATGTTCCTAGAGGTTGCCGGTTTGATTCCCAGAGCCGGCGTGGTCGGAAAAGGAGACCGGCCCACTAGGGGCAAAACGGTCATTTTGTACCGGGTTTGCCGGAACTGACTGGGAATGATCCGAAAAGGTAAGGGGAGGTTGAGAACACTATAAAAAGTATTCTCGGGTCATTACCGGTTTGATACCCAAAGCCGGTGTGGTCGAAGAGGGAGACTGGCCCTCCAGGGGCAAAACAGTCATTTTGTACTGGGTTGGCCAGAACTGACTCGGAATGATCCGGAAAGGTAAGGGGAGGTTGAGAACACTATAAAAATTATTCACAGGAGGTTACCGGTTTGATACCCAGAGCCGGTGTGGTTCCCGGGGCATTCGGATGCTTAGGGGCAAAATGGTCATCTTGATCGGAAAGTCTCGGAAAAGGTCCTAAGGGTAGTCTGGTTAGTTTTCACCGAAGTGAGCTAACAGACACTGGTGTTGACCTGGGTTTTGAGTGTTTCTGCCACTCTAACGGTGTGAGTATTTCCGCTACTCGGACGGGATTGATGATTTGTGAGTATTTTCGCTACTTGGACGGGGTTGAGTATTTCTACTACTCTAACGGTTTTGTGAGTATTTCCGCTACTCTAACGGTTCTGTGAGTATTTTCACTACTCTAACGGTTTTGTAAGTATTTCCGCTACTCTAACGGTTTTGTAAGTATTTCCGCTACTCTAACGGTTTTGTGAGTAGTTTTGCTACTTGGACCGTCTCGAGGAATAAACTGTCTCGAGAGTGGGACTGGAAGGGGTCTTACCGTCTCCGAAGAGACGTGCCTGGATTGGAGCCGTCTCAAGGAATAAACTGTCTCGAGAGTGGGATTGGAAAGGGGTCTTACCGTCTCCGAAGAGACGTGCCTGGATTGTGAGTGTTTTCGCCACTCTAATGGTTTTGTGAGTACTTCCGCTACTCTAACGGTTTTGTGAGTATTTCCGCTACTCTAACGGTTTTGTGAGTAGTTTTGCTACTCGGACCGTCTCGAGGAATAAACTGTCTCGAGAGAGGGATTGGAAAGGGCTCTTACCGTCTCCGAAGAGACATGCCTGGATTGTGAGTGTTTCTGCCACTCTAACGGTTTTGTGAGTATTTCCGTTACTCTAACGGTTTTGTGAGTAGTTTTGCTACTCGGACCGTCTCGAGGAATAAACTGTCTCGAGAGAGGGATTGGAATTGGAATAAGAAAGGACAATGCCCCTAAGGGCATTTTGGTCATTTTGCCTCTATTTGGGCCTGATAGGCCCGCGAAGCGATGGAAAGACGAAATTTGGACCTAGAGAATTGGTTTCGATTGGAATATGCCCAAAATGACTGGAAAACAAGTCTGGACGGAGTGTAGACTGCCGAGCGGTCAAGAATTGGGTGCTTACAGTGGGTAGACTCCAGACTCAAGGATCAAGGAAGTAAGTATACACGCAAATGGAATACTATCC
Organism: Euryodendron excelsum; assembly: GCA_033060915.1. Classification (NCBI taxonomy): domain Eukaryota; kingdom Viridiplantae; phylum Streptophyta; class Magnoliopsida; order Ericales; family Pentaphylacaceae; genus Euryodendron; species Euryodendron excelsum. The sequence goes on along the minus strand of CM065383.1, from coordinate 32,447,727 downwards.
CCTCGGGTGATATTGGTGGCATCATGATAAAGATGGAGGAACATATACCTCAGCAAGTCTATAGTCTTTTGGGTTCCAATAGCCCACATTAATTGGGTTTAGGGTAGGCTAACCTAGGTATAACAGGCTTGGGGTAATAGATTATGGCATGAGAAAAGAAACAGTGGAAGGTACCTCATTTTTAAAAACTTTTTCTCATATTGCGTCTTCCCCTCAACCAAGGGCTGATCATCTTCTAGAATCTCCCGTGCCATCTCAGTAAGGCTCAGAGTCCCAATCCCATGGCAAAACTCAGCATTAGGCTCATGCTTAAGCCCATAATGATGACAAAAAGTGATCGGGGTAATCACTATTTCTCTCCCTCTCACCCAAGTCACCAACCTCTCTTGACCCTCAGTTTTGTCAGCCACTCAGATATTGGTCATAAGTTCGGCACAAATGGTTAAAATGTATTCCCCCCTATAGGTGGCTAGGTCATTCCACCCCCACCTTTCAAACTCGACTTCCAAGGCAAACCCACCCCCAAAATTCCATATTTCTATACTACGCTCAATGGCTGCGGCTTTGCCTACCCAAGTTTTTCTAAAATCAAGATAGGCTTATTGACTAGTGAAAATTTCAGAGTCATAATCCAAAGAGTAGTTGACTTCAAAGGGTTCTATGGCTAGAGATTTTTTTGTAGATTTCTTACTTCCTTTTGGTGCCATCAGTATAACTTCAATAAACAAATCGTAACACACACCACCACACAATCACAATTATAGCACAATCCCGATCCTAACTAAGCATAAATATGAATGGAAACGATCCAAAAAGAAACATGAGGGGTTGTGTTTGTTACGTTGGAAGTTGAAGGGTCACGACACTTCAAACTGGCAGGACTTCGTCGCCTCATCCGGACACTCCCTCTCTCTCTAAAACAAAAATTTTGTGGGTGTGCGAATGAGACAAAACGGAAGAATTCGACCATTTTATAAAAATGTAGGGGCGTCCGGACGGACCCAGGAGGGCGTCCAGACGGGGGTCCAAAACGATGCCGTTCAACTTAAAAAAGGGAGTTTGGACAGGCAGTAAGCGTCTGAACGGCCCCACAAGGGCATCCGGACGGACTAACAGCGTCTGGACAAGGCGTCCTAACGGACTACTGGCTTCCGGACGGGGCGTCCGGATGGCCAGTGAGCTCGTCTAAACCCACTTAAAATTTTATTTAAGGCACGAAGGGCGTTCGAACGGGGCGTCCGAACAGCCAGTAGCCTTGCAACTCGAATTCGAAATTTTTTCTAAGTATTGGGAGGTGTCCAGACGGCCAGTAGCGTTGCACTAATAGGTTTTAAAATTTTTCTAAGCATGGAATGCCATCTAGAAGGGCCCTGAGGGGCGTTCGAACGGCCAGTGGCCTGTTTCCTAGACTAATCAAAAAAATTCAAAGTGTAAAAAGGCGTCCGGATGGGTCCTATGAGGCATCTAGATGGCCAGTTTTTCATAAATTTATTATTATTTTTTTACTCAAGTGTGCAATTCATCACAAGATTGATGTCCCCCCAACTTAGTATGCACATTGTCCTCAATGGACGAAAAAGGAAAGATGAAAGACAAAAACTTAAGTGATGAAAGGCACACTAGACACTAGAAATTTAAAAAATATATAAAACAACACTACTATACACAATTACCCCTATGGATATTACTCTAATGGAGGAGGATCTTCGAGACGTAATGTCTTTATTTCTGCCACAAAATTTTCAACATAATGTGTTAGACGATGACCATGGACTGTGAATTGATTGTCATTTGTCGGGTTTCGAATTTCAACGACCCCATTCTCATGGACTGTCTTCACTAGATAAGGTCCCTACCATTTGCTATGCAACTTTTCGAGAAATAAATGTAACCGGCTATTGTACAAAAGGACTTTTTGACCAATGTCAAAAGATTTTCGAGAAATGTGTTGGTCGTGAAGAGCTTTCATCTTCGCTTTAGAAATTTGCACATTTTCATATGCGTCTTTACGTATTTCATCCAACTCTAAAAGTTGAAGTTTTTTATGATGTCCAGCGTCATTGGGGTTTTCATTCATTTGCCTAATGGCCTAGTAAGCTTTGTGTTGAACCTCAACGGGTAAATGGCAAGTTTTGCCATAAATGAGCCTATAGGGTGACATACCTAACTGTGTTTTGTATGCAGTCCGATACGCCCAGAGTGCATCCACCAATCTTAAGGACCAATCCTTGCGGTTAGGGTTCACGGTTTTTTCTAAAATATGCTTAATTTCCCTATTGGCAAGTTCTACTTGGCCACTGGTTTGTGGGTGGTTAGGCGTTCTGACTTTGTAGAGCGCTCCATATTTACGCATCAAGACCCCAATAGGTTTATTACAGAAATGGATGCCACCATCACTTATGATAGCACACGACATCCCAAATCTTGAAAAGATGTTTTCTTTTAGAAATTTAATCACCACTGGGTGATCATTTGTGCGGGATGTCACTACCTCTACCCACTTAGATACATAATCAATACCCACTCAAATGTATAAATGCTAGAAAGAACTAGGAAATGGCCCCATAAAGTCGATGCCTCAACAATCAAATATTTCTATGAAAATTATGGGATTCAAGGGCACCATATTTCTTCTAGTAAGAATATCTAGTCTTTGACATCTGTCACAAGCAGTACAAAATGTATGAACATCTTTAAACATAGTTGGCCAATAAAATCCATATTGGAGGACTTTAGCAATTATTTTCTTGGTGGAGAAATGCCCACCACAAGCATATAAATGACAAAAACTAATTATGGATTGGAAATCATTATCTGGTACACAACGTCGAATCACCTGATCAACGCAATAATTGTAAAGGTATGGGTCATCCTACATGAAAACTCTAACATTTCGAAAAAATTTCTTTTATCATTAGATGACCATTGAGATCAAATTTTACCTGAAGCCAAGTAATTAGCGATATCCGCAAACCAAGGGGTACTAGTATGAGTAACAGACTGGTTGGAGAGAAGTTGTTCATCAGGAAAATGTTCCGAAATAGGAGATTTATCTTGGTCTCGGCCATCAATAGGAAGGCGAGACAAGTGATTAGCTACCACATTTTCTACCCCCTTTTTGTCCCGAATTTCTATATGAAACTCCTGAAGTAGTAGAATCCACCGCATTAGTCGTGGCTTAGCGTCTGGCTTGGTGAGCAACTACTTAAGTGCGGCATGATCAGTCTAAACTATGACGAGTGAGCCGACTACGTAAGATCTAAACTTATCAAGTGCAAACACCACAACAAGAAGCACTTTCTCGATGGTAGTGTAGTTTATTTGTGCATTATTTAAAGTTTTACTAGCATAATAGATGGCATATGGTTTCTTGTCCTTCCTTTGACCAAGCACTGCCCCTATAGCAAAGTCACTCGTGTCATATATGAGTTCGAAAGGTAGAGACCAATTGGGGGCTTGCATGATGGGTGCAGTGGTCAAGAGCCCTTTTAGCTTGTCAAAAGCTTGTTGGCAAGGGGATGTCCATTCAAATGGAACATCCGTGGATAACAAGTGACACATAAGACGAGAAATATCACTGAAACCTGGAATGAATCGCCGATAAAACCCGGCGTGCCCTAAAAATGAATGGACATCTTTAACGTTTGTAGGGGGTGAAAGGTTCTAAATAAGGTCAACCTTAGCTTTGTCAACTTCTATCCTCTTATTTGAAATTATGTGTCCTAACACTATCCCTTGTGTCACCATAAAATGACACTTTTCCCAATTAAGGACCAAATTGGTCTCCTTACATCTTTGCAAAACTTTTTTCAAATTTTCTAAGCATTGGTCATAGGTGTTCCCATAGATAGAAAATCGTCCATAAAGACCTCCAAGATTCTTTCTACCATGTCACTAAATAAGCTCATCATGCATCTTTGGAAAAATGGTCGGTGCACTGCACAGGCTGAAAGACATTCTTCTATAAGCATACATGCCAAAAGGACAAGTAAAGGTGGTTTTATCTTGATCTTCTGGGGCTATTTCAATTTGATTGTATCTAGATTACCCATCCAAAAAGCAATAATAAGCCCTACCCGACACCCGCTCTATGACTTGATCAAGGAATGGTAATGGAAAGTGGTCTTTGGTGGTGACGGCATTGAGACGTCTATAGTTGATGCACATGCACCAACCTGTCTGGATCCTAGTTGGCACTAATTTATCTATCATTTTTCACCACTGTTACTCTAGACTTTTTAGGGACCACTTGAGTAGGGCTCATCCACCTAGAGTCTGTTATTGGGTAAATAATACCCGCATTGAGAAGTTTCGAGACTTCTCCTCTAAGTACTTCTTTCATATTAGGGTTCAATCGCCATTACATTTAGCAAACAGGTTTAGCCTCTTCCTCTAAGTATATGCGATGTGTGCAAACTAATGGGCTAATACCATGTAAATCAGCAATTGACCACCCTATAGCTTTGCGGTGCTTTAAAAGCACCTTCTTCAATAGTTCCTCTTGGCCTTTAGACAGGCTAGAAGATATCACTACTGGGTAAGATTCACCATCGCCTAAAAATATATATTTAAGAGTATATGGTAATGGCTTTCGCTCCGGAATAGGAGCTTCCATTTCTGATGGTTCAGGTTTACAAGCACTGAGCCCTAATGGCTCAACATATTGGGTCCAATGACTCACAGACATAGCAGGAATGCACTCTACTGCTTCCTTATTTATCACTGTTTCTTATAAACACTCTATTTGCTCATTCTGAATTAACGCTCTTTCAAGTGGATCTGTTAAGAATTCTCTATTAAAATGTTCTTGTACTAAAATATCTATCATGCTAATCTCCCTAATGTCTTCACTCTCCCGGTTTTTTACTCGCATGAAAGATATTGATATCTACAGTCATGTTTTCGAAGGATAAGTTCAACTCCCCGCCCCTACAACGAATAATAGCATTGGATGTTACTAGGAAGGGACGACCTAAAATGACAGAGATAGGAGAATGATCATTTGAGTTCCCCACAGTGTCTAACACTACAAAATCAACTGGAAAGTAGAATTTATCCACTTGGATCAACACATCTTCCACCATGCCCCTAGGAATCTTAATCGATCAATCAGCTATTTACAAGGTGATTCTAGTAGGTTTCAACTCTCCTAACCCTAACTATTGATAAATAGAAAAAGGTAGCAGGTTCACACTAGATCCTAGATCTAGCAAAGCATTATCAACCCTATGATTTCCAATTATGCATTGAATGGTCAGACTCCTGGGTCCTTGTATTTTGGTGGAAGATTTACTTGTAGAACCTCTCTAGCTTCTTGGTTCAGAAAAGAGGCTTCTCTTACAATGAGTCGTCTCTTAATGGTGCACAAGTCTTTTAATATGGCTAGGAGGTAATATAATGTAAGAGTTTGGAGTCTGTCTTTGTGGGTTAAGATAATCTCTCATAGTTCTTTGTGGTGGTGCAGGTACTTGGTGTTGTGGGGGTTGCATGTTATTACCTCCATCTATATTCCCATCATCACCTAGCAAATGAGCCATGTCAAAGTCTATAGGTATTGGTGTAGTATCTGAAAAAACTTTAGACCGAGTGGCGTAAACAGGTGGGATTGTTCTCAAAAGTCTATATGTACTGTCCCTCCACCAAACTGACATGTAATGCAATGCACATAAATGCACTAATCTGCTACAACAGTGAAGTAGAGATAAACAATATTTAATTTAAATTTCTAACAAAACCAGCAATCTCCACATAAAATATCCACCAATTTGCAATTAAACCCTAAACCTCCTCTAAACAAATATAAAATTTATCTAAAAAAAACTAGTAAAATATAGAAAAAAAAAATCTAATATGCTTACAAATAGTAGGGATGGGACAAGGTTACCCAGTTGAGCGATTGAATTTCCTTGTGGTTATAGTTTGATGGTGAAGTTGTTTCTGTAGGAATCAATTCCTCTCGAGTTCGTTTGCTTTGTTTTTGTTCTTGTATATTTTTATTTATGCCCTGTTTGTTTTTCTTACCTTAGCTTATTTGCTTTGTAAGGTTCCTCAGCAACGGCGCCAAAAACTGATTGCTTCTAAATAGTGCGATTTATATCCGCCAGTGTGCGGTTGCGATGCAGTAATAATATCTCGATAAGTCCGAAGTCGATCCACAGGGAACACAAGAAATAAATTTAATCTGGCAAGGTCTACAATCAGAACAAAATAACAACGAGCTCAGAATCAATCAAAATCGCAGGAAAGCTTCCAAAAAGAAAATAAAAATCAATTATTGGAGATGATTGATCTAATTATGAAATAATAAATTTGAACTAATTTTAGGAATTTATTCAAATATTATAAAAAGGTCTTGATAGGGTTTGATCTAGTAATAGGCCCACAGGTAGGTTCCCAAGATAGTTTTGATTAAAAAAGCTCAAGATTCGATTATCCTCTTTGGAGTTGATAGTTAGTTATTTACTAGTGTTCATTCTAGGGTCTCATTCATACCTGTCCTAGTTTATAAAACTGTCTACAAAGTATGTTTGAAACTTAATCAAGAATAGCAGATTTCTAAAGTACTCCTAATAGGAATATATATGCGATTATAATCAATATCCTTATCAGAAATTCTAGGTATGCGTATTCCTGCTTACAAATCAGTCTATACATACATGCTAGATATGATCAAGAATATTGTTTTCGAAGATATTCATGGGCAAGAAAATGAACCTTTGTCCAAGATCTTGAAATCTTGAAAAATAAATAACTATCTTGAATTTCTACTTGTAACCTAGTTACTTTCTTAACCCATACCAAGAATGAATTTAGCTACTAAAGAGCATTATAAAGATTGCAAGAATGGAAATAATAATTAGAGAAAGAAAATCCTCCATTAAATAAATATAATCTGGAATTAAGAAGAAGAACAAGAAAGAAAACTAAAGATTAAAAAATTCTCCCTTGAAAGACGAAAAGATTCGTAGCCTCCAAAGGTTTGATACTCCAAACCCTAGAAAAACCCTAGAATTATTCTCCTCCTTCAAAACATGAAACTCTTAAGTCTATTCTACTACCTACTAATCTATCTACAACTAAAAATTGAGTTAATCTACAAATTTCGTCAGCAGTCATACGAACGATTCCCACCAAGTGCTCAGATGGGTTGGGTCACTTCATGAAAGTTGTAGGTTTCGAAAAAGTTATATAATATTGACATATTATGGGCCTGAATAGCTTTTCTGGTTCGCGAGATATGGGCTTCCAAAGTTTCAGCTCTGCGTGCTTCAATAGCTTGTACCACACCTTCAGCGGCTTGTACCTTGACAACAACCTCTTAAAACCTATGATTAAATTGCATTCGAAATCACTCTATTTAAGCTCAAAACCTACATAAAGCATTATAAACTTAATTAATATCAAAACATAACTAAAAAGACATATATAATCATAAACTAATGCTAACAAAGTACTAATTAAGGCCTTATAATTGCACTTTTGAAGCCCAATCACAAGTCTGGTGGCGGATTTGGATGCTCTGCATGTCTTGGATTGGGGGTCTTTCACTTTTGCCTGTTTTCTCCGAGGGATGCCTATGAGGACTTCTTTGTGCTGGGGCAACATCATCGACTTCTGGCATTTCTTGGTTTGGTGGAGCTATAAGTGTCTGCCTATACACTGGCCATCCTAAGGCTTTGAGGTGGGCCCGTACTCAGGTAGTGTAGCGGTCGGAGATTTTTTTATTTTATGTCACTCAGGATGAACCTAGAGCTCTTGATGCCTGAGGATGTGATATAGAGGCCTTTTACATAGTCCTCGTATTACGAGACTGTGAGGTTCCTTGCTCTATTATCTTTATGAGGGTCTCCTTTGTGGGTGTTGAGTCTTAGGATTCGTATATGGGAGCGAGACACTGGTGCCAGTTTCATTAGGATTTTCGTGCCATTAGAGATCCCCATATATATATATATATATATATTTGTGTGTGTGTGTATGGGATTCCTCGCAAGGGAGTTGACATTCCACTTCTAGTGCCTTAGCTGAGTGTTGCCTCTCTACTTCCACCAGAGGTCAACTACACCACCCATTTTAGTGCGAGATTTGTTGGGATTTTCACTTATTTGGAGGTGGTAGTAGGAGGTGTCGTTGTGGGCCAGGAGGTTGATGACCTACGACACCAGGCTTAGGGGTTTGTTTCTTGGGAGGAGCACGTAACCACGTAGCACCGACATAAGGCAGAAGTATCCGATTTAACCACCTGGTTATCACAGAGGGAGGCCCGCTTTCTTATGTTGTCTTTTTGGATCTTACCTTCTTAGCTGCTTGTAGAGACTAGTACTTCCTTACCAAGCTTTTACTTTTTTGATCCCGGGTTACTTGTCATTCTTGCAGGTATCATATGATGTTGGAGCTTCTAGTAGCCAGCTGCCTTCTCATGAGCCGTTCTTTGGAGATTTTGACCCAAATGGCGATGTAGGCTTCAATGGGATCATTTCTTTCTTTTTTTAACTTTCGTAGTTATATTTGGAGTAGATCTTAGTAGATATTTTCTTTTCATGCTTTCATTTTAGAGCCACGGGTAGACTAATGGACATTTTAAACCTTTGTAATATTTAAACATGATGGATGTTTATGCATAGATGGATAGTTACATGAATGTATGCACAGAGGATGTATGTATAGGTTATGGATATGTTTACAGGTGACTATGATAGATATATGCACATGTGATTGTGATGATTGTGACATGTGTTATGTTGTGATGTTTGTTTATATCGGGGGCTTTGTCAAGTGTATGCAAAGCTCATGTCAAAATTTTCAACAAATGTATATATTGATATTATGAATGTGTGCGCAGCTTGAGCCAGAAGCTCCCGTGGATGCCACAGGTTTACGCTCTCGAAATAGTATTCCTTTCTTCGAGATCCTTCTTACTTTTGCTTTTGTCCCGTCTTGGTCGAGGTGTGATAGCATTTTGCACCATTCTGAATGGTCCCAAACTTCTTGATCTAGGTAGTTGTGCCTTTGCTACTTGCCTCTAGGGGGTCAGTGTTTGAGATTATCTGGTTGGTAATCGAACTCTCAACTCTCCTAGATATGGCTTGAGCGATAACTTGCATGGCCTTAGCATAGCGATAGATGGCTAGGGGTCCCAATCTGATGAGGCTTCTTTTAGGACCGTAGCGTACGCTAGGTTCAAAGGTGCCATGAAATGGAATGGTACATAGGCCCAAATCTTTATCTCCAACGGAGGTTGTATGAACCAGAACCACCTATTGCAAGAAGTGAATTTTACCCTAATATTTACCATTCTTTTAGGTGTTGCTGTTTTCTTGTTCAAGCTTATTTAGGCTAAGAAATTTTTCCTGATTCGAGAGGGCTTTTATTTGGACCATAACGTGGGCAATGAGGGTTTTGAAAGGGTGGACAAAGGCTTAAACTTACTGCATTTGCTAGGCTCCTAAAGACCCATGATTACCTTTGGTAAGCAGCTCTTGTCATTTCCCTAGGCTTTTTCTCTTTGCCAGAAGGATTGCTATTATGTCGTCCCTTTATTATATTATTTTTTTTGCTCTTACATTTGCTGCTGGGGATACCATTAACGCTGTCCCAATTTGAAGATTGTTGTTTATTCAGTACGCGCTCCTTTAGACATCACGATTTGTTCCCTGCTTACTCTTTCTGGAGATCACTGTTTGTTGTGCATGCTTTCATGTTTTCACCTTAACCTAGTGTGGGCAGCGACCTTTGGGTCTGTTTTTTGAGGGAAACATAACCGGCTCAAGTAGGTTTTGCAAAGGTTATTTTCAACTATATGGTAAAGGAATTGAGGGCCTCTTTTCATTTCAAGGAAAACTACTTAGTCTATAAAGCTCTTTTTCAAGATTTAGCAGCATCTTATAATGATAAATGTTAGTTTGCGGATTCTTTCCTTGTATACGTTTGCCCCAATATGGGGGGTAGCTCCCGGTTTGGGGTTTTCTGAATGAGAATCATCTGCAATGCTAGTGGTGTACATGGGGAATCCTTTACTGTTTAAAAAAGAATAGAACAATGGCTCATCTTTCTCTTGATAGCTTGGGCATCCATCGCTTAGCTTAGATGCTATTTAAGTGTTGTATTTAGGTGACCTCCCTACTCTTGGATTGGCTCTTCCCTCTACATTTTTGTCTAGAAGCTTTTACGGAAAGTGTTTGACTGCTTCGCAAATACTAACTCAAGTTAAATCCTGCCAAGTGCACATTCGAGGTATCCTCAAGGAAGTTGTTGGGATTCATAATCAATGAAAAATGGATAGAGATCGATCTCGCCATAGTCAAGTCCATTGTTGAAATGCCAACCCCTAGAGGGGAAAAAAGAAATCCGATTCTTCCTGGGAAAGTTAAACTTCATCAGCAGGTTCATTGCTCAAATAACTCATCTTTGCAAGCATGTCTTCAAAATTTTCAAGAAGAATGCTCCGAAAGAATGGGATGATAATTGTCAAGTAGTCTTCGAAAGAATTAAAGAATACCACTAAAACCCTCCAATCCTAGTGGCACCTACCCCAGGGCGGCCTTTGTTAATGTACATGATAGGCCTAGATACTTTCATAGGGTGTGTTTTAGGACAGCATGATGAAATAGCAAAGAAGGAACAAGCCATTTATTACCTCCGTAAGAAGTTCTTACCATATAAAGTAAAGTACTCTGATCTTGAGAAACCTACTGTGCGCTAGCTTGGGCAACCCATAGGCTTCAACATTATATGCTCTATTATACCACTTTTTTCATTTTTCAAATGGACCCAATCAAGTATGTGTTTAAGAAACCAACCCTGTCTAGCAGAATTGCATAGTGGCACATGATCTTATCAGAGTTTGACATCATATTCACCACTCGTAAAGTAGTCAAGGGGCAAGTAATAGTTGATTACCTTGTTGAGAACCCTATCAATGATTATGGAACCCCAGTTCCCAGATGGGGATATCCTATGCACCGAAGATGTAACTGAAGGGAAAATGGAACCCGAATGGAGGATATATTTTGACGGAGCTTCCAATAAAAAGGGAGTCGAAATAATAATATCAGAAGCTGGCAGTCATTATCCCATCGTGGTTAAATTAAACTAAAACCTTGCACCAACAACATCGTTAAGTACGAAGCTTATAGTCTTGGATTAAGGTTAGCATTCGAGATGAAGATCGATGAACTAGCTATCTTCGTAGATTCTGATCTTGTTATCAACAATCCAAGGAAGTGTACCAAACCCAAGATGCCAAACTATCCCCATAGCACCAACAAATCAAAGATCTATGCCAACTGTTCAAAAGCATAGACTTCCATCATATACCCCAAACATAGAATAATTCGTTGATGCATCAGCCACTCTGGCTATAGCAATCAAGGTCGACAAGGGCGCAAAGATACCTTCCCTCCAGAGTTTTACTAGAGACACCCCCTCCTACTGCCTTCACACAACAACTGAGCTCAAAGGGTGACTGTGGTTCTATGATTTTTAAAGATACATCCAAGCAAGGGCATTCCCTGATGCAAAACCTCATCAAGACAAGAAGATCATTTGCCGTCTGGCGGGATATTATTTTATGGCCGGAAATGAGCTTTTCACGAGATCCTTGTTCGGCCCACTAAAATACGACAATGTCGTTGAAGCCAAAACCATCATGGAGGAGGTACATGAAGGGGTTTGCGGCCCCCACATGAACGATCACATTCCTGCCAAGAAATCCTCCGAACAGGATATTACTGGACAACTATAGAATCAAACTACACCAGATATGTTCTTCGATGTCACAAGTGCCAAATATACGGGGACAAGATTAAAGCACCACCCATAGATCTTCACTCCATGTAAGCCCCGTGGCCTTTCTCAATGTGGGGGATAGATATGATTGGCCTAATCACCCCCCAAAGCCTCCAATGGCCATCGTTTCATCCTGGCCGCCATCAACTCCTTTACTAAATGGGTAGAAGTAGTCTCCTATGTTCATGTCACCAAGAAGGTCATGGAGAAGTTCATAAAGAACCACATCATCTGTCGATATGGGATTCCTGAATCACTCATCACTAACAATGCTTTCAACTTAAATAATGAACTGATGACGAAACTATGCCACATATCACCTACCACCGTCAGATGAATAGTGTAGTGAAAGCAGCTAACAAGAAAATCAAGAGAATCCTCCAAAAAATGATTGACAACTACAGAGACTAGCATGAAAAGCTCCCATTTGCACTAATGGCTTACCGAACCACTATAAGGGTTTCTACTAGAGGTACCCCATTCGAGTTGGTCTATGGCGCAGAAGCAGTCCTCCCTATTGAGGTTGAGATAGGAGCTTGCAATGGTAAAACAGAAACACAAAGGAAAAAAGGAAAGATAAGTGCTAATTGATCGAAACTGTCAAAGGTGATCACAGGCATTAAAGCCTAAGTAGAGTGATAGGTTTGAGCCTCCATCTGTCTTTTAAAATAATATTCTACATCATAAATCCTTGTAAAAATTCCTCTCAGATCAAGATTAAATTGCCTAGTTCAAATGAGCTCGTTGAAATATGACCTTGACGAAGGAAGCTAAGAGATATCTCAAACATTATTCAGAAGCTTCTTTACAGAAACCAGGAACCTAGCTAAAAAAAGAGGGGGAGAAAAGAGAAAAAAGCACATTCCCAAGGATGTGGTGAAAACCCGAAAGGGCGCCATAGGTAAAAAGGTAGGGATATGGCAAGATACAAAACTGTTGACCTTGGTAAAAACCTGCAAAGGTGCCTTGGTGAAAAAATGACAGAGCTGAGACTGGTGAAAACTCACATGGGTGCCAGTAGCAAGAATTGCGCCAAAAAAAAAAAAAAAAGGTAAGCCGAAGCACAGACATTCCCAGATATCATAGGTAGAAAGAAACAGTGGATATGTCAGTCGATGTTTTGGAAAGCATTCTCTGGGTTAGCCAAGCTAAGGTTAAGGAAGCAGAGGGTCGTCTCTTGAGACAATAAGCCAATCGAAGCATCAAACATTGCTCTTGCTTTGATTGTTTTGTCTGCTTTACTTGACTTGAACTTTGAGAGCTTTGAAGATGCAACACTTGATCTTGAATGGATGTTCTGAGGCTTGTATTTGAGTGTATAGAGTGTATGGAGGCTAAGGTTTGAAGAAGCTTGAGAAAATTAGGGTTTTGGGGGGCTTCGAGCTCTCTTTTCAAAGAGACAAGGTTTCTGGACTGAGTTTGCGGACCCTTTTTACACATGGGTGGCCTATATTCACAGGCAATTGAAAAGACCTTAGCGCCTATTGTAGTGTGTCACGTCCAGATTTTTTGCACTCGAGGAATACTCACACAAGTGGGAAAAACACTGTACTCTCTCGTTAGAACTCACCCTCCTAGAAGAATGAGTGCGACTAGGTATGAATTGCAAATAGATTTGAATAAAGGGCTTTTGGAAAAAGATTTGGAGTCGCCACCTAACTTGATTAAGGTGAGTTAGGTCACTTAAAAACTAAGCATAATCCGAAAACTACACTTAGGGTTTTGGAAAACGATTTTGAAAATATCTCCTCAAGAGAGGGTTTTTAAGAAAACAGGTTGTTTGGCAACCTTTGGAAAACATTTAGCCCTTTTTGAAAAATAACTCCTTTTGGTCTTTGAAATCAGTGATCCTAAGTTCGGAGGTTGGTTACGTGTAGAGAAGACGCACTAAGCCATCACCCTACCCCGCCCTTTCGGTACCTACATGTCAATCTACCCTAGATTCACCTATGAGAGTCTTCAACTAACTATTGGCCAATCCTATCCACTTTGAAAAACAATGCTTGAAAAGAAACTAACATGATGCATGATATGCAAGTGCAAGTTAAGAGAATTGAAAAATAAATTTGGAAATTGATTGATTTGAAATTGATTTGATTTGAAAATAGATTTGAAGAGATGGAATTGAATTTGGAAAGTTTGAAAATTGAAAGTAGAAATTTGAAAATAGAAAAATTGGAATTTTGAAAGTAGATTGGAATTTGAGACTTGAAAAATGTGGAGACCGCACCCATGAGGGTAGAATTGAAAGTTTGAAAAGTGATATGACCGCACCTATGAAGGTTGCCTACGTATCCCTTTGGGGGAATCAGGTCAGTCGTAGTTCAGACCGGAGTCCGATTGAAAATAGAAGGTTGATTTGGAAAAGAGATTGAATTAGAAATTGGATTGAAAGATTAAGAGGTTGAACTTTGATTGGAAGATTTGAAAAGACTTGACTTTAAAAAACTTGGTTTTAGGAAACCTAGACTTAGAAACTTAGAAAAGGAGGATTGGACTTGGCCTGGAAAGATTTTCGAAAAGAATTAACTCAAATGTTGGACTTGGAAGATTTGGAAAGATTGGATTTGGGAAATGTTCGAATTAGGAAATGTTCAAATTAGGAAAGTGTCATTTTAGGAAAGTTTCGTTTAGGAAAGTTTTGAATTAGGAAAAGTTCGAATTAAAAAAGTTTTATTTTGAGAAATGTTTTGAAATAGAAAAGTGTTGAATTTAGAAATATTTTGAATTAGGAAAGTTTAGTTTAAGAAAGGTTTAGAATTTGGAAAGTTTCAAGTTAAGAAAGTTTTGAATTTGGAAAGCTTAGAATTTTAGAAAGATTTTAAATTAGGAAAGATTTAGAAAAAGTTTGAGTTTAGAAAGTTTCATTTTAAGAAAGGTTTTGAAAATAAAGAAGTTTTGAAAATAAGAAAGTTTTAAGTTTAGAAAGTTTTAGATTTGGAAAGATTTGAAGTTTCAAGAAAGTTTAGAATTTAGAAAGTTTTAGATTTAGAAAGTCTTAACTTAAGAAAGTTTTGAACTTGGAAAGATTTGAAATTTAGAGAGTTTAAGATTTAGAAGGTTTTAAAGTTTGAGTTTTAGAAAATCTTGAGATTAGGAAAGGTTTGAGTTTAGGAAAAGTTTGAAAACTTGAATTTGGAAAGTTAAGATTTGGAAAGGGGGTTGAATTAGGAAAGATTTGAAAGTTGAGTTTTAAAACTTAGAAAAGATTTTTATGTTCAAGTTTTGGAAACTTAAGATTTAGGAAAGGAGAAGCTTAGGAAGGATTTGAATTTAGGAAAGATTTGGATTAGGAAGGGATTGGATTTTGTTTCTAAAAGGGAAGGTTTGATTTTGTTTCCAAAAACGGAGAATTGAAACTAGTTTCGTAAACGGGGAGATAGGATTTGGCAAGAATTTGGAAAGGGAGATTCTAGAAACCCTAGATTTGAAAATGTGGAATTTTAACGTAAAAAAGAGGTTTTGGAAACATGTATAGTTTGGATGTGAAAACAAGAGGTTTTGGAAACCTAGGTTTGGGGCAAAGTTTGAAAACCATGTTTTTGGAAAGAAAATTAGGATTTTCTAATTTTGGGTCCTAGGACTTGACTTGGGCTGTAAGGAAAGAGGATTTTTGGAAAGTACATTTTTTGGAAACGAGTTTTTGGAAGGGAATCCTAGGGAGGAGTTTTTGGAAAGTGAATTTGAAGATAGAGTTTTTGGAAAAAGATTTTAGAGAGAAGAAATTTTTGGAAAGTGTGTTTTTGGAAACGTAGATTTTAGAAGGAAATCCTAGAGAGGAGTTTCTAGAGGAAAGATTTTGGAAAGAGAGTTTTTGAAAAGATTTTTGGAGAGAATTTTTCTAGGAAGGTTTTTGGTAGAAGATTGTTGAAGAGAGTGTTTTGGGAAGTATGTTGAGGAACGTTTTTAGAAAGTGGATTTCCAGGAGAGGATTTTGGAAAGGAGTTGAAAAAGGGAGTTTTGAAAATAGATTTTGGGAGGGAGTTTTTGAAAACAATTTTGGAGAGGAGAGTTTTAGGAAAGTATGTTGAAAAAGAGATTTTTAAGAAGAAAGACTTTTTGAAAAGAGCGTTTTTAAAAGGTGTAAAAACATCTCACTTTCCTAAAGCAATTCTAACCATAAGAGGGCTAGAACCACTTTAGGAAAGCGGTTTTGAAAACAACAAGATATGAAAATATGGACCGTATTGGTCACTTTAAATGTAACACTTTCCTAAAGCAATCCTAGCCATGGAAAAGGTAGAATCACCCTAGGATTGTGATTTTGAAAACATGTTTTGAAAAAGAGATTTTGATGCAATTTTGAAAACAAGTTTGAAAACGATTTTGAAAAATAACTTTGAAAACGGTTTTTGAAAGATGTAAGGTCATGATATGCACAATGCAATTTTGGGGTCGTGAACATACAAGGCTAAGGCTTCACCACATAATCAAGGGGGCTAGACCCATGTGGTCTCTGGTTAGACTAGAAGACAGCCCCCGACATGGTGACTCTCCAATAGCCCAATCCTACACATGGACCGGGAATCCTCTTATTTCAAGCATGCAAAGAAAGGGGGGGAAAAGAGATGGGGGATTAAAATAGAGAAAACCCAAGTGGATTAGAAGAGAGAAGAGAGAAGAGAGAAAGGGGGGAAGTGCGGAAATTTAAATAGGGAGCCTACCGTATGTCTTGTTTATTTTGCGCGCCTTACTTTCTTCGGTCTTCGGTCTTCGTCTTGATCTTCACCTTCAATCTTCAAGAGTTGTCTTCTAGCTTCAAACTTCAGATTACAACTCTTCAAGTCTTCGAAGGAGGGTTGAAGGTTAGTGTATGAGTGTATGGGGATGTATAGGAGGCTAGGGTTTGTGTAGGGTGGCTAGGGTTTGAAAAACCTAGGGAAGCTAGGGTTTTGGAGGTGCTCGAGCTCTGTATATCGAAATATATGATTTTTAGGTTAAATTTGCAGACCTTTTTCACGTTGGAGGAGGCTCTGTATTTATAGAGGTTGGACAACACTGGCGCCTGTTGCAGTGGCGCTAGGCCAAAGTTTACAATGGCGCCACTAGGAGTGGCGCCAGGCCATTTTTTGGCTTGGCGCCACTCCAAAGTTTACAATGGCGCCACTAGGAGTGGCGCCAGGCCATTTTTTGGCTTGGCGCCACTACTAGTGGCGCCAGCCATTTAGGAAATATTTAAGGTCGGCAAGCAACGTATCTTTGACTAGATTTGGGTGCCTGTACTAGTGACTATCATGTAGTTTTTAGCCTGGCTTCATTAATAGTGGCTCCGGAAAGTCCGGGAATGACCCGAAAGGCCAGAAAAGAGCAGGAACACTTAAAATAGTGTCCTGGAAGTATTTGACTTAAAAAGTGAGGATAAGACGGGCTAGAAAGGTTGACCGGGCCTTTAGGGGCAAAACAGTCAATCGGACCGGGAAACTGCCGGGACAAACTCGGACTGTCCCGGAAGAAGGCTTGGGATCTGAAAACATTATTCAGAATGTTCCTAGAGGTTTTCGGTTTGATTTCCAGAGCCGGCGTGGTCGGAAAAGGAGACTGGCCTACCAGGGACAAAACGGTCATTTCGCATCGGGTTGGCCGGAACTGACTCGGAATGATCCGGAAAGGTAAAATGAGGTTGAGAACACTATAAAAAGTAGTCTCAGGAGGTTACCGGTTTGTTACCTAGAGCCGGTGTGGTCGAAAAGGGAGACCGACCCACTAGGGGCAAAACGGTTATTTTGTACCGGGTTGGCCGGAACTGACTCGGAATGATCCGGAAAGATAAAGAAAAATTGAGAGTACTATAAAAAGCAATCTCAGAGGGTTACCGGTTTGATACCTAGAGCCGGTGTGGTTCCTGGGGCATTCGGATGCTAAGAGGCAAAATGATCATCTTGACCGGAAAGTCTCGGAAAAGGTCCAAAGGGCAGTTTGGTCATTTTTCATCGAAGTGGGCTAACAGACACTGGCGTTGACTTGGGTTTTGAGTGTTTCCGCCACTCTAACGACGATCGTCGTGACACAGGAGTTTGTTGGCAATTCCCTATAACGACCTATTTGTGAGTATTTCCGCTACTCTAACGGTTTTGTGAGTAATTTCGCTACTCGGACCATCTCGAGGAATAAACTGTCTCGAGAGAGGAATTGGAAAGGGGACTTATCGTCTTCGAAGAGACATACCTGAATTGGAACCGTCTCGAGGAATAAACTATCTCGAGAGAGGGATTGGAAAGGGGACTTATCGTCTCAGAAGAGACATGCCTGAATTGGAATCGTCTCGAGAAATAAATTGTCTCGAGAGAGGGATTGGAAAGGGGACCTATCGTCTCCGAAGAGACATGCCTGGAGTGGAATCGTCTCGAGGAATAAACTGTCTCGAGAGAGGGATTGGAAAGGGGTCTTACCGTCTCCGAAGAGACGCGCCTGGAGTGGAACCATCTTGAGGAATAAACTGTCCCAAGAGAGGGATTCGAAAGGGGTCTTACCGTCTTCGAAAGGACGTGCCTAAGTTGGAACCGTCTCGAGGAATAAACTATCCCGAGAGAGGGATTGGAAAGGGGTCTTACCGTTTCCGAAGAGACGCGCCTAGAGTGGAACCGTCTCGAGGAATAAACTCTCTCGAGAGTGGGATTGGAAAGGGGTCTTACCGTCTCCAAAAAGACGTGCTTGAGTTGGAACCGTCTCGAGGAATAAACTGTCCCGAGAGAGGGATTGGAAAGGGGTCTTACCGTTTCCAAAGAGACGCGCCTGGAGTGGGACCATCTCGAGGAATAAACTGTCCCGAGAGAGGGATTGGAAAGGGGTCTTACCATCTCCAAAAAGACGTGCCTGGAGTGGAACCATCTTGAAGAATAAACTGTCCCGAGAGAGGGATTGCAAAGGGGTCTTACCGTCTTCGAAAAGACGTGCCTGGATTGGAACCGTCTCGAGGAATAAACTGTCTCGAGAGAGGGATTGGAAAGGGGACTTATCTTCTCCGAGGAGACGCGCCTGGAGTGAAACCGTCTAGAGGAATAAACTGTCTCGAGAGTGGGATTAGAAAGGAAAGGACATTGCCCCTAAGGGTATTTTGGTCATTTTGCCTCTATTTGGGCCTGACAGGCCCGCGAAGCGATGGACAGATGGGATTTGGACCTAGAGAATTGGTTTCGATAGGAATATGCCCACAATGACTTAAACACAAGTCTGGATGGAGTGTAGACTACCGAGCGGTCAAAAATGGAGTGCTTACATAGTGGCGCCAAGGTAAAGTTTCCATTGGCGTAAGGCAAAAGATTTTGGCTCACATCCTAGTGATTACCATGCAATTTTTGGCTTGACTCCACTAGGAGTGATTCCGAAAAGTCCGAAAATGATCTGAAAGGCCGGGGATAGGCAAAAACCCTTGAAAGAGTGTCCCAAATGTAACGGACTTAAGAAATAATGCTGAAATATTTGAAAAGGTTGACTGGTCCACTGAGGGCAAAACGGTTAACTGGACCGAAAAAATAATAAAATGGACTCGAAGTGACCCATGAGGAGACTTGAAGGTTGAAAACGCTATTGAGAGTATTCTAAGGTATTTTTGGTTTGATACTTAAAGCCGGCGTGGTTAGAAAAGGTAACCAACCCACTAGGGGCAAAACGGTTATTTTATAATGGGCTTACCGGAATATAATCAAAATGATCTGAAAAGGTGTTGGAAGGTTAAGAATACTATTGGAAGCATCCTTGGAGGGTAACTAGTTTGATACCTAGAGCCGGTATAGTTCCCGGAGGCAATTAGATGCCTAGGGGCAAAATGGTCATTTTGACCGGATAGTCTCGGAATTGATCCGGAACCGACTGGAAGGCACTCGGACGTGATAGTTTATCTTTGGGACAATCTTGAAAGGGTGGACTTATCAATCTGAAGACTTAGGTACTTTCTCGAGAAGCGTGCTAGAAGGCCGAAGGGGCAATTTGGTCATTTTTCACCGATTACGCAAGCAGACACTGGTGTTGACTTAGGTTTTGAGTGTTTTTGTCACTCTAACGGTGTGTGACGAGTTCGTTTCCAAAGGTATCTCGTCCTTCGATAAATGTGTCACAGCCAAGAGGCGTGTTCGGTCTCGTGACATTGGGATTTTATTGGTAATTCCCAATATCGACTTCTTTGCAAGTGGTTCCGCCGCTCTGACAGTTGCAATGTTTGTGAGTGTTTCCATCACTCTGATAGTGTGCAATCATTCCGAAGATTGTTTGATCTCGGGAGGTTGTTGGATGGTCTTATCGTTTAAGAGATCAACTTTTCTAGAAAGACGTGTCAGATATCGGACATTCTACATTAGCGGGCAAGCAAGTGCCAGAAGTGAACCGTTCTACCATCTCGAGGACTTGGGTTCCGTCTAGGTCAACAGGTTTAAAGGGACTTATTGTTTTGAAGAGTTTCTCGGTAAACATGCCAAACTGGATGGACTTACTGTCTAAAGGATCAATTTTCTCAAAAAATGTGCCAAATTGAGCTTAATTGACTTAGATTGGAATTGGAATTGGAATTGAGGTTGAAATATGAACTTACCATCTTTAGGAAGACGTGCTAACTGAAATTGGACCAAGCAATGCTACAAGGGCATTTTGGACATGTTGCCTTTATTGGGCTTGGTAGGCTCGCGAAGCGATTGATTGACTAGATTGAGTTTAAAAAACTAGTTTAGACTTAAATATGTTTGTGTCAGTTTGAATGTGAGTCTGATCGGGCCGGATATTATCTAGTGGGCAAAAATGGGGTGCTTACAGACCCCAAATCCAAACTACAACTAACCTAATTCCCAACAAAGGGATATGTAGCAACCCTCATGGGTGCAGTCACAATCTTTTTGAAATTTTCAATTTCACAACCTTTTTTAAATTTTCAATTGCACATCCTTTTTCAAGTTTTCAATTTCCACAATCTTTTTCAATCTTCAAATCCTCTCTTCAAATCTATTTTCAAAATCAAATTTTTTTTCTTACACTTGCATGTCATGCATCACATCAAACCTCTTTTCAAAACTCTTGTCGAAGTGAATATAAATGGACAATGGATAATCGAATATTCTAAATAGGTGAACTTAGAGTGAATAGACATGTAAGTACCGCAAGGGTGGGATAGGGTGAGAGCCTAGTGCATCCTCCTCTATACGTAACTAACCTCTGCACCTAGAATCACTGTTTTTTAGAGACCAAAAAAGAGTTATTTTCAAAAAGGGTTTAAACCTTTCCAAAGATTGCCAAACAACTTGTTTTCCAAAAAACAAAACCCTCTCTTGAGGAAGTTTTCAAAACTTTTTTTTTTTCAAACTCCCTAAGTTTAATATTTGGATTACACTTAGTTTTAGGTGACCTAACTCACCTTAACAAAGGTAGGTGGTGACCTCAAATCTTTTTTAAAAGCCCTTATTCAAATAAATTTTTAATTCAAACCTAGTCACACTCGTCCTTCTAGGAGGATGGGTTCTAACGAGAGAGTACCATGTTTTTCTCACTTGTATTTTCTCGGGTGCAAAACATTGAGATGTGACATTAAGGAAATTGTTACATTCAATGTGATCATTATGGTCCATATTTCAAACCCTAGTTGTTGTCAAAATCACAACCCTAGAATGGTTCTAATCTTTTCATGGTTAAAATCATTTTAGGAAAGTGATATTCAAGAGACTTGCAAAAGTCAACATTCAAATCTCTTTCTAAATAGTTTTGTAAATCTACTTCCAAAAAACTCTTTTCAAAGATTTACTTTCAAAAAACTCATTGTCTTAAAGTTCAGGTCAAAACCCTAGGGTCCATGTTTAGAAAACCCTAATTTTCTCACACAAAATCATGGCTTCCTATTCACATTAAATCATAGATTTCCAAAACCCTTTTTCCACCGAATCATAGATTTTCAAATCCAAGATTTTCAAAACTTAATATTTCCAATTCTATATGAAATCAAATCTTCCAATTTAGGAAACTAAATAAAATCCTCCAATTTTGGAAACAAAATCAAATCATCTATTTTTTAAAATAAAACCCAATATTCTACTTTAGGAAATAAAAATCAAACTTAGTGAAGGGTGAAGAGACATGACAATGGCCTAACCCTCTAAGTGTCCCCAATGGAGTCGCCAGTTGTCGCACCTCGATTTTTTCGCACTCATGAATGGTGGGAAAAATGCACGGTACTTTATCATTAGAACTCATCCTCCTAGAAAGACAAGTGCGACTAAGTTTGAATTGGAAATTGATTTGAATAAGGGCTTTTGGAAGATGATTTGGAATTGCCACCTAACTTGATTAAGGTGAGTTAGGTCACTTAAAACTAAATGTAATCCAAAGATTAAACTTAGGGTTTTTGAAAAGGTTTTGGAAACCTTTCTCAAGATAGGGTTTTTGGAGAAAACAGGTTGTTTGGTAACCTTTGGAAAGATTTAAATCTTTTTTGAAAACAACTTCGTTTTGCTCTCTCGAAATAGTGATTTACAGTTCGGGGGTTAGTTACGTATAGGAAAGATGCACAAGGCTATCACCCCCTCTTGCCCTTGCAGTTCCTACATGTCTTTTCACCCTAGGTTCACTCATTTAGAATCTTCAATTATCTAATATCCACTTATATCCACTTTGAAAAGAATTTTAGAAAGAGGTTTGAGTCATCACTTTAGGGATGATATGATATATGATATACAAGTGCATAAAAAGAATTTGAAGAGAGATTTTGGAAAAGGGAATTGGAATTCTGAAAAGGTTATGGAAATTGGAAACTTAAAAAAGATTGTGACTACACCCATGAGGGTTGCCTACATATCCCTTTGTTGGGAATCAAGTCGGTCGTAGTTTGGACTCGGGGTCCGGTTGAAAATAGACACTTTGGGGTCTTGTTTGATTTGAAAAGACATTTTGAAACCTTTAGAAAGTTTGCCTTGAAAAGGTTCTTGCTTGAACTTTGATTTGAAATTGACTTTGAAATCGAACTTTAAAGTAGAACTTGAACTTATTTTGGAACGTTTGAATTGAACTTTTGAAATTATCTTGACTTGAATTGGAGTTTGAGAACCAACTTGGTTTAGAAGGGAGTTGAAGCCCCCTAACTTAGGGTTAGGGGTTAAACTTGGGTTTTAGCCTCCTAGGGTCTATGAAACCTAGGGTTTAAACATGCATTTGAAGAGTTTAATTTTGGAAAAGCTTGATTTTAGAAAGTTTCGAATTAGGAAAGTTCCAAATTAGGAAAATTTTATTTTAGAAAATTTCATTTTAGGAAAGTTTTGAATTTGGAAATGTTTGAACTTGAAAAGATTTGAATTTTGAGATTTGGAAGGGTTTGAATTAAGAAAGAGCTTAAATTAAGAAACATTGAATTTGGAAAGTTAAGTTTGAAAAAGGTAGGTTTTGAAATTATGAGAGATTGGAATTAGGAAAAAATGGAATTAAGAAATATTTTAAAGTTAAAAATTAGGAAAGATTTGAAAATTTAAAATTAGGAAAGATTTGATCTCTATTTCCTAAAGTTAAAGATTATATTTTATTTTCAAAAATAGATGATCTGATTTGGTTTCCTATTTGGAAAATATTTGACTTGACTTGGAATTGGAAAGCTTTAGTTTTGGAAATCTGTCACTTTATGTGACTTTTGCATTAGGAAATCTATGATTTTATGTAGAAAAAGCTTTTAGAAATTTATAATTTGATGTAAAAAAATAGTTTTGGAAACCTATGATTTGATATAGAAAGTAGTTTTAGAAACATATAATTTGATGTAGAAAATAGTTTTGGAAACCTATGATTTTGTGAGGTATCTAGGGTTTCCTAACATGGACTCTAGGGTTTGGACTTGACTTTCAAGACTAAGAGTTTTTGGATAGTAAATCTTTGGGAAGAATTTTAAGAAGTAGATTTGCAAAACTTATTTAAAAAAGATTTAAATATAGAATTTTGAAAGTCTCTTGAATATCTCACTTTCCTAAAACGATTCTATTTGTGAGAAAACTAAAACCATTCTACGGTTGTGATTTTGACAACAACTTGGGTTTGAAACCCTAATATGGACTTTGATAGCTTCTTTGAATGTAACACTTTTCTAAAACAACACTAACCATAGAATGGCTAGAATCATCTTAGCGTTGTGATTTTTTGAAAACAACTTAGGGTTTGGACCCAAATTTAGACCTTAATGGTCATATTGAATATAACACCTTCCTAAAATAAACCTAACCAAGGAATGATTAGAATCATCATAGGAATGTGGTTTTGAAAACAACTTTGAAAATAGTTTTTTTGGATGCAAGTTTTGAAAACAATCTTGAACATGATATGGAATGCAATGTATGAATATGGCAATTACAATGCAATAGGGACATGAACATATAGGGTTAGGCTTTACCACATAATCAAGAGAGCCAGACCCACACTATCTTTGGGGGAACTCAAAGAAAATCCCCGACACGGTTATTCCCTCCAAGACCTTCCTAGGCATGAATCGGGAAGTTCCTTGTTCCAAGCATGCAAGAAGAGGAGGTAGAAGATGGAGATTAAAATAGAAGAAGGCCCAAGTGGGTTAAGAGGGAGAAGAGAGAGAAGGGGATTACAAAACTTAACTAGAAACCCTACCTTATCTTCTCTTTGCTTTGATTGATTTGTTTGTTTTTTTTTACTTGAACCTTGAGAGCTTTGAATATGCAGCACTTTGATCTTTAATAGATGCTTAGATGCTTGGATTTGAGTGTATAGAGTATATGAAAGCTAGGGTTTGAGTATATGGAGGCTAGAGTTTGAGCAGGCTTGAGACAATTAGGGTTTTAAGGGAATTCGAGCTCTGTTCTTGCAGAGGCAAAGTTTTTGGAATGATTTTGTGAACCCTAAATACCCAGGGGGTGGCCTATATTTATAAGCAACCAAAGTTGGCTCTAGCACTTGTTATAGTGGCGCCAAGCCAAATTTTGGCTTGGCGCTGCTAGGAGTGGCTCTAGCTTTTTATGAAATTGTTTAAGGCTGCAAAAAAATAGATCTTTTGACCCTTATGACACAAGGCAGAAGATTTGGGCGCTTGTCCTAGTGACTACCACGCAATATTTGGTCTAGCATCACTAGGAGTAACTCCAAAAAGTCCAAGAATGATCCAGAAGGTCGAGGATGGATGAGAGAACCCTTAAAAGAGTGTCCCGGAGGTAATCGATTTGATAACCATAATCGGTGTGGTCACAAAGGTTGATTGGCCCTCTAGGAATAAAATGGTCATTTGAATAGTAAAACACCGAAACAGGTTTGGAGTCGGCTGGGATAGGATTCAAAGGTTGGAAATACTATCAAGAGTGCTCCAAAGGATTACTAGTTTGATACCCAGAGCCGGTATGGTTGGAAAAGGCGATCGGCCCATTAGGGGCAAAACGGTCATTTCACATTGAGTTTGCTAAAATGGACTCAAAATGGTTCGAAAAGGTACTAGAAGGTTAGGAATACCATTAAAAGTATCTCCAGAAGGTAACTGGTTTGATACCCAATGTCGATATGGTTCCCGGAGGCAATTGGATGCCTAGGGGTAAAATGGTCATTTTGACCAGATGGTTTCAAAATTGATTCAGAATCAATTGGAAGGCATTTAAACGTGCCGGATTATCTTTGGAACAATCTTGGAAGGGTGGACTTATTGTTCTGAGGATTTAGGTACTTTTTCAAGAAAAGCGCGCTTGTAGGGCTCAAGGGACAGTTAGGTCATTTTTTACCGAAGTGGGCTAGCAGGCACTGGTGTTGATCTGAGTTTTGAGTATTTTCATCACTCTATTGGTGTGTGATGAGTTGATTTCCAAAGGTATCCCATCCTTTGGCAAACATGCCACGGCCAAGAGGCATGTTCGGTCCCGTGACATAGGGGGTTTCTTGACATTCCCAATGTCGACCTGTTTGTGAATGTTTCCGCCATTTTGACGGTTGCGATGTTTGTGAGTGTTTCCATCACTCTTATGGTGTGCGTTATTTCCGGAGACTACCTGATCTTGGGAAGCTACTGGATGGACTTATCGCCTTGGGCCTTAGGTACTTTCCCAATTGACATGCCGAATAGCGGACATTCTACGCTAACGGGCTAGCAGGCGTTAGAAGTGAACCGCTCTACCATCTCGGGGACTTGGGTTTCGTCCTTGTTGACGGGTGTGAAGAGACTTATCGTTCCAAGGGGTTTTGTGCTTTCTTGGTAAACGTGTCATACTAGATGGACTTACCGTCTAAGGGATTAACTTTCTCGAAAGATATGCCAAATTGAATTTGACTTGTCTGGACTAGAATTGGAACTGGAATTGAGGTTGAAATGAGGACTTACCGTCTTTGGGAAGACATGCAACTGAAATTGGATCGAGTAATACTCTAAGGGTATTTCTAGTCATTTTACTTCTATTGGGCCCAACGGCCCCGCGAAGCGATTGATTAACTGGATGGAGTCTAGAAAGTCGGTTTGAGCTTGAATGTGTCTGTGACATTTTTTAATGTGAGTCCAATCAGGCCAGATTTTGTCAAGCGGGCAAAAATATAGTGCTTACAATGGGCCCTAGCCCAAACTACGACTGACCTGATTCTCACCAAATAAGATACGTAAGAACCTTAGGAAAACCTAAGCGCGGTCACCACATCCTTCAAATAGACTCTTTTAAAAAATACTTCAAACCATCCAACTTTCAAAACTCACACATCTTGCCTAAACTATGAACGACTTGATTCTCGCCAAATGAGTTACATAGGCAACCTAAAATAGTGTGGTCATAACTATTTTTCCAAGTCAAATGTCCATTTTTAAAGGTCTTTCAGTTAAAATTTCTATTTCAAATCACACTTCCAAACTTTTCAACCTTTGAAGATCTTTTCAAAGACATACATCATGCATCATTTATACAAAAAGTGAAGACCAACCCTTGTTTTCGAAGTTCTATAGTGGATACAAGTGAACTATTAGTAGCCGTTAATTCAAGTGAGTGAACTAAGGGTAATTAGACATGTAGGTACCAAAAGGGCAAGAAAAGGTAATGATCTCAGGATATCTTTCCTACTTGTAACCAACCCCCAAACCAAAGATTTCTCTTTCAAAGATCGAAACCGGAGTCACATTTTCAAAAAAACAAAAAGGGCTTCTCAAGCTTCCAAAAGGTTGCTAAAAACCTCATATTCTATAAGCCTCTTAAGAGGACGTTTTCAAAATATTTTTTAAAAACCTAAGTTTAGTATTCGAATTACACTTAGTTTTAGGTGACCTAGTTGCTACACCCCGATTTTTTGCAATCGAGGAAAATACACACAAACAGGAAAAACACAGTACTTTCTCAATAAATCATCCTCCTAGAAAGACGAGTGCAACTAGGTTTGAATTGGAAATTGATTTTTAATAAGGGCTTTTGGAAAATATTTGGAGTCTCCACCTAACTTGATTAAGATGAGTTATGTCACCTAAAATGAAGCACAATCTTAAGATTACACTTAGGGTTTTTGAAAAGATTTTGAAAACTTCCTCAAGAGAGGGTGTAAGCATCCCATTTTTGACCGCTCGGTAGTCTACGCTCCGTCCAGACTTGTACTCAAGTCAATATGGATGTATTCCAATCGAAACCAACTCTCTAAGTCCAAATCCCGTCTGTTCATCGCTTCGCGGGCCCACCAGGCCGAAATAGAGGCAAAATGATCAAAATGCCCTTAGGGGCATTGTCCTTTCCAATTCTAACTCCGACCCCTCTCTCGAGACAGTTGATTCCTCGAGACGGTAAATCTATTCCAAATTAGGCACATCTTTCCGAAGACGATAAGACCCCTTTCCAATTCCAATCCCTCTCTCGAGATAGTTTATTCCTCGAGACGGTACCAAATCAGGTACCTCTTTTCAAAGACGATAAGACCCCTTTCCAATTCAAATCCCTCTCTCGAGATAGTTGATTCCTCGAAACGGTTCCAAATTAGGTATGTATTTCCGAAGACGATAAGACCCATTTCCTATTCCAATCTCTCTCTCGAGACAGTTGATTCCTCGAGACGGTTTCAAATCAGGCACGTCATTCCAAAGACGATAAGACCCCTTTCCAATTCCAATTCCTCTCTTGAGACAGTTTATTCCTCGAGATGGTCTGGCACATTTTTTGAAGAAAATCTCTTCAAAACGGTAAGTCCCTTTAAACTTGTCAATCGGGATGAGACCCCAAGTCCCCTCAATGGTAGAACGGTCCACCTTTGGCGCCTGCTAGCCCGCCAATGCAGAAATGTCCGTTTAGGCACGCCTTTCGAGAAAGTTAACTTCTTAGGCTCTAAGTCCCCTTTAGCAGCTTCCTGAGATCAGGCAGTCTCGGGAATGATCGTGAACCATCAAAGTAGCGGAAATACTCGCAAACATCATAACCGTCAGAGTAGCGGAAATACTCGCAAACAGGTCAATATAGGGAATTGCCAACAAACCCCTGTATCACCCGACCGCCATCAGAGTGGTGAAAACACTCAAAACCCAGGTCAACACCGGTGCCTGCTAGCCCACTTAAGTGAAAAATCACCAAACTGCCCCTTAGGCCTTTTCCGAGACTTTTTGGTCAAGATGACCATTTCGCCCCTAGGCATCCGAATGCCCCGGGAACCACACCGACTCTGGGTATCAAACTGGTAACCTTCTGAGAATAATTCTTATAGTATTCCCAATCTTCCTCTGTCTTCTCGGATCATTCCGAGTCAATTCCGGCAAACTCGACACAAAATGATCGTTTTGCCCCTAGTGGGCTGGTCTCCTTTTCTGACCATACTGGCTCTAGGTATCAAACCGGTAACATCTCGAGAATGTTTTTCCTAGCGTCCTCAACCTTTATTTATCCTTTCGGATCATTCCGGGTCAGTTCCGGCAAACTCGGTACAAAATGACCGTTTTGCCCCTGGAGGACCGGTCGCCTTTTTCAACCACACCGGTTCTGGGTATCAAACCGGTAACCTCCTGAGATTACTTCTTATAGTATTCTCAACCTTTCTCTACCTTTCCGGATCATTCCGAGTCAGTTCCGGCAAACCCGGTACAAAATGACCGTTTTGCCCCTCGTGGGCCGGTTTTCTTTTCTGACCACACCGGCTCTGGGTATCAAACCGGTAAATTTTTGAGAATGATTTTTATAGTATTCTCAACCTTTCTTTATCCTTTCAGATTATTTCAAGTTAGTTCCGACAAACCCAGTACAAAATGACCGTTTTGCCCCTGGTGGGCCGGTCTCCTTTTCCAACCACACCGGCTCTGGCTATCAAACCGGTAACTTCCCGAGAATGATTTTTATAGTATTCTCAACCTCTCTTCATCCTTTCAGATAATTCTGAGTCAATTCCGGCAAACCCGGCGCAAAATGACCGTTTTGCCCCTGGTGGGCCGGTCACCTTTTTCGACCACACCGGCTCTAGGAATCAAACCAGCAACCTTTGGGAACATTCTGAATAATGTTTCCAAATCTCGAGTCTTCTTTCGGGATAGTCCGAGTTCGTTCCGGTCGCTTTCCGGCCCGATTGACCGTTTTGCCCCTAAAGGCCCGGTCAACCCTTTCGACACATCATATCCTCATTTTTCAAGTCAAATACCTCCGAGACACTATTTTAAGTGTTCATGCTCTTTTCCAGCCTTCCGGGCCATTCCAGATCCCTTAAAACATTCCCGGACTTTCCGGAGTCACTCCTAGTGAAGCCAGGCTAAAAATTGCGCCGAAATCTAGTCAAAGATACGTTGCTTGCCGACCTAAATACTTTGGCGCCACTACTAGTGGCTCCAAGTCAAGAATTGGCCTGGCGCCACTGCAACAGGCGCCAGGTCTATCCCATCTCTATAAATACAGAGCCTCTTCCAACGTAAAAGGGGTCCCACAAACTCAATCTAAAAACCCCAATATTCAATATACAGAGCTCGAACACTCCCTAAACCCTAGCTTCCTTCAGTTTTCCAAACCCTAGCCACCATATACTAAACCCTAGCCTTCTATACACTCATACAGACCCCCATACACTTATATACTAACCTCCAACCCTCCTTTGAAGACTTGAAGAGCTGCAATTTGAAGTTTGAAGATTGAAGACAACTCTTGAGGATTGAAGACAAAGATCAAGACGAAGACCGAAGACAAGCATGACACGCAAAATAAACAAGACACAAGGTAGGTTTTCGTTTTACGTTTCTGCACTTCCCTTTCTATCTTCTCTCTCCTAACCCACTTGGGTTTTCTCTATTTTAATCTCCCATCTTCCCCCCCCCTTTCTTTGCATGCTTGAAACAAGGGGACTCTCAGACCATGTGTATGATTAGACTATTGGAGGGTCACCGTGTCAGGGGCTTTCCTTTAGGCTAACCGGAGACCACGTGGGTTTGGCCCCCTTGATTATGTGGTGAAGCCTTAACCTTCTATGTTCACGACCCCAAATTTGCATTGTGTATATCATGATCTTGCATCTTCTCAAAACCGTTTTCAAACTCGTTTTCAAAGCTTGCATCAAAATTTTCTTTTTCAAAACATGTTTTCAAAATCACAATCCTAGGGTGATTCTAGCTTTTCCATGGCTAGGGTTGCTTTAGAAAAGTGTTACATTCAAAGTGACCAATATGGTCCATATTTTCAACCCTTGTTGTTTTCAAAACCACTTTTTTAAAGTGGTTCTAGCCTTCTTATGGTTAGAATCGCTTAAGGAAAGTGAGACATTTTTATACCTTCTAAAAACTCTCTTTTCAAAAGTCTCTTTTTCCTAAAAATCCTTTTTTCCAACATACTTTCCTAAAACTCTCATTTCCAAAGTTGTTTTCAAAAACTCCCTCAAAAAATCTATTTTTCAAAACTCCCTTTTTCAACTCCTCTCCAAAATACTCTCCCCAAACCTACTTTCTAAAAACGCTCCCTAGAAAAAAATCTTTCTAAAAACTCTTTCCAACAATCTTCCACCAAAATTCACTTTTCTAAAAACTCTTCCCAAAATCTTCCTTCTAGAAACTCTTTTCTAGGATTCTCTTCTAAAAATCTTCGTTTCCAAAAATGCAGTTTCCAAAAATCCTTTCTCTTAGTGCCTAAATCAAGCCCTAAAACTCATGATTAGGAAACCCTAATTTTCTTCCCAAAAACATGGTTTTCAAACTTGCCTTAAAACCTAGATTTCCAAAATCTTTTGTTTTCACATCCAAATTATACACATTTCCAAAACCTCTTTTCTACGTCAAAACTATAGTCTTCCAAAACTAGGGTTTCTAAAACCTCCATTTCCAAACTCGTGCCAAATCCTATCTTCCCTTTAGGAAACCAAATCAAATATTCCCGTTTAGGAAACTAGATCTTATCCTCCGTTTTTGGAAATAAAATCAAACATTCCCTTTTAGAAATAAAATGCAATCCCTTCCTAATTCAACTCCTTCCTAATCTTCTACTTTCCTAAATCTTAAGTTTTCAAAACTTGAACATAAAATCTTTCCTAAATTCTAAAATTCAATTTTCAAATCTTTCTTAATTCAACCTTTTCCTAATTTTACCTTTTTCCAAATCTTCACTTTCCAAATCTAAGTTTTCAAATCTTTTCTAAGCTCAAACCTTTCCTAATCTCAAAATCTTCTAAAACTTTGAAACTTTTTAAATCTTAAACTTTCTAAATTTCAAATCTTTTTAAATCCAAAGCTTTCTAAACTCAAAACTTTCTTAATTCAAAACTTTCTTAAGTTGAAACTTTCTTAATTCAAACCTTTTCTAAATCTTTCCTAATTTAAAATCTTTCTATAATTCTAAGCTTTCCAAATTCTAAACCTCTCTTAAACTAAACTTTTCCTAATTCAACACATTTCTAAATTCAACACTTTCCTATTCCAAAACTTTTCTAAAATGAAACTTTCCTATTTTGAAACTTTTCCTAAAATGACACTTTCCTAATTCGAACATTTCCTAAATCCAATCCTTTCCTAAATCTTCGAAGTCCAACATTCAAGTCAAATCTTTCTAAATCTCAAGTCCTTTCTAAATTCTCTCTTTCCTAAATCTAGGTTTCCTAAAACCAAGTTTTCCAAAGTCAAGTCTTTTCAAATCTTCCAATCAAAGTTCAATCTCTTAATCTTCCAATCCAATTTCCAATTCAATCTCTTTCTTCCCATCAACTCTTCTATTCTCAATCGGACTCTTCTCCGAACTACGACTGACCTGATTCCTTCAAAAGGATACGTAGGCAACCCTCATGGGTGCGGTCTCCACATTTTTAAAATTTCAAATTCCATAATATTTTTCAAATTTCCAATTCCACAAAACCTTTCCAAATCTCTAATTCTACAATCTTCTTCAAGTTTTCAATTCTATGTTCTATTTCCAATTTTCAAATCCAAAAATCTATTCTCAAATCTCACTTTCCAATTTCTAAAACTTTCCAATTCCAATTCTATCTTTTTAAATCTCTTCTAAAATCAAATCAAATTCTTCTTTTCAAATCTATTTCCAAATCAACTCTCTTCTATTGCACTTGCATATCATGCATCATGTTTTTCTAAACATTGTTTTCTAAAGTGGATAGGATTGAACATTAGTTAGTTAAAGACTCTCATAGGTGAATCTAGGGTAGATTGACATGTAGGTACTGAAAGGGTGGGATAAGGTGATGCCTTAGTGCGTCTTCCCTACATGTAACCAACCTCTGAACCTAGAATCACTGATTTTAAAGAAAAAAAACGGAGTTATTTTTCAAAAAAGGGCTAAATGTTTTTCAAAGATTGTCAAACAACCTATTTTCCTAAAAACCCTCTCTTGAGGTGGTATTTTCTAAAACCTTTTCCAAAACCCTAAGTGCAGTCCTTGGATTATGCTTAGTTTTTAGGTGACCTAACTCACCTTAATCAAGCTAGGTGGCGACTCCAAATCTTTACTAAAAGCCCTTTATTCAAACCAATTTTTCAATTTAAACCTAGTCGCACTCATTCTTCTAGGAGGGTGAGTTCTAACGAGAGAGTACAATATTTTTCCCGCTTGTGTGAGTATTTCTCGAGTGCCAAAAAATTTGGGCGCGACAAAGGGTTTTTAAGAAAATAGGTTGTTTGGCAACCTTTGAAAATATTTAAGCCATTTTTTTTAAAAATAACTCCATTTTGGTCTTTGAAAACAGTGTTTCTAAGTTTCGAGATTGGTTACGTGTAGGGAAGATGTACTAAGCCATCACCCTACCCCCTCCTTGCGGTACTTACTGTAAGCACCTCATTTTTTACCGCTCGGCAGTTTACAATCCATCCAAACTAGTATTCAAGTGAATGTGGGAATATTCTAAGTCAGATCAACTTTCCAAGTCTAATCCCATCAATCAAATCGCTTCGCGGGCTCGCCGGGCCCAAATAAAGGCAAAATGACCAAAATGCCCTTGGGGTTAATGTTCGGTCCAATTCCAACAGGCACGTCTTTCCGAAGACGGCAAGTCCCCTTTCCAATTCCATTTCCAATTCTAATTCGAATTCCAATTCTAATTCCAATTAAATTTGGCATACCTTTCGAGAAAGTTGATTCCTCAAGGTGGTAAGACCCTCCAATCCGGCACATTTTCGAGTGAACTCTTCGGAATGGTAAGTCCTTTCAAACCCATTGACCGGGATGAAACCCCAAGTCTCAAAGATGGTAGAATAGTCCACCTTTGGGGCCTACTAGCCTGCCAATGCAGAAATGTTCGTTTTGGCATGCATTTTGAGAAAGTTGATTCGTAAGGCCCTAAGTCCATTGATCAGGTTGCCGAGATCAGGCAATCTTGGGAATGATCGCGAACCGTCAAAGTAGCGAAAGTACTCGAAAACATCACAACCGTCAGAGTAGCGAAAGTACTTGCAAACAGGTCGATATAGGGAATTGCCAACAAACCTCTGTATCACGGGACTGCCGTCAGAGTGGCAGAAACACTCAAAACCCAAGTCAACACTAGTGTCTGCTAGCCCACTTCGGTGAAAAATGACCAAACTGCCCCTAGGGCCATTTCTAGCACGTTTCTCGAGAAAGTACCTAGGTGCTCAGAACCGTAAGTCCACCCTTCCAAGATTGTCTTAAAGGCAATTCGGCATGATTAGGTACCTTCTAGTCGGTTTCGGGCCAATTCCGAGACTTTCCGGTCAAGATGACCATTTCGCTCCTAGGCATCCAAACGCCCCGGGGACCATACCGGCTCTGGGTATCAAACCGGTAACCTCCCAAGATTGCTTTTTATAGTATTCCTGGCCTTTCACTATCTTTCCGGATCATTCCGAGTCAGTTCCGACAAACTTGGTACGAAATGACCGTTTTGCCTTTGGTGGGCCAGTTGCCTTTTCTGACCACACCGGCCCTGGGTATCTAACCTGTAACCTTTGGAAACATTCTAAATAATGTTTCCAAATCTCAAGTCTTCTTCCGGGACATTCTGAGTCCATCCTGGCAGCTTTCTAGCACGGTTGACCATTTTGCCCTTAATAGCCCGGTCGACCCCTCTAACAAACCCTGACATCCTTTTTCAAGTCCATTACCCCCCCCCCCCCCGGGACCCTATTCTAAGGGTTCCTACCATTTTTTGGCCTTTTGGGCCATTCCCAATCTCTTAAATCCTTCCCGGACCTTCCGGAGCCACTCCTAGTGAAGCTAGGCTAAAAATTACATGGTAGTCACTAGTACAGGCACCAAATCTTCTGAAGATACGTTGATTGCTGATCTTAAAACTTTTTTAAGTGGCTAGCGCCACTACTAGTGGCACCAGAAAGTTTTATGGCTTGGCGCCACTGCAACAGGTGCCAGGTCATTCCTCTGTCTATAAATACAGAGCCTCCTCTAGCATGAAGGAAGTCCGCAAAATTAGTCTAAAAATCTTACTCTTTGATATACAGAGCTCGTAGCCTCTCTAAACCCTAGTCTCCTTTAGGTTTTCCAAACCCTAGCCACCATACAGCAAACCCTAGCTCTCATACACTCCTGTGCACTCATATACACTCGTACACTTGCCTCCAAATCCTCCATTGAAGACTTAAAGTGCTGCCACCTGAAGCTCTCGAAGATCAAGACAAGCCCTTGAAGACTGAAGCGAAGATCGAAGCAAACCAAGAAAAACAAAGCGTGCAAAGCAAAGTAAATAAAGAAGATACAAGGTAGGCTCTCTATTTAAGATTACGCATCTTCCCCCTCTCTCTTCTCCCTCTGAACCCACTTGAGTTTTCTTCTATTTTAATCCCCCATCTTCTTCCCCCCCCCCCCCCCCCCCCCCCCCCCCCCCCCCCCATCCCCCCCCAGCCCCCCCCTCCCCCCCCCCTCTTGCATGCTTGAAATAAAAGATTTCCCAGTCCATGTGTAAGATTAGGCTATTGGAGGGTCACCGTGTCAGGGGTTTTCTTTTAGTCTAACCGGAGACCACGTGAGTTCGGCCCCTTTGATTATGTGGTAAAGCCTTTAACCTTGTATGTTCACGACCCCAACTTGCATTGTGCATATCATGATCTTTCATTCTTCCAAAATTCGTTTTCAAGCTCGTTTTCAAAAACTTACATTACCATCGTTTTCAAAACTTGCATCAAAACGTTCTTTTTCAAAACTTGTTTTCAAAATCATAATCCTAGGGTGATTCTAACCTTTTCATGGTTAGGGTTATTTTAGAAAAGTGTTACATTTAAAGTGACCAATATGGTCCATATCTTCAAAATCATTGTTTTCAAAACCACTATCTTAAAGTGGTTCTAACCTTCTTATGGTTAGAATCGCTTTAGGAAAATGAGATATTTTATATAATTTCTAAAAACTCTCTTTTCAAATGTCTCCCTCTAAAAATCTATTTTTCAATATATTTCCTAAAAACTCCTATCAATCTTGTTTCCAAAATTGTTTTCAAAAACTCCCTCTAAAAATCTATTTTTTAAAAACACTTTTTCAAACTCATTCCCAAAAGGCTCTCCTCAAAGTTCACTTTCTAAAAATGCACCCTAGGTCTCCTTCCTAGAAAAACTCTTTCCAAAAATCCCTTTCCAAAAATTCTCTCTTCAAAATTCATTTTCTAAAAACTCCTTTCTAGGATTGCCTTCCAAAAATCTCTCTTTCTAAAAACGCACTTTCCAAAAATCTCTTTTCTTAGAGTCCAAGTTAAATCCTAGAGCCAATAATTTGGAAACCCTAATTTTCCTTCCCAAAAACATGATTTTCAATCTTGCCTTAAAATTTAGGTTTCCAAAATCTCCCATTTTTACATTAAAATCATAAGTTTCCAAAACATATTTTCTATGTCAAAACTAGAGTCTTCAAAATCTAGGGTTTCTAAAATTTCTCCTTCCAAATCCATGCCAAATTAAATCTTCCTTGTAGGAAACCAAATCTAATATTCCATTTTGGAAACTAGATCCTATCCTCCGTCTTTGGAAACAAAATCCAATCCCTTGTTTTAGGAAATAGGAATCTCAATTCTTCCTAGTCTAAACATTTCCTAATTCAATCCTTTCCTAGTTCCATCCCTTTCCAAATCTTAACTTCCCAAAATCTAAGTTTTCAAATCTTTCTTAAACTCAAACCTTTCCTAACTTCAAGAATTTCTAAAACTTAAACATTTTACAAATTCTAAACCTTCCTAAAATCTTTCCAAATTTAAAACTTTCTAAACTCAAAACTTTCTTACTTTCAAAACTTCCCTACTTCAAAAAATTCCAATTTCAAACCTTTCTTAAAATGAAACCTTTCAAATTTCAAAACCTTTCCTATTTTAAACTTTCCTAATTTGAAATCTTTCCTAAAATGAAAACTTTCCTAATTTGAACTTTTCCTAAATTTGATCTTTCCCTAATCTTCCAAGTGTAACGTTGGAGACAAATCTTTCTTAATCTCAAGTCTTTCCTAAGTCCCATCTTTCTTAAGTCTAGGTTTCCCAAAATTCTATATTTCCAATTCTAGTCCAAGTTTTTTTCTAAGGGTCAAATCCTTTTTCAAGTTCAATCCTAGGTCTAAGTTCAATCTTGATTTCCTAATCTTCCAATTCGAATTCAAATTCCAAATCCAAATTCTTTTTCCAAATCAAAACCTTCTATTTTTATCAAACTCTTGTCCGAATTACGACTGACCTGATTCTTGAAAAAGGATACGTAGGCAACCCTCAAAGGTGCGGTCACAACCTTTTTCAAGCTTCTATTTCCACAACTTTTTCCAATTTCTAATCCCAAAAATTTATTTTCAAATCTTCATTTCCACTTTCTAAAACTTTCTTTCAAAATCAAGTCTATCTTTCAAATTTCTTTTTAAATCAAATTAACATTTTTCAAATCTCTTTCCAAATTTATTTTCCAACTCCCTCTCTTGCAATTGCATATCATGCATCATTCTTTCTAAAGTGGATAGGATTGGATATTTGTTAGTTGAAGACTCTCATAGGTGAATCTAGGGTAAATAGACATGTAGGTACCACAAGGGCAGGGTAAGGTGATGGCTTAATGCGTCTTCCCTACACGTAACCAACCTTCGAACCAAGGATCACTATTTTCGAAAGACCAAAATGGAGTTATTTTCAAAAAAGGGCTTAATATTTTCTAAAGGTTGCTAAATAACTTGTTTTCCTAAAAACCCTCTCTTGAGGAAGTATTTTCAAAATCGTTTTCCGAAAACCCTAAATGTAGTCTTCGGATTATACTTAGTTTTTAGGTGACCTAACTCACCTTAATCAAGTTAGGTGGCGACTCCAAATGTTTTCTAAAAGCCCTTAATTCAAATATATTTTCAATTCAAACCTAGTCGCACTCATTCTTCTAGGAGGATGAGTTCTAACGAGAGAGTACAACATTTTTTCCATTTGTGTGTGTATTACTTGAGTGCAAAAAATTTAAGCGTGACAATTGGTGACTGTAAGCATCCTATTTTTGACTGCTCGGTAGTCTACGGTCTGTCCAGACTTGTACTCAAGTCACTATAGATGCATTCCAACTGAAATCAATTCTCAAAGTCTAATCCCATCAATCCATCGCTTCACGGGCCCTCTAGGCCCAAATAGAGGCAAAATGACCAAAATGCCCTTAGGGGCATTGTCCTTTCCAATTCCAAATCAAGCACGTCTTTCCAAAAATGGTAAGTCCCCTTTCCAATATTCCCATAGGCGTGTCTTTTTGAAGATGATAAGTCTCCTTTCCAATTCCAAATCAGGCACGTCTTTCTGAAGACGGTAAGTCCCCTTTCCATATTCTATTAGGCGCGTCTTTCCGAAGACGATAAGTCCCCTTTTAACCTATCGACCGGGACGAGACCCCAAGTCCCCTAGACGGTAGAACTATCCACCTTTGGCACCTGCTAGCCCGCCAATGCAGAAATGTCTATTTCAGCACGCCTTCCAAAAAAGTTGACTTCTTAGGGGCTAAGTCCCTTTAGCAGCTTCCCGAGATCAGGCAGTCTCGAGAATAATTGCGAACCGTTAGAGTAGTAGAAGTACTCACAAACATTGCAACCATCAAAGTAGTGAAAATACTCAGCAGCAAGTCAATATAAGGAATTGCCAACAAACCCCAGTATCACGAGACCACAGTCAGAGTGGTGAAAACACTCAAAACCCAGGTCAACACCAGTGTCTACTAGTCCACTTCAATGAAAAATGACCAAACTACCCATAGAGCCATTTTTCGGCACGTTTCTTGAGAACACACTTAAGTCCTAAGAATGGTAAGTCCACCGCTTCCAAGATTGTCTTAAAAGGAATCTGGCATGCTTAGGTGCCTTCTAGTCAGTTTCGGACCAGTTTCAAGATTTTCCTGTCAAGATGACCATTTTGCCCCTAGGCATCCGAATGCCCCGGGGACCACCCCAGCTCTGGGTATCATATCGGTAACCTCCCGAGAATGCTTCCTATATTATTCCCGACCTTCCATTCACTTTCTGGATCATTCCAAGTTAGTTCCGACAAACTCGGTGCAAAATGACCATTTTGCCCCTGGTGGGCCGGTCGCCCTTTTTCGACCACACTGGCTCAGGATATCAAACCGGTAGCCTCTTGGGAACATTCTAAATAATGTTTTCGAATTTTGAGTCTTCTTCCGGGACATTCTGAGTCCGTCCCGGCAGCTTCCCAGCCCGATTGACCGTTTTGCCCCTAATGGCCTGGTCAACGCTTCCGACAAATCTTATCATCCTTTTTCAAGTCCACTACTTCCGAGACATTGTCTCAAGTGTTCCTGTCCTTTTTCGGCCTTCCGGGCCATTCCCAGTCCCTTAAATCCTTCCCGGGCTTTCCGGAGTCACTCCTAGTAAAGCCAAGCTAAAAATTGCATGGTAGTCACTTGTATAGGCACCCAAATCTTCCCAAGATACGTTGCTTGCCGACCTTAAAACTTTCCTAATTGGCTGACACCACTAATAGTGGCGCCAAGCCAATTTTTGGCCTGATGCCACTCCTAGTGGCGCCAGAAACATTTTTGGCCAAGCGCCACTACAACAAGCACCAGGTCATTCCCTTCTCTATAAATACAGAGCCTCCTCCAGCGTGAAAGTGGTCCGAAAACTCTGTCTAAAAACCTTACTTTTCGATATACAGAGCTCATAGCCTCTTTAAACCCTAGTCTCTTTAGGTTTCCAAACCCTAGCCTCCATACACAAACCCTAGCCTCCTATACACTCACATACACTTCTATACACTTATACACTAGCCTCCAAAGCCTCTTTTGAAGACATGAAGTGCTGCAATTTGAAGCTTTGAAGATTGATGTGAAGACCGAAGCAAGACAAGCAAAGTAAAGGGCGCAAAGCTAAGCAAAATAAAGAAGACACAAGGTAGGCTTCTTATTTACGTTTACGCATCTTCCCCCCCTCTCTTCTCCCTCCGAACCTACTTGGATTTTCTTCTATTTTAATCCCCCATCTCTTTCCTCCCCTTTCTTGCATGCTTGAAACAAGAGAATTCCAGGTCCACGTGTAGGAATAGGCTTTTGGAAAGTCACCGTGTTGAGGGCTTTCTTTTAGTCTAACCGGAGACCACGTGGGTTTGGCCCCCTTGATTATGTGGTGAAGCCTTTAACCTTGTATGTTCACGACCCTCTTTTCATTGTGCATATCATGATCTTGCATTCTTCCAAAATTCGTTTT
This sequence comes from Euryodendron excelsum, assembly GCA_033060915.1. Taxonomy (NCBI): domain Eukaryota; kingdom Viridiplantae; phylum Streptophyta; class Magnoliopsida; order Ericales; family Pentaphylacaceae; genus Euryodendron; species Euryodendron excelsum. Next base: position 32,407,966 of record CM065383.1, on the reverse strand, counting down.
CAAACTCATTTTCAAAGCTTGAATTGACATCGTTTTCAAACTTGCATCGAAATCCTCTTTTTCAAAACTTGTTTTCAAAATCACAATCCTAGGGTGATTCTAGCCTTTCCATGGCTAGGGTTGCTTTAGGAAAGTATTACATTTAAAGTGACCAATATGGTCCATATTTTCAAATTCTTGTTGTTTTCAAAACCACTTTCTTAAAGTGGTTCTAGCATTCTTATGGTTAGAATCGCTTTAAGAAAGTGAGACATTTTCATACTTTCCCAAAAAACTCTCTTTTCAAAAGTCTCTCCTTCTAAAAACACTTCCTTTTCAACATACTTTCTAAAAACGCTCTCTAATCTCCTTTTTCAAATTCCTTTCCAAAATTGTTTTGTAAAAACTCTCTCCAAAAATCTATTTTCAAAACTTCCTTTTCAACTCCTTTCCAAAACACTCTCTTCAAAATTCCTTTCCTAAAAACACTCCCTAGTTTTCCTTCTTCGAATACTCTCTTCCCTAAAAGCTCTTTCCAACAATCTCCTCTCTAGGATTTCTTTCCAGAAACTCTCTCTTTTCAAAATTCTCTTTCTAAAAACTCCTCTCTAGGATTTTCTTCCTAAAATCTCCCTTTCCAAGAAACTCACTTTCCAAAAATCCCTATTTCTTGGTGTCCAAGTTAAACCTTAGAACCCACGTTTAGGAAACCCGAATTTTCCTCCCCAGAAACATAGTTTCTAATTTCTTATTTTGGCCTCAAAACCTAGGTTTTCAAAACCTCTTGTTTTCTACATCAAAACTATATATATTTCCAAAACCCTTTTTCTACGTCAAAACTATAGTCTTCAATATCTAGAGTTTTTAAAACTTCTCTTTTGAAAATCCATACCAAACCCAAATCTTCCCTTTAGGAAACTAGATCAAATCCTCCATTTTTTGAAACAAAATCACACCATCTCTTTTAGAAACAAAATCCAATCCCTTGTTTTAGGAAATAGAAATCTCAATCCTTCCTAATCTAAATCTTTTCTAATTCAACTCTTTCCTAATTTTCTACCTTCCTAAACCATAAGTTTCCTAAAACTTCCAAATCTCTCCTTAAACGTTAAGCTTTTAAACCTTTCTTAATTCTATCCCTTTCAAAATCTTAACTTTCCAAATCTTAGTTTTGAAACCCTTCTTACACTCAAAAACTTTCCTAATTTCAAGAATTTCTAAAACTCAAACTTTGAATCTTTCTAAAATTCTAAACTTCCCTAAACTTCAAATCTTTCCAAATCTAAAACTTTCTAAATTCTAAACTTTCCAACTTTCAAAACTTCCCTATTTCAAAACATTCCAAATTCAAAACTTTCCAATTTCGAAACTTTCTTAAAACGAAATGTTTCCTATTTCAAAATTTTCTTAATCCAACACTTTCCTAAATTGAAACTTTCTTAAAATGAAACTTTCCTTATTCAAAAAGTTTCCTAAAGCAAAACTTTCCAAAAATGACACTTTCCTATTTTGAAACTTTCCTAAATCAGACCTTTCCTAATTTGAACCTTTCCTAAATCCAATCTTTCTTTGATCTTCCAAGTTCAACACTCGAGTCAAATCTTTTCTTAACTCTCAAGTTTTTCCTAAATCCTATCTTTCTTAAGTCTAGGTTTCTTAAACCTCAATCTTTCCAAAACAAGTTTAATCTTCTCAATTCTAATTTCCAATCTTCTATTCTAAGTTCAAATCAAATATTTTTTCAAATCTATTTTCTATCAGACTCTTGTCCGAATTACGACTGACCTGATTCCTCAAAAAGGATACGTAGGCAACCCTCAAGGTGCGGTCTCAACCTTTTTCAATTTTTAGATTCCACAATCTTTCTCAAGTTTCTATTTCCATAACTCTTTTCAAATCTCCAATTCCATAATCTATTTCAAGTCTCCAATTCCAAAAATCTATTTTTAAAATCTCTATTTCCAATTTCTAAAACTGTCCAATTTCAAATCTATCTTTTCAAATCACTTTTAAATCGAATCAATTTCTTTTCAAATCTATTTCCAGCTCTCTTTTCTTGCACTTGCATATCATGCATCATGTCTTTTTAGACATTCTTTTTCTAAAGTGCATAGGATTGAATATTTATTAGTTGAAGACTCTCATAGGTGAATCTAGGGTAGATAGACATGTAGGTACCGCAAGGGCAGGGTAGGGTGATGGCTTAGTACGTCTTCCCTACATGTAACCAACCTCCGAACCTAGATCACTGTTTTCGAAAGATCAAAATAGAGTTTATTTTCAAAAAGGGCTTAATTATTTTCTAAAGGTTGCCAAACAACATATTTTCCTAAAAACCCTCTCTTGAGGAAGTATTTTCAAAAACCCTAAGGGTAGTCTTCGAATTATGCTTAGTTTGTAGGTGACCTAACTCACCTTAATCAAGTTAGGTGGCAACTCTAAATGTTTTCCAAAAGCCCTTTATTCAAACCAATTTTCAATTCAAACCTAGTCGCACTCATTCTTCTAAGAGGGTGAGTTCTAACAAGAAAGTACATCGTTTTTTCCGCTTGTGTGTATATTTCTCGAGTGCAAAAAATATGGGCGCGACAACTGGCGAGTCCACTTGGGACACTTAGAGGGTTAGGTCGTAGTCATGTTTCTTTACCCTTCACCCATGTAGAGTCTTCAATTAACTTGTTCAATCTTGTTCACTTTAAATTTCAAAACCAAATTTTCAAAATTGTTTTAAAAAAAAAACATGCATTTATTCATATTATCTTGTATTAAGTTTGCCATCCACATACTAACTCTTGCATCTTTGTTTTGCAGGTGCGTTTTTTGTTTAAATTTTATTAACTGGCATACATGAATGTGATGAACAGGATGGATAAGAGTTGTTGGGCTCTTTCCTCTGCTTTTAAAAGTCACATACACACTGAACGGGCACTTGCATTCTGCATACTTGCATTTTTACCCTGATATGACCCTTTTAGTTAGAAAGGGGGAACGGTATATTGGTTGTGGGCAAGATGCTGTGTCAGATTCTTTACCTACGGCCTCTTGATGGTTCCCCTGCTCAAATCACCAATCGATCATGGTATCACCTCAGGGAGTAGGCCTAGGTTTGAAGATCCGAGGACTAAGCCTTTTTAGAACGCATTAGTCAACCCTTAACCTCATGCTCCTATAGACACCATGCATAGCCGAACCTCTGCCGGATTTAAAACACGCGCACCGATTTCCAAAATTATGGAGGAAAGGGCGACTGCTCTTATTTTCATTTATACCTGCCTATTCCTGTTGTTATAATGACTGTATTGTTACCGTTATAATGATTGTCTAACTGCTCATACATGCATATGTACTTCAACTGTATTCTCTTTCCTTATACTCTATGCATCCACTTTCATGCATTCTATATTCCATGTCAAGATGAGAGTTCCGAGTAACTCAAGTCACCGCATTCTCATGCATATGATCAACCCATTGAGAGTGACACCTAGTTCACTCTCCTTTGCATTAAACCTACCTAAACCCTAAGGGTTCCCATGTAACCCTAAGGACTCATGCCATGTATATCAATTCATTCCATAGGAGGGGCCCTAATCCCTCTACGCTCATGGAGATAGGGTTGCCAAGAAGACAACGGGCAATTGATCAACAATGTCTCTCAGCGACCTCCTCGACATCAAATCTAAGGAAGCCGAATTCGAAGACTCAAGAGTAGTTTAGGACTTCTTATGTAAAATTAGATAGGTGAAAGTCCGAAGGAAAATGTTCCCCCTCCCCTCTATTGAAATGTATTTCAATTCTTTTATATCTTAAACCGAAAGTTAAATGTACTTCTTTATTCTCTGCAAATGAATGGATGGATGAACGAATGAATGGATGAAGGTTCCCACTTGACGGTAAGGTATCTACATACAGGGGCGGACCCTCTATCTCCAAAAGTGAGCAAACACATCATGTTTAGTTTCTCTTTTAAGTAGGGGCACCCCTAGGACATGTATTGCATAAAAATTTTCAAATCAAGGCACTAACTTCTCTTTTGTTTTTGTCTTCTATCCTCCCCCTCCTCATCTCCAAGTACCCAGAGAATCGAAGATAGAAGCAAGACAGGAAGGGGGTTTTTTCTAAACCATTCATTTATTGTTATCATACTGTTCACATGTTCACTTTTATTATGTTCATGCATCTATATCCATTTAGAGACAAGAGTTCCCAGAAACTCAAGTCATTTCATTATGATGCATCTAATCAACCGTAAAGAGGAAATGAGCAATCCAATCTCATGTTAATCGAACCTACCAAAACTCCTACATGTTTTTAAACCCTAAGGATTCATGGCATGCATAGAACCATATCTCGAGAGAGGCCAAAATCTCTCTCAGTGCGTGGAGGCGGGATTGCCCAAATAAGGAAACATTAACTGGCCCACATCAAAGAGGTATTGTATTGCATAATAGGGGCAAAACCCCACCTCCAAAATGGACTTGTCATCATGCCTAGATTCCCTCAAAGAAGGGACCTTCATAGGACATGGATCGCATAGAACCTCCAACTCCACATACTGACTGCATTATGTTTTTCGTTTCCTTTTTATAAGACAGAGAGCACAACTGGATTCATGGAATCCTTTTAGTACCCCCACCAAATTCAAACTCATGGAAGGATGAGTCTAGTTGTTAGAAGAGGCTGCACCTACATCAGGGAGCAAGAAGAACTAACCATCCATCAACAAGACATTACCTCCACACTATGCCACAACAACCACCGTCCATGTAAAAGGAGGCTCTACTATTTGCAAAATCCTATCAGACCCATTCATCGCAGTAAAAGAATCTCATAACTTCCAACTGCATGCTAAACACTGCAAAAGATCTATCAATTCTCCCTCCGTCGTTTGGTGATACACCCAAAGAATGAAATGCCAAAGAAGCTGAAAGTTTCAAAACTCTGTCAGGGGTTCTCATCTAGAGATCCACAAAAAAAGGGAGATGTCCACAAAATTCGTCTATTTTCTTTTCGTCTTTCTATTTCTCGCATATCTTCTTTAAATAAACATTGCATGCCATGTAATCATGTTTTTAAATGAAAATAGGTAGTTCCCAGTTTATCCCCTTTGTTTCATACTCTTGTGGACGATTGTCACATTTAGGGATTCTTCCCCATTTGGTAAATGACTCGACTTGAAGGATGAGATAGCATAGGCCACCCATTTAAAAGGAGTTAAAACCTTTGAGAGACAGAGAGAGAGTGAGAGAAAAGGAGATAATCTCATCAAAAAGGTGTAGAGTTGATGGGAAAAGGTGACTCTTGTGTGATATCCTGGCTAAGCGATGAGCAGCCGAGTCCTCGAAATGATGAGAAGCCATTATTCTATTTATCCTAAATAAACACTACCCCTTGCTCAACCCACTAGAGCCGTAATTGATTTTTATTCAGATGTCCCCAAACCAATAACCATCCCCCACACTGGGGTAAGCACAAAGTAGTTGATTCGATAGAATATGTAGTGGTTCACTGGCCGAAACACATCATCCCTAGGAATATTGTCTAAATTTTGTACAAAGGCTTTATGGACTAAGCAATTCAATTTGACATGATTAGAGGCCCTTAATTTTATTACTATACATAAAAATATCTCCTTTGCTTAACCCACTAGTGCCTCACAGAAAGTGAGAGATTTTTTGTCAACCCCGATCCGAAACCATCCCCCCACACTAGGGTAGACAAGTAGCATGAGATCTGGCAAAGAATGTCATCGACCATCAAGCTAAAGTAACGTGAAGGCTCTGTGGATCAAGCAATCTTATTCAAAATGAAGAGAGGCCCTCATTTCGTTTCGCATATAGTTAAAGGCAATCTTTGTCAAACTTGTTGAGCCATTTACCTTTTTCTTTAGAAAGAAAACCCAACCTAGGGATAGCTGCCCACAATGGATTAAATTGAAATGCTAAAGAAGTGATCTGAGAGAAGGAAGTTGTGGAAATTTTCATCTCGCTGAAAGCAAAAAGAAAGGGAAGAAACAGAAAAGCCAAGAGAAAAAGCTACCACAGGGCAAGTAAAAAAAAAAAATGAAAGGGCAACTCCGTTAGAAGGTTAAGGATCAAACTACAAGAAAGCTAAACTTCTTGAAGAATATATAGTTATTCAAAGGTGATCCTAGGTAACAAAGAAACTCGGTAGAAGTAATAGGTTCAAGCCTTTACCCTTTCTTGTAAAAACCCGAAACTGTGGCCCACATTACGATCCTGTTAAAGTCCTCTCTGATTGAAAAGGATTGCTTGATCTAAATGAGCCAGACATGTTGCTGAAACTAGAGGAGGATATCAGGGGATGAAACCCCACTGGAAGACCGACTAAGGATGTTGTGGATCTAAACCCTACTAGAAATAACATCAAATTTGAGCATGCGCATCCTTTTCATTCATAAACCCCTTAACCTAGCCTACGTTACGGTCCAAATAAAAGTCCTTTCTGATCAAAGAAAATTACTTAGTCCAAATAAGCCCGAACAATACCAAGACAAGTAGGATGAGAAAGGAGAACTGGGGAGGAATACAGGGGCAATCTCATGCTCCAAAATGTGCTCAGATGGTTTTGGTTTAAATAACCCACTAAAAGAAGATCTTTGAGCCTAAATATCCCTTCGTTTCTTACAACCCCTAAACCCAGCCTACATTACAGTCCTAAAAGAAGTCTTCTCGTATTAAGGGCTTAGTTGTTTGTTGCTCTGCAAAGGGCATGCAAGTTGTCACTCGAGCCATGGTGGCATTTGGAGATCTGAGAGTGAAAACCAAGTGAGATCAGAAAAACCCCAAACAGTAACCCTGTAGAAAGTAGGGATAGAATAGTGAACTGAAAGGTCAAGATCCTTGGAGAATGGTGCAAATGCTATCACACCCCGATGAGAATGGGACAAAACTAAATGGGGTAGAATCCTGGAATGGAAACAGAATCCTGAGAGTATAGGCCCTGGGGCAATCCTAGGACATTCTTTGTAAATAGCTTATATACTAGCAGTACTAATGCATCCATGACATGTATAACCTGTACATCCATTAAATTCCTATGTAGTTCGTATCTATTCATGTATTCATCAAAGGCATGGCATACATTCAATTCCATTCCTGTATGTAAATTCATTTAAAAGTATAACATGCATTAAATTCCATTCCTGTATGAACCTGTGCATGCATAAAAGCATATATGTACAAAAAAACAAAAAAAAAAAAAATAGGATATGTAAAATAAGTCAAGCATCTAATTCCATATGCATTCATAACAAAGGAAAAAAGAATATGATATGCATTCACCCCTTTATCTATGCATTTTTCGAATTGGTATAAATAAACTATTTTTATAAAGAAGAAAAAGAAGAAAAACTAACTCTATGTCTTCCTCCATTTCTCAAATAGGAAACAGGGAACGAGGTAAAATACTAAAATGAGCTAAAGCCACCCCTCAAACATCTCTAGCATCGGCACGTGCTTTAGAAAGCTTAGATTTCTATGGCCGACAAGAAACAGGGAATGGGGCAATGACCCACCCTTGACCTCCCCAGTTAAATGACTTCCGACTCATAATACCATGAATACTGGAAAAGAAAAGTAACAAATAGGTGTTTGATCGCCCAAAGTTGAAAATAGTGAAGAACATCCCCAAAAATGTGCGTTGGCCCCCTGACGAAGTCTAGTAAGGCTTACGAAGGTCTCTCTTACAACCATAGGAGCATATGAGTGCCCTACATGAATCTTGGCAAATGGTACACATAACTGATAGTCGATCAGCTCATCCCCGCGCGAAAACATCAACAAGTTCAGGAGAAACAGAACTAGGGCTACTATGGAGAAATGGACCAATCTTGAGAAGTATGTCAATCCCTTGAATGAGATCCCCTATCCGTTGCAAACTCCAAACGAGAGAAGCAAGAACTTCACTGGGACATAAGGAAATTGGGCCAGCAGATCGGAAGAAAAGGTCGCACAACGGAGCCCAAGCTGAGAAGATACAATTGTGACGCAACCATCAGGAAGTAGGTCCTATAATGTGTGGCTTGGCGCCAGTACTAGTGGCGCCCATAATGTCAGTTGAACCAACTCGAAGACCTAAGAGGAAGCCATAGTCATGGGTAGTAGGGGCAAAGCTCACATTCCCCAAAACGAAAGAAAGTCAGGTGAAGTGGCTCAAAGGGGAACCACTGCTAGAAAACAAGTTGCACCAATATGAGAGAAGCCATGCAACCAAAGGACCAGTGAAAGGTGTCTTACTCATTTGGAGGATACCCGTCATACCAAACCTGTAGTCAACTCAAAATAGCGTCAGCCATCCTAAAAGTGAAAAGTGAAAAACCTCGGCGTCCATTTCATCCTCGAAAGCTGCCACAACCGGAGGGAAGGGGTTGACTGGAGGCCTACCCCCCATTCCATTTTGTTAAGAAAATGCCCTGCTAGCTGATTTGTGGCTACCTCTGGATCGATTGGAACCGCCGGTGGAATTTGTCTGAGTAGCCTTCCCCGAGCGACATCTCCTCTCAGAACCATCATCACCCGCATCTGCCATCCTAAAAAGGTAAGCCAAGTTAAGAGGTGTTAATATACGGTACATGCAGTTAAAAATAATAATAAAATAAAAACAAACAAAAAATAATAATAAAAAGATTTCAAATGATAGGTCAAAATGAATTTCCTACACATTTTTATTTTAAAATTCCACTCCTAGGTCAAAATGAATTTCCTACACATTTTGATTTTTCAACTTTGAGTCAAAACGAGTTTTCTAAAATCTCAAGGGTTTTCTGTCTTTTTTCTTCAAAAAGATTTTATTTCAAAACCTTTTCCAACTCTTTCCCTGATTTCTAAAACTTTTTGCAGAGTTTCGTTTAATAACGGTTCCTTCCAAACTCATAATATCAACACAAAACACAAGCCATGCACCTTACAACATCACAATCACATAGCATCAACACCCTCGCACACTTTTCAAATTTCCAAACTCCTCAAAAGACTTGTTTTATTTTCCAACAAATCAATGATTTTTCAAATTATCCTAAAATTTCTCAAAATCATTTCAAATGTTTTCTAAAATATTCTTACATTTTTCTAAATTTTAAACTCTATTAATTTCATCATTTCCTCAATTTTCTCCATTTTTCCTATTTGTTTCTAAAGTCTTTTTCTATTTTTCAAAAATTCAAAAGGTTTTCAAAAAAAATACGAAATCTCACACGGTTGTTAAACACATTTTTCTAAGGCAAACGATATAAAAATCTAACCGAAAAGCTCAAAGCTGTAGAGATAAACCCCCATTTTTTACAGAGACTCCTTTTATATAATCACGAAAAATCACTCAAATTCAATCAAACAAGCACCAAAATGAAAAAATAACTTCACCACAATGTTCAAAACATATCATGACATTAATTTTCACAATTCACATGGTCCAAACAGAATTCTACACGTCAAAATCCACAAAAACTAAAAAACTCACCTCTTAGAGTTCTCCAATGAAATCTTCTCTTCCGGCAACTTTTCTGGCGACGGTGCTTAGTTTCGACAATCCCCCGTGGTCTCTAAGAGGTGCTCCTCCAATGTCCAAGTCGGTTTCCTAGCCATGCCTTTTGGTTTTGCAAAATATCCTTTAAATCCCACAAGTGCTCGAACCACAAATGTTTATGGTTTTTTATCCCAAGCCTAGCGCCACTAGTAGTGGCGCCAGTTGCCAATTCTTGGCACTTTGCCCTTTTTCCCGTCAAAACTTGTTTTCGAAGGCCTTTTGGGCCTAATAACCATTTTCATAGTGGATCCAGTTGCCAATTCTGGGCGCTTTGCCCTTTTTCCCGCCAAAACTCGTTTTCGAAGGCCTTTTAAGCCCAATATCCATTTTCGAACCCTCGTTGTCGAAAAATTTCCAAAGTTCGTCCCTCTGGCTGCCACGCGGTCAACATGGGACTCTTACGCTATTGTTTTTTGTCTTTGACGAGCAAAGACAGAAAAAGAGGGGCAGTTGTAAGCACCCCATTTTTGACCGCTCGGCAGTCTACGGTCCATCCAGACTTGTACTCAAGTTAATATGGACGTATTCCAACCGAAATTAACTCTCAAAGTCTAATCCCATTTATCCATAGCTTCGTGGGCCCGTCAGGTCCAAATAGAGACAAAATGACCAAAATGCCCTTAGGGGCATTGTCCTTTCCAATTCCAAATCAGGCATGTCTTTTAGAAGACGGTAAGTCCCCTTTCCAATTTCAAATCAGGCACGTCTTTTCGAAGACGGTAAGTCCCCTTTCAACCTATCGACCAGGACAAGACCCTAAGTCCCTTAGATGGTAGAACGGTCCACCTTTGGCAGCTACTAGCCCGCCAATGCAGAAATGTCCGTTTCAGTATGCCTTCCGAGAAAATTGACTTCATAGGCGCTAAGTCCCTTTAGTAGCTTCCCGAGATCAGGTAGTCTCGGGAATGATCGCGAACCATTAAAGTAGCAGAAATTCTCACAAGCAGGTCGATATAGGGAATTGCCAATAAACCCCTATATCACAAGACCGCCGTCAGAGTGGCGGAAACACTCAAAACCCAGGTCAACACCAGTGCCTGCTAGTCCACTTCGGTAAAAAATAACCAAACTGCTCCTAGGGCCATTTTCGGCACATTTCTCGAGAACACACCTGAGTCCTCAGAATGGTAAGTCCACCCATTCCAAGATTGTCTTAAAAGCAATCTAGCATGTTTAGGTGCCTTCTAGTTAGTTTTGGGTCAGTTTCGAGACTTTCCGGTCAAGATAACCATTTTGCCCCTAGGCATCCGAACACTCCGAGGACCACCCCGGCTCTAGGTATCAAACCGGTAACCTCCCGAGAATGCTTCCTATATTATTCCCGACCTTCCATTCACTTTCTGGATCATTCCAAGTTAGTTTCGACAAACTCGGTGCAAAATGACCATTTTGCCCCTGGTGGGCCGGTCGCCCTTTTCGACCACACCGGCTCTGGATATCAAACCGGTAGCCTCTTGGGAACATTCTAAATAATGTTTCCAAATTTTGAGTCTTCTTCCGGGACATTCTGAGTCCATCCCGGCAGCTTCTCGGCCCGATTAACTATTTTGCCCCTAATGGCCCGGTCAACCCTTCCGACAAATCTTATCATCCTTTTTCAAGTCCACTAATTCCGAGACACTGTTTCAAGTGTTCTTGTCCTTTTTTGGCCTTCCGGGCCATTCCCAGTCCTTTAAATCCTTCCCGGGCTTTCCGGAGTCACTCCTAGTGAAGCCAAGCTAAAAATTGCATGGTAGTCACTAGTATAGGCACCCAAATCTTCCCAAGATACATTGCTTGCCAACCTTAAAACTTTCCTAATTGGCTAACACCACTAGTAGTGGCGCCAAGCCAATTTTTGGCCCGACGCCACTCCTAGTGGCGCCAGAAACATTTTTGGCCTAGCGCCACTACAACAAGCACCAGGTCATTCCCTTCTCTATAAATACAGAGCCTCTTCCAGCGTGAAAGTGGTCCGAAAACTCAGTCTAAAAACCCTACTTTTCGATATACAGAGCTCGTAGCCTCTTTAAACCCTAGTCTCCTTAGGTTTCCAAACCCTAGCCTCCTATACACTCACATACACTTCTATACACTTATACACTAGCCTCCAAAGCCTCTTTTGAAGACTTGAAGTGCTGTAATCCGAAGCTTTGAAGATTGAAGACGAAGTCTTGAAGATTGAAGTGAAGATCGAAGCAAGATAAGCAAAGTAAAGCGTGCAAAGCTAAGGAAAAATAAAGAAGACACAAGGTAGGCTTCTTATTTACATTTACGCATCTTCCCCTCCTCTCTTGTCCCTCCGAACCCACTTGGATGTTCTTCTATTTTAATCCCCTATCTTCTTCCCCCCCCCCCCCCTTTCTTGCATGCTTGAAACAAGAAAATTTTCGGTCCATATGTAGGATTAGGCTTTTGGAGAGTCACCGCGCCGAGGGCTTTCTTTTAGTCTAATTGGAGACCATGTGGGTTCGACCCCCTTGATTATGTGGTGAAGCCTTTAATCTTGTACGTTCACGACCCTCTTTGCATTGTGCATATCATGATCTTGCATTCTTCCAAAATTCGTTTTCAAACTCGTTTTCAAAGCTTGCATTAACATCGTTTTCAAACTTGCATCGAAATCCTCTTTTTTGAAACTTATTTTGAAAATCACAATCCTAGGGTGATTCTAGCCTTTCCATGGCTAGGGTTGCTTTAGGAAAGTATTACATTAAAGTGGCCAATATGGTCCATATTTTCAAATCCTTGTTGTTTTCAAAACCATTTTCTTAAAGTGGTTCTAGCCTTCTTATGGTTAGAATCGCTTTAGGAAAGTGAGACATTTTCATACTTTCCCAAAAAACTCTCTTTTCAAAAGTCTCTCCTTCTAAAAACACTTCTTTTTCAACATACTTTCTAAAAACGCTCTCCAATCTCCTTTTTCAAATTCCTTTCCAAAATTATTTTCCAAAAACTCCCTCCAAAAATCTATTTTCAAAACTTCCTTTTCAACTCCTTTCCAAAACACTCTCTTCAAAATTCCTTTCCTAAAAACACTCCCTAGTTTTCCTTTTTAGAAAACACTCTTCCCTAAAAGCTCTTTCCAACAATATCCTCTCTAGGATTTCTTTCCAAAACTCTCTCTTTTCAAAATTCGCTTTCCAAAAACTCCTTTCAAGGAATTTCTTCCTAAAATCTCCCTTTATAAAAAACTCACTTTCCAAAAATTCCTGTTTCTTGGTGTCCAAGTTAAACCCTAGAACCCACGTTTAGGAAACCCTAATTTTCCTCCCCAAAAACATAGTTTCTAATTCCTTATTTTGGCCTCAAAACCTAGGTTTTTAAAACCTCTTGTTTTCTACGTCAAAACTATAGTCTTCAATATCTAGGGTTTCTAAAACTTCCCTTTTCGAAATCCATACCAAACCCAAATCTTCCCTTTAGGACACTAGATCCGATCCTCTATTTTTGGAAACAAAATCACACCATCTCTTTTAGAAACAATATCCAATCCCTTGTTTTAGGAAATAAGAATCTCAATCCTTCCTAATCTAAATCTTTCCTAATTCAACTCTTTCCTAATTTCCTACCTTCATAAACCATAAGTTTCCTAAAACTTTCAAATCTCTCCTTAAACGTTAAGCTTTTAAACCTTTCTTAATTCTATCCCTTTCCAAATCTTAACTTTCCAAATCTTCGTTTTCAAACCCGTCTTACACTCAAAACCTTTCCTAATTTCAAGAATTTCCGAAACTCAAACTTTGAATCTTTCTAAAATTCTAAACTTCCCTAAATTTCAAATCTTTCCAAATCTAAAACTTTTTAAATTTGAAACTTTCTAAATTCTAAACTTTCCAACTTTCAAAACTTCTCTATTTCAAAACATTCCAAATTCAAAACATTCCAATTTCGAAACTTTCTTAAAACAAAATGTTTTCTATTTCAAAATTTTCTTAATCCAACACTTTCCTAAAGCGAAACTTTCCAAAAATGACACATTCCTATTTTGAAACTTTCCTAAATCGGACCTTTCCAAATTTGAACATTTTCTAAATCCAATCTTTCTTCGATCTTCCAAGTCCAACACTCGAGTCAAATCTTTTCTTAATTCTCAAGTTTTTCCTAAATCCTATCTTTTCTAAGTCTTGGTTTCTTAAACCTCAATCTTTCCAAAGCAAGTCCAATCTTCTCAATTCTAATTTTCAATCTTCTATTCTAAGTTCAAATCAAATCCTTTTTCAAATCTATTTTCTATCGGACTCTTGTCCGAACTACGACTGACTTGATTTCTCAAAAATGATACATAGGCAACCCTCGTGGGTACGGTCACATCCTTTTTCAAATCTCAAATTCCACAATCTTTTTCAAGCTTCTATTTCCATAACTCTTTTCAAATCTCCAATTCCATAATCTAATTCAAGTCTCCAATTCCAAAATCTATTTTTAAAATCTCTATTTCCAATTTCTAAAACTTTTCAATTTCAAATCTATCTTTTCAAATCTCTTTTAAATCGAATCAATTTCTTTTCAAATTTATTTCCAAATCATTTTCCAACTCTCTTTTCTTGCTCTTGCATATCATGCATCATTTCTTTTTAAACATTTTTTTTCTAAAGTGGATAGGATTGAACATTTGTTAGTTGAAGACTCTCATAGGTGAATCTAGGGTAGATAGACATATAGGTACCGCAAGGGCATAGTAGGGTGATGGCTTAGTGCGTCTTCCCTACACGTAACCAACCTCTGAATCTAGATCACTGTTTTCAAAAGACCAAAATGGAGTTTATTTTCAAAAAGGGCATAATTATTTTCTAAAGGTTGCTAAACAACATATTTTCCTAAAAACCCTCTCTTGAGGAAGTATTTTCAAAAACCCTAAGGGTAGTCTTCGGATTATGCTTAGTTTGTAGGTGACTTAACTCACCTTAATCAAGTTAGGTGGCGACTCCAAATGTTTTCCAAAAGCCCTTTATTCAAACCAATTTTTAATTCAAACTTAGTCGCACTCATTCTTCTAGGAGGGTGAGTTCTAACAAGAGAGTACAATATTTTTTCCGCTTGTGTGTGTATTCCTAGAGTGCAAAAAATCTGGGCGCGATAGCTGGCGACTCCACTGGGGACACTTAGAGGGTTAGGCCGTAGTCATGTCTCTTTACCCTTGACCCATGTAGAGTATTCAATTAACTTGTTCAATCCTATTCACTCTAAATTTTCAAAACCAAAATTTCAAAAATTGTTTTAAAAAAAAAAAACATACATTTATTTATATTACCTTGTATTAAGTTTGCCATCCACATACTAACTCTTGCATCTTTGTTTTGTAGGTGCGTTTTTTATTTAAATTTTATTAACTGCCATACATGAATGCGATGAAGAGGATGGATGCGAGTTGTTGGGCTCTTTCTTCCGCTTTTAAAAATCACACACACACTGCACGTGCACATGCATTCTGCATACTTGCATTTTTACCCTGATATGACCCTTCTAGTTAGAAAGGGGGAACTGTATATTGGTTATGGGTAAGATGCTGTGTTAGTTTCTTCGCCTACGGCCTCTTGATGGTTCCCCCGCTCAGATCAGCAACCGATCATGGCACTACCTCGGGGAGTGGGCCTAGGTTTGAAGATCCGGGGATCGAGACTTTTTAGGACGCATTAGTTAACCCTCAACCTCATGCTTATATAGACACCATGTATAGCCGAACCTCTGCCGGATTTAAGACACGCGCACCGTTTTCCAAAATCATGGAGAAAAGGGCGACTGTTCTTATTTTCATTTATACCTGTCTATTCCTGTTGTTATAATGACTGCATTCTTACCGTTATAATGATTGTCTAACTGCTCATACATGCATATACAATTCAACTGTATTCTCTTTCCTTATACTCTATGCATCTATTTTCATGCATTCTATATTCCATGTCAAGATGAGAGTTCCGAGTAACTCAAGTCGCCGCATTCTCATGCATATGATCAATCCATTGAGAGTGACACCTAGTTCACTCTCTCTTACATTAAACCTACCTAAACCCTAATGGTTCCTATGTTACCCTAAGGACTCATGCCATGTATATCAATTCATTCCATAGGAGGGGCCAAAATCCCTCTACGCGCACGGAGATAGGGTTGCCAAGAAGACAAGGGGCAATCGATCAACAAGGTCTCTCAGCGACCTCCTCAACATCAAATCCAAGAAAGCCGAATCCGAAGACTCAAGAGTAGTTTAGGACTTCTTATGTAAAATTAGATAGGTGAAAGTCCAAAGGAAAATGTTCCCCCTCCCCTCTATTGAAATGCATTTCAATTCTTTTGTATCTTAAACCCAAAGTTAAATGTACTTCTTTATTCTCCGTGAATGAGTGGATGAAGGTTCCCACTTATCGGTAAGGTATCTATATACAGGGGCGGACCCCCTATCTCCAAAAGTGAGCAAACACATCATGTTTAGTTTCTCTCTTAAGTAGGGGCACCCCTAGGACATGCATTGCATAAAAATTTTCAAATCAAGACACTAACTTCTCTTTTGTTTAAGTCTTCTATCCTCCCCCTCCTCATCTCCAAATACCCAAAGAATCGAACATAGAAGCAAGTGAGGAAGGGGTTTTTTCTAAACCATTCATTTATTGTTATCATACTGCTCACATGTTCACTTTTATTATGTTCATGCATCTATATCCATTCAGAGACAAGAGTTCCCAAAAACTTAAGTCATTTCATTCTCATGCATCTAATCAACCGTAGAGAGGAAATGAGTAATCCAATCTCATATTAATCGAACCTCCAAAACTCTTAAGGGTTCTTAAATCCTAAGGATTCATGGCATGCATAGAACCATATCTCGAGAGAGGCCCAAATATCTCTCAGTCCATAGAGGCGAGATTGCCTAAATAAGAAAACATCAACCGGCCCACGTCGTAGAGGTATTATATTACATAATAGGGGCAAAACCCCACCTCGAAAATGGACTTTTCATCATGCCTAGATTCCCTCAAAGAAGGGACCTTCATAGGACATACATCGCATAGAACCTCCAACTCCACATACTGACTGCATTATGTTTTTCGTTTCCTTTTTGTAGGACCAAGAGCACAACTAGATTCATGGAATCCTTTAGTACCCCACCAAATTCAAACTCATGGAAGGATGAGTCTAGTTGTTAGAAGAGGCTGAACCTACATTAGGGAGCAAGAAGAACTAACCATCCATCAACAAGACATTACCACCACACTATGCCGCGACAACCACCATCCATGTAAAAGGAGGCTCTACTGTTTGCAAAGTCCTATCAAACCCGTTCATCGCTATAAAAGAATCTCATAACTTCCAAATATATACTAAACACCGCAAAAGATCTATCAATTCTCCCTTTGTCATTTGGTGATACACCCGAAGAATGAAATGCTAAAGAAGCTGACAGTTTCAAAACTCTGTCAGGGGTTCTCATCAGGAGATTCACAAAAAAAGGGAGATTTCCACAAAATTCGTCTATTTTCTTTTCGTCCTTCTATTTCTCGCATATCTTCCTTAAATAAACATTGCATGCCATGTAATTATGTTTTTAAATGAAAATAGGTAGTTCCCGGTTTATCCCCTTTGTTTCATACTCTTGTGGATGATTGTCACATTTAGGGATTCTTTCCCATTTGGTAAATGACTCGACTTGAAGGATGGGATAGCATAGGCCACCCATTTAAAAACAGTTAAAACCTTTGAGAGACAAAGAGAGAGTGAGAGATAAGAAGGAGATAGGCTCATCAAAAAGGTGTAGAGTTCATGGGAAAAAGGTGACTCTTGTGTGATATCCTGGCTAAGCAATGGGCAGTCGAGTCCTTGAAATGATGAGAAGTCATTGTTCTATTTAACTTAAATAAACACTACCCCTTGTTCAACCCACTAGAGCCGTAACTGATTTTTATTTAGATGTCCCTAAATCAATAACCATGCCTCACATTAGGGTAAGCACAGAGTAGTTGATTCGGTAGAATATGTAGGGGTTCACAGGCCGAAACACATCATCCCTAGGAATATTGTCTAAATTTTGTACAAAGGCTTTATGGATTAAGCAATTCAATTTGAAATGATTAGAGGCCCTCAATTCTATTACTATATACAAAAATATCTCCTTTGCTTAACCCACTAGTGCCTCACAGTAAGTGAGAGATTTTTTGTCAACCCCGATCCAAAACCATCCCCCCACACTAGGGTAGACAAGCAGCATGAGATCTGGCAAAGAATGTCATCGACCATCAAGCTAAAGTAACATGAAGGCTCTATGGATCAAAGAATCTTATTCAAAATGAAGAGAGGCCCTCATTTCGTTTCGCATATAGTTAAAGGCAACCTTTGTCAAACTTGTTGAGCCATTTACCTTTTTCTTTAGAAAGAAACCCCAACCTAGGGATCACCGCCCACAACGGATTAAATTGAAATGCTAAAGAAGGGATTTGAGAGAAGGAAGTTGCGGAAATGTTTGTCTCACAAACAGCAAAAAGAAAGGGAATAAACAAAAAAGCCAAGAGAAAAAGCTACCACGGGGCAAGTCAAAAAAAAAAAATGAAAGGACAACTCTGTTAGAAGCTCAAGGATCAAACTACAAGAAAGCTGAACTACTTGAAGAATATATAGTTATTCAAAGGTGATCCTAAGTAACAAAGAAACCCGGTAGAAGCAATAGGTTCAAGCCTTTACTCTTTCTTGTAAAAACTCGAAATCATGGCCCACATTACGACCCTATTAAAGTCCTCTCCGATTAAAAAGGATAGCTTAATCTAAATAAGCCAGACATGTTGCTGAAACTAGGGGAGAATATTAGGGGATGAAACCCCACTGGAAGACCGACTAAGGATGGTGTGGATCTAAACCCTACTAGAAACAACATCTAATTTTAACCTGCGCATCCTTTTCATTCATAAATTCGTTAACCTAGCCTACGTTACAGTCCAAATTAAAGTTCTTTATGAGCAAAGAAAATTGCTTAGTCCAAATAAGCCCGAACAATACCAAGACAAGTAGGATGAGAAAGGAGAACTGGGGGGGAATGCAGGGGCAATCTCATGCTCCAAAGTGTGCTCAGATGGTTTTGGTTTAAACAACCAACAAAAAGAAGATCTTTGAGCCTAAATATCCCTTCGTTTCTTACAACTCCTAAACCCAGCCTATATTACAGTCCTAAAAGACGTCTTATCGAATTAAGGGCTTAGCTGTTTATTGCTCTGCAAAGAGGTGTCTGATCGCCCAAAGCTGAAATAGTGACGAACATCCTCGAAAATGTGCGTTGGCCCCCTGACGAAGTCTAGTAAGGCTTACGAAGGTCTCTCCTACAACCATAGGAGCATATGAGTGCCCTACACGAATCTTGGCAAATGGTACACACAATTGACAGTCGATTAGCTCATCCCCCGCATGGAAACATCAACAAGTTCAAGAGAAGTAGAACTAGGGCTACCATGGAGAAATAAACCAATCTTGAGAAGTATGCCAATCCCCTGAATGAGATCCCCTATCCGTCGCAAACTCTAAATGAGAGAAGCAAGAACTTCACTGGGACATAAGGAAACTGGGGCAGCAAATTAGAAGAAAATGTCGCACAACGGAGCCCAAGCTGAGAAAAGACAATCGTGACACAACCATCTTGAAAAGTAAGTCCCATAATGTGTGGCTTGGCGCCACTTCTAGTGGCACCCATAATGTCAGCTGAACCATCCTGAAGACCCAAGAGGAAGCCATACTCATGGGGAGTAGGAGCAAGCTCACATTCCCCAAAATGAAAGAGAGCCAAGTCAAGTGGCCAAAAGGGGAACCACTGCTAGAAAACAAGTTGCACCGATATAAGAGAAGACATGCAATCAAAGGACCAGCGAAAGGTGTCTTACTCATTTGGAGGATACCCGTCATACCAAACCTGTAGTCAACTCAAAATAGCATCAGCCATCCTAAAAGTCAAAAGTGGAAAACCTCGGCGTCCATCTCATCCTCAAAAGCTGCCTCAATCAGAGAGAAGGGGTTGACTGGAGGCCTAAACCCCCCTCCCCCCCCCCCCCCCCCCCCCCTTCCTTTTTGTCTAGAAAATGCCTTGCTAGCTAATTTGTGGCTACCTCTGGATCGACTGGCACCGCCGGTGGAATTTGTCCGAGCCGCCTTCCCCGAGTGACATCTCCTCTCAGAACCATCATCACCCGTGTCTGCCATCCTGAAAAAGTAAGCCAAGGTAAGAGGTGTTAATATACGGTACTTGCAGTTAAAAATAATAATAAAATAAAAACAAACAAAAATAATAATAAAAAAGATTTAAAATGATAGGTCGAAATGAATTTCCTACACATTTTTATTTTAAAATTCCACTTCTAGGTCAAAATGAATTTCCTACACATTTTGATTTTTCAACTTTGAGTCAAAACGAGTTTTCTAAAATCTCAAGGGTTTTTTTAATCTTTTTCCTTCAAAAAGATTTTATTTCAAAATCTTTTCCAACTCTTTCCCTAATTTCTAAAAATTTTTGCAGAGTTTCGTTTAAAAACGGTTCCTTCCACACTCACAATATCAACACAAAACACAAACCATGCACCCTGCAACATCACAATCACATAGCACCAACACCCTCGCACACTTTTCAAATTTCCAAAATCCTCAAAAGACTTGTTTTATTTTCCTACAAATCAATGGTTTTCAAAATTATCCTAAAATTTCTCAAAATCATTTCAAATGTTTTCTAAAATATTCTTACATTTTTCTAAATTTTAAACTCTACTAATTTCATCACTTCCTATATTTTCTCCATTTATCCTATTTGTTTCTAAAGTCTTTTTCTATTTTTCAAAAATCCAAAAGGTTTTCAAAAAAAATCACGAAACCTCACGTGGTTGTTAAACACATTTTTCTAAGGCACACGATATAAAAATCTAGCCAAAAAGCTCAAAGCTGTAGGGATAAACCGCCAATTCCTACAGAGACCCCTTTCACATAATAATGTAAAATCACTCAAATTCAATCAAACAAGCACCAAAATGCAAAAATAACTTCACCATAGTGTTCAAAACATATCATGACATTAATTTTCACTATTCACGTGGTCCAAACAGAATTCTACACATCAAAATCCACATAAACTTGAAAACTCACCTCTTGGAGTTCTCCGGCGAAATCTTCTCTTCCAGAGACTTTTCTAGTGACGGTGCCTACTTTCGACAATCCCCCGTGGTTCCTAAGAGGTGCTCCTCCAATGTCCAAGTCGGTTTCCTCGCAATGCCTTTTGGTTTTGCGAAAAATCCTTTAAATCCTACAAGTGTTCAAACTAGAAATGTT
The DNA here is from genome assembly GCA_033060915.1 of Euryodendron excelsum. Taxonomy (NCBI): domain Eukaryota; kingdom Viridiplantae; phylum Streptophyta; class Magnoliopsida; order Ericales; family Pentaphylacaceae; genus Euryodendron; species Euryodendron excelsum. Next base: position 32,387,185 of record CM065383.1, on the reverse strand, counting down.
TCTAGTTTTTTATCCTAAGCCTGGCGCCACTGCTAGTGGCGCCAATTGCCAATTCTGGGCGCTTTGCCCTTTTTCCCGCCAAAACTCATCTTTGAAGGCCTTTTGGGCCCAATATCCATTTTCAAACCCCCATTGTCGAAAAATTTCCAAAGTCCGTCCCTCTAGTTGCCTTACGATCAACATGGGACTCTTACTCTATCATTTTCTGTCTTTGACAAGCAAAGATAGAAAAAGCGAGGCAGTTGTAAGCACCCCATTTTTGACCGCTCGACAGTCTACGATCCGTCCAGACTTGTACTCAAGTCAATATGAATGTATTCCAATCAAAATCAACTCTCAAAGTCTAATCCTATCTATCCATCGCTTCGCGGGCCCGCCAGGCCCAAATAGAGGCAAAATGACCAAAATGCCCTCAGGGACATTGTCTTTTCCAATTCCAAATTAGGCACGTCTTTTCGAATACGGTAAGTCCCCTTTCCAATATTGCCACAGGCGCGTCTTTCCGAAGACGGTAAGTCCCCTCTCCAATTTCAAATCAGGCATATCTTTCTAAATACGGTAAGTCCCCTTTCCAATTCCAAACTAGGTATGCCTTTCCGAAGACGGTAAGTCCCATTTCCATATTCCATCAGGCACGTCTTTCCGAAAATGGTAAGTCCCCTTTTAACCTGTCGACCGGGACAAGACCCCAAGTCCCCTAGATGGTAGAACGGTCCACCTTTGGCGCCTGCTAGCCCGCCAATGCAGAAATGTCCGTTTCGGCACGCCTTCTGATAAAGTTGACTCCTCAGGTGCTAAGTCCCTTTAGCAGCTTCCTGAGATCAGGTAGTCTCGGGAATGATCGCGAACCGTTAGAGTAGCAGAAGTACTCACAAACATTGCAACCGTTAGAGTAGTGGAAATACTCATAAGTAGGTCGATATAGGGAATTACCAACAAACCCCTGTATCTCAAGACCGCCGTCAGAGTGCCGAAAACACTCAAAACCCAAATCAACACTAGTGCCTACTAGTCCACTTCGGTAAAAAATGACCAAACTGCCCCTAGGGCCATTTTTCAGCACGTTTCTCGAGAACACACCTGAGTCCTCATAATGGTAAGTCCACCCCTTCCAAGATTATCTTAAAAGCAATCCAGCATGTTTAGGTGCCTTCTAGTTAGTTTCGGGCCAGTTCTAAGACTTTTCGATTAAGATGACCATTTTGCCCCTAGGCATCCGAATGCCCCGGGGACCACCCCGGCTCTGGATATCAAATCAGTAACCTCCCGAGAATGCTTCATATAGTATTCCCGACCTTCCTTTATCTTTTCGGATCATTCCGAGTCAGTTCCAGTAAACCAGCTGCAAAATGACAATTTTGCCCCTGGTGGGCCGGTCACCCTTTTTTGACCACACCAACTCTAGATATCAAACCGGTAGCCTCTTGGGAACATTCTAAATAATGTTTTCAAATTTTGAGTCTTCTTCCGAGACATTCCGAGTTCATCCCGGCAGCTTCCCGGCCCGATTGACCGTTTTGCCCCTGATGGCCCGGTCAACTCTTCCGACAAATCTTGTCATCCTTTTTCAAGTCCACTACTTTCAAGATACTGTTTTAACTGTTCCTGTCCTTTTCCGGCCTTTCGGGCCATTCCCGGTCCCCTAAGTCCTTCATGGGCTTTCTAGAGTCACTCCTAGTTGTCGCGCCCAGATTTTTCGCACTCGAGGAATACTCACCCAAGTGGGAAAAATGTTGTACTCTCTCGTTAGAACTCACCCTCCCAGAAGAATGAGTGTGACTAGGTTTGAATTGAAAATTTGGTTTGAATAAAGGGCTTTTGAAAAAGATTCGGAGTCGCCACCTAACTTGATTAAGGTGAGTTAGGTCACCTAAAAACTAAGAATAATCTGAAGACTACACTTAGGGTTTTGGAAAACGATTTTGAAAATATCTCCTCAAGAGAGGGTTTTTAAAGAAAACGGGTTGTTTGGCAACCTTTGGAAAACATTTAGCCCTTTTAGAAAAATAACTCCTTTTGGTCTTTGAAATCAGTGATCCTAAGTTCGGAGGTTGGTTACGTGTAAGGAAGACGCACTAAGCTATCACCCTACCCCGCCCTTTCGGTACCTACATGTCAATCTACCCGAGATTCACCTATGAGGGTCTTTAATCAACTATAGTTCAACCCTATTCACTTTGAAAAAGAATATTTAAAACGAAACTAATATGATGCATGATATACACGTGCAAGATGAGAGAATTGGAAAATAGAAATTGATCTGAAAAGAAATTGATTTGGTTTGAAAATAAACTTGAAGAAATAGAATTGAAATTGGAAAGTTTGAAAATTGAAAGTAGAAATTTGAAAATAGAAATTTTGAAATTGGAATTTGAGATTTGAAAAGATTTTGGAAACCACACCCATAAGGGTGGAATTGAAAGTTTGAAAAGTGTTGTGACCGCACCTATGAAGGTTGCCTACGTATCCCTTTGGGGGAATCAGGTCAGTCGTAGTTCGGACCGGAGTCCGATTGAAAATAGAAGGTTGGATTGAAGAAGGAAATTGAATTGGAAATTGAATTGGATTTGAAATCAGAAGAGGAGATTGGAAATTGGAATTGAGAGGATTGGACTTTGATTTGGAAAGATTAATTTTGGAAAGACTTGGTTTTAGGAAACCTAGGCTTAGGAAAGATAGGAGACCTAGGAAAGACTTGAGATTAAGAAAGATCAGATTGGAATGTTGGATTTGGAAAGATCTTGAAAGATTTGGAAACTTGAAATTTAGGAAAATTTTAGATTAGGAAAGTTTCAAATTAGGAAAGTGTCATTTTTGGAAAGTTTGAAATTAGGCAAGTTTTAGGTTTAGGAAAGTTTTGAAATTAGGAAAGTGTTGTTTTAGGAAAGGTTTTGAAATTAGGAAGTTTTAAAAATTGGGAAGTTTTGAATTTAGAAAGCTTTGAGTTTAGAAAGTTTTGAATTAAGAAAACTCCATTTTAAGAAAGGTTTTGAAAAAGGAAAGGTTTTGAAAATAAGGAAGTTTTGAAAATAGGAAAGTTTTGGATTTGGAAAGATGTTGAAGTTTTGGAAAGATTTAGAATTTCGAAAGCTTGGAAGTTTAGAAAGATTTAACTTAAGAAAGTTTTGAATTTAGGAAACTTTGGATTTGAAAAGATTTGAAATTTGGAAAGTTTAAGATTTAGAAAGTTTTAGAGTTTGAATTTTAGAAAGTCTTGAAATTAAGAAAGGCTTGAATTTAGGAAAGGTTTTGAAAACTTGGATTTGGAAAGTTAAGATTTGGAAAGGGGTAGAATTAGGAAAGGGTCGAAGTTGAAAATTTTAGGAAACTTATGGTTTAGGAAGGTGGAAGTTTAGGAAGGATTTGAATTAGGAAAGATTTAGATTTGGGAAGGGATTGGATTTGGTCTCTAAAATAAAAGATTTAATTTTGTTTCCAAAAACGGAGGACGGGATCTAGTTTCCTAAACGGAGAGATTTGATTCAGTTTCCTAAAGGGAAGGTAGGATTTGGCTAGGATTTGGAAAGGGAGATTCTAGAAACCCTAGATTTGGAAAATTATAGTTTCGGCGTAGAAAATAGGTTTTGGAAACGTGTATGGTTTGGATGTAGAAAACATGAGGTTTTAGAAACCTAGGTTTGAGGCAAAGTTTGACAATCATGTTTTTGGAAAGAAAATTAGGGTTTCCTAATTGTGGTCTCTAGGGCTTGACTTGGGCTCTAAGGAAAGAGTTTTTTAGAAAACGCGTTTTCCGGGAACGAAAGTTTTCTAGAAGGGAATCCTAGGGATGAGTTTTTGCAAAGTGTGTTTTTGGAAACATAGATTTTGGAAGGAAATCCTATAGAGGAAATTTCTAGAAGGAAGATTTTAGAAAGAGAGTTTTTTAGAAAGCTTTTTGGAGAGAGTTTTTAGGAAAGTGACTCTAGGGAGTGTTTTTAGGAAGAGATTTTAAAGAGAGGGAGTTTTTGGAAAAGAGTTGAAAAAGGGAATTTTGAAAAATAGATTTTGGAAGGGAGTTTTTGAAAACAATTTTGGAGAGGAGAGTTTTCGGAAAGTATGTTGAAAAAGAGATTTTTAGGAAGAGATTTTTGAAGAGAGAGTTTTTGGAAAGTATAAAAACATCTCACTTTCCTAAAGCGATTCTAGCCATAAGAGGGCTAGAACCACTTTAAGAAAGTGGTTTTGAAAACAAGGTTTGAAAATATAGACCAAAAGGTCACTTTTAATATAATACTTTCCTAAAGCAACCCTAGCCATGGAAAGGCTAGAATCACCCTAGAATTGTGGTTTTGAAAACAAGTTTTTGAAAAAGAGATTTTGATGTAATTTTGAAAACAAGTTTAAAAACGTTTTGAAAAACAACTTTGAAAACGGTTTTTGGAAGATGCAAGACTATGATATGCACAATGCAATTTGGGGTCGTGAACATACAAGGCTAAGGCTTCACCACATAATCAAGGGGGCCGGACCCACGTGGTCTTTGGTTAGACTAGAAGAAAGCCCCCGACACGGTGACTCTCCAATAGCCCAATCCTACACATAGACTGCGAATCCCCTTGTTTCAAGCATGCAAAGAAAGGGGGGAAAGAGATGGGGGATTAAAATAGAGAAAACCCAAGTGGGTTGGAGAGAGAATAGAGAGGGGGAAAGTGCAGAAACTTAAATAGGGAGCCTACCTTGTATCTTGTTTATTTTGCTCGTCGTGCAGTCTTCGGTCTTTGTCTTGATCTTCACCTTCAGTCTTCAAGGGTTGTCTTCAAGTTTTTGATGGCAACTCTTCCGATCTTCAAATGATGGTTGAAGGCTAGGGTATGAGTGTATGGGGGTGTGTATGAGTGTATAGGAGGCTAGGGTTTATGTATGGTGGCTAGGGTTTGGGAAAACCTAGGGAGGCTAGGGTTTAGGAGGTGCTCGAGCTCTGTATATCGAAATATAGGATTCTTAGGTTAAGTTTGTAGACCTTTTTCACGTTCAACGAGGCTCTGTATTTATAGAAGGAGGACAAACCTGGCGCCTGTTGTAGTGGCGCCAGGGCAAACTTTACACTGGCGCCACTAGGAGTGGCGCTAGGCCATTTTTTGGCTTGGCGCTACTACTAGTGGCGCCAGCCAATTAGGAAAGATTTAAGTTCAGCAAGCAACGTATCTTTGACTAGATTTGGGCGCCTGTACTAGTGACTACCATGCAATTTTTAGCTTGGCTTCACTAGGAGTGACTCCGGAAAGTCCGGGAATGATTTGAAGGAGCCGGGAATGACCCGGAAGGCCGAAAAGGAGCAGGAACACTTAAAATAGTGTCCTGGAGGTATTTGACTTGGAAAGTGAGGATAAGGTGGGTCGGAAAGGTTGACCGGGCCTTTAGGGGCAAAACGGTCAATCGGACCGAAAAACTGCCGGGGCGAACCCGGATTGTCCCGAAAAAAGACTTGGGATCTGGAAACAGTATTTAGAATGTTCCCAGAGGTTGCCAGTTTGATTCCTAGAGCCAGCGTGGTCGGAAAAAGAGACCGGCCCACCAGGGGCAAAACGGTCATTTTGTACCGGGTTTGCCGGAACTGACTCGGAATGGTTCGAAAAGGTAAAAGGAGGTCGAGAACACTATAAAAAGTATTCTAGGGACATTACCAGCTTGATACCCAGAGCCGGTGTGGTTCCCGGGGCATTCGGATGCTTAGGGGCGAAATGGTCATCTTGACCGGAAAGTCTCAGAAAAGGTCCTAAGGGTAGTCTGGTCATTTTTCACCAAAGTGAGCTAACAGACACGGGTGTTGACCTAGGTTTTGAGTGTCTTCGCCACTCTAACGGTGTGAGTATTTCCCCTACTCGGACGGGGTTGAGTATTTCCGCTACTCGGACGGGGTTGATGATTTGGGAGTATTTCCGCTACTCGGACGGGGTTGAGTATTTCCACTACTCGAACGGGGTTGAGTATTTCCGCTACTCAGACGGGGTTGATGATTTGGGAGTATTTCCGCTACTCGGACGGGGTTGATGATTTGGGAGTATTTCTGCTACTCGGACGGGGTTGAGTATTTCCGCTACTCTAACGGTTTTGTGAGTAGTTTTGCTACTCGAACCGTCTCGAGGAATAAACTGTCTCGAGAGAGGGATTGGAAAGGGGTCTTACCGTCTCCGAAGAGACGTGCCTGGATTGAAACCGTCTCGAGGAATAAACTGTCTCGAGAGTGGGATTGGAAAGGGGTCTTACTGTCTCCGAAGAGAAATGCCTGGATTGTGAGTGTTTCCGCCACTCTAACGGTTTTGTGAGTACTTCCGCTACTCTAACGGTTTTGTGAGTGTTTCCGCCACTCTAACGGTTTTGTGAGTAGTTTTGCTACTCGGACCGTCTCGAGGAATAAACTGTCTCGAGAGAGGGATTGGAATTGGAATAAGAAAGGACAATGCCCCTAAGGGCATTTTGGTCATTTTGCCTCTATTTGGGCCTGACAGGCCCGCGAAGCGATGGAAAGACGGAATTTGGACCTAGAGGATTGGTTTCGATTGGAATATGCCCACAATGACTTGAAAACAAGTCTGGACGGAGTGTAGACTGCCGAGCGGTCAAAAATGGGGTGCTTACACTAGTGAAGCTAAGTTAAAAATTGCATGGTAGTCTCTAGTACAGGTGCCCAAATATTTCCAAGATACATTGCTAGTCGACCATAAAACTTTCCTAACTAACTGGCGCCACTACAACAGGCGCCAGGTCATTCCCTTCTCTATAAATACAGAGCCTCCTCCAGTGTGAAAGACGTCCGAAAACTCAGTTTAAAAACCTTACTTTTCGATATACAAGCTCGTAGCCTCTTTAAACCCTAGTCTCCTTAGGTTTCCAAACCCTAGCCTCCATACACAAACCATAGCTTCCTATACACTCATATACACTTTTAAACACTTATACACTAGCCTCCAAAGCCTCTTTTGAAGACTTAAAGTGCTGCAATCCGAAGCTTTGAAGATTAAAGACAAATTCCTGAAGATTGAAGTGAAGACCGAAGCAAGACAAGCAAAGTAAAGCACGCAAAGTTAAGCAAAATAAATAAGACACAAGGTAGGCTTCTTATTTACATTTACGCATCTTTTCCCCCCTCTCTTCTCCCTTCAAACCCACTTGGTTTTTCTTTTATTTTAATCCCCCATCCTCTTCCCCTCTTTTTCTTGCATGCTTGAAACAAGGGAATTCCCGGTCCATGTGCAGGATTAGGCTTTTGGAGAGTCACCGTGTCGGGGGCTTTCTTTTAATCTAATCAGAGACCACGTGGGTTCGGCCGCCTTGATTATGTGGTAAAGTCTTTAACCTTGTATGTTCACAACCCTCTTTGCATTGTGCATATCATGATCTTGCATTCTTCCAAAATTCCTTTTCAAACTCGTTTTCAAAGCTTGCATTGACATCGTTTTCAAATTTGCATCGAAATCCTCTTTTTCAAAACTTGTTTTGAAAATCACAATCCTAGGGTGATTCAAGCCTTTCCATGGCTAGGGTTGCTTTAGGAAAGTGTTACATTTAAAGTGGCCAATATGGTCCATATTTTCAAATCCTTGTTGTTTTCAAAACCACTTTCTTAAAGGGGTTCTAGCCTTCTTATGGTTAAAATCGCTTTAAGAAAGTGAGACATTTTCATACTTTTCTAAAAAAAACTCTCTTTTCAAAAGTCTCTCCTTCTAAAAACACTTCTTTTTCAACATACTTTCTAAAAACGCTCTCCAATCTCCTTTTTCAAATTCCTTTCCAAAATTATTTTCCAAAAACTCCCTTCAAAAATCTATTTTCAAAACTTTCTTTTCAACTCCTTTCCAAAACACTCTATTCAAAATTCCTTTCCTAAAAACACTCCTTAGTTTTCCTTTTTAGAAAACTCTCTTCCCTAAAAGCTCTTTCCAACAACAATCTCTCTCAAAATAGGATTTTCTTCCTAAAATCTCGCTTTCTAAAAAACTTACTTTCCAAAAATCCATTTTCTTGGTGTCCAAACCCTAGAACCCACGTTTAGGAAACCCTAATTTTCCTCCCCAAAAACATAGTTTCCAATTCCTTATTTTGGTCTCAAAACCTAGGTTTCAAAAACCTCTTGTTTTCTACATCAAAACTATATATATTTCCAAAACCCCTTTTCTACATCAAAATTATAGTCTTTAATATCTAAGGTTTCTAAAACTTCCCTTTTCAAAATCCATACCAAACCTAAATCTTTCCTTTAGGAAACTAGATCCAATCCTCCGTTTTTGGAAACAAAATCCAATCCCTTAGTTTAGGAAATAGGAATCTCAATCCTTCCTAATCTAAATCTTCCCTAATTCAACTCTTTCCTAATTTCCTACCTTCCTAAACCATAAATTTCCTAAAACTTTCAAATCTCTCCTTAAACGTTAAGCTTTTAAACCTTTCTTAATTCCACCCCTTTCCAATCTTAACTTTCCAAATCTTAGTTTTCAAACCCTTCTTACACTCAAAACCTTTCCTAATTTCAAGAATTTCCAAAACTCAAACTTTGAATCTTTCTAAAATTCTAAACTTCCCTAAACTTCAAATCTTTCCAAATCTAAAACTTTCTAGATTCAGAACTTTCTAAATTCTAAACTTTCCAACTTTCAAAACTTCTCTATTTCAAAACATTCCAAATTCAAAACTTTTCAATTTCGAAACTTTCTTAAAACGAAATGTTTCCTATTTCAAAATTTTCTTAATCCAACATTTTCCTAAATTGAAACTTTTTTAAAATGAAACTTTCCTAATTCGAAAACTTTCCTAAAGCGAAACTTTCCAAAAATGACACTTTCCTATTTTGAAACTTTCCTAAATCGGACCTTTTCTAATTAGAACCTTTCCTAAATCCAATCTTTCTTCGATCTTCCAAGTGCAACAGTCGAGTCAAATCTTTTCTTAACTCTCAAGTTTTTCCTAAATCCTATCTTTCCTAAGTCTAGGTTTTTTAAACCTCAATCTTTCCAAAACAAGTCCAATCTTCTCAATTCTAATTTCCAATCTTCTCTTCTAAGTTCTAATCAAATTCTTTCTCAAATCTATTTTCTATCGGACTCTTGTCCGAACTACGACTGACCTGATTCCTCAAAAAGGATACGTAGGCAACCCTTATGGGTGCTGTCACAACCTTTTTCAATTCTCAAATTCCACAATCTTTTTCAAGCTTCTATTTCCATAACTCTTTTCAAATCTCCAATTCCATAATCTATTTCAAGCTCCAATTCCACAAATCTATTTTTAAAATCTCTATTTCCAATTTCTAAAACTTTCCAATTTCAAATCTATCTTTTCAAATCTCTTTTAAATCAAATCAATTTCTTTTCAAATCTATTTCCAATTTCTAAAACTTTTCAATTTCAAATCTATTTTCCAACTCTCTTTTCTTGCACTTGCATATCATACATCATGTCTTTTTAAACATTCTTTTTCTAAAGTGGATAGGATTGAACATTTGTTAGTTGAAGACTCTCATAGGTGAATCTAGGGTAGATAGACATGTGGTACTGCAAGGGTGGGGTAGGGTAATGGCTTAGTGCGTCTTCCCTACACGTAACCAACCTTCGAATCTAGATCATTATTTTTGAAAGACCAAAATAGAGTTTATTTTCAAAATGGGCTTAATTATTTTCTAAAGGTTGCCAAACTATCTATTTTCCTAAAAACCCTCTCTTGAGAAAGTATTTTCAAAATCGTTTTCAAAAACCCTAAGGGTAGTCTTCGGATTATGCTTAGTGTTTAGGTGACCTAACTCACCTTAATCAAGTTAGGTGGCGACTCCAAATGTTTTCTGAAAGCCCTTTATTCAAACCAATTTTCAATTCAAACCTAGTCGCACTCATTCTTCTAGGAGGGTGAGTTCTAACGAGAGAGTATAGTGTTTTTCCCGCTTGTGTGTGTATTCCTTGAGTGCGAAAAATCTAGGCGCGACAGTGACTCCATTGGGGACACTTAGAGAGTTAGGCTGTAGTCATGTCTCTTTACCCTTTACCCATGTAGAGTCTTCGATTAACTTGTATACTTCTATCCACTTTCAATTTTCAAAATCAAATTTTCAAAGTTATTTAAAAAAAAAAAAAAACATGCATTCATATTATCTTGTATTAAGTTTGTCATCTACATACTAACTCTTGCATCTTTGTTTTGTAGGTGCGCTTTTTGTTTAAATTGTATTAACTACCATGCATGAATGTGATGAACAGGATGAATGGGAGTTGTTGGGCTCTTTCCTCCGCTTTCAAAAATCACACACACATTGCACGTGTACTTGCATTCTGCATACTTGCATTTTTACCCTGTTATGACCCTTCTTGTTAGAAAGGGAGAACGGTACATTAGTTGTGGGCAAGATGTTGTGTCAGTTTCTTCACCTACAGTCTCTTGATGGTTCCCCCGCTCGGATCACCAACCGATCATGGCACCACCTCGGGGAGTGGGCCTAGGTTTGAAGATCCATGGACCAAGCCTTTTTAGGCCGCATTAGTCAACCCTCAACCTCATGCTCATATAAACACCTTGTATAGCCAAACCTCTGCCGGATTTAAAACACGCTCACCGTTTTCAAAACCATGGAGGAAAGGGCGACTGCTCTTACTTTTGTTTATACCTGTTTATTCCTGTTGTTATAATAACTGTATTCTTACTGTTATAATGCCTACCTAACTGCTCATACATGCATATGTACTTCAACTGTATTCTCTCTTCTTATACTCTATGCTTCCATTTTCATGCATTTCATATTCCACGTCAAGACAAGAGTTTCAAGTAACTCAAGTCACTGCATTCTCATGCATATGATCAACCCAAAGAGAGTGACACCTTGTTCACTCTTCCGTGCATTAAACCTACCCAAACCCTAAGGGTTCCCATGTAACCCTAAGGACTCATGACATGCATATTAATTCATTCCATAAGAGGGGCCCCAATCCCTCTATGCTCATGGAGATAGGGTTACTACGAAGACAAGGGACAATCGATCAGCAAGGTTTCTCAGCGACTTCATCGACACCAAATCCAAAGAAGACGAATCTGAAGACTCAAGAGTAGTTTAGGACTCCTTTTGTAAAATTAAATAGGTAGAAGTCCAAAATAAAAATGTTCCCCCTCCCCCTGTTAAAATGTACTTTGTCTTTTTTGTTTTAAACCTAGAAGTTCAATATACCCCTTTTTCGCAAATGAATAAATGTAAAGATGAGTATAGCTTGCCGGATCGATGGTAAAGTATCTGCATACAGGGACAAAAACCCCTATCTCTAATAGTGAGCCAATACATCATGATTGGTTTCCCTCTTAAATAAGGACACCCTAGGACATGCATTATATAAAGCTCTCTAAAAACTAGAAACCAACTTACGATTTGTCTTTTTGTCTTTTTCTCTCTTCCTTTTTATTTACAGAGATCACCCTACACTGAGTCAACATTACTCCCAAGAAGGGGCAACATCCACCTAGGGATCTCATTATCACCCGACAAAGAGTGTCACTAATGGCTGCTAACTCTGAAGAATCGTCTCAAGTTTCTCGAGAAGAGGTCAACGAAATGAGGACCAAGATGGATGAGATGCTCAAACTCATCCAAATTATGGCTATGAAGGATACTACTGCAATCCCATCATCATCCATGACTTCATCCAAGGACCCTGAACCCGCTAATCCAAGGATCATACTTCAGCTTGACAATGTTAGAGGAATAAGGAAGATGCCAAAGGGATCAGCGCTGAAGAAGAGGAGACCATATTACTTTCACCTGTCATAAAGAAGGCTCCCCTATACCCTCTCAGTCTGAAAATCCAAGGGTTAGAGAATTCACTGTGAAGTCTCCATAGCCATGACACTTATGGGTTCACTTCTTACAATGAGCTCTATTTCTTTTCTGACCACCCAAGACCTGCTAAGTTCAAAATGTTTGACTTCTAGAAGTATGACGGCATTGGTAACCTGGTTGCTCATCTTCGTCTCTATGCTGGAGCGCTAAGTGGTCATGGCAATGATCCGAAACTCCTCATGCAGCTATTTTAACACAGCCTCACTGGGTTTGCTCTACAATGGTTCGCCCATTTGGACCTAAGGAAAATCACAACTTAGATCGAGCTGGTCAATGTGTTCAAAGCCTAATACCATCACAACATTGACCTCACTTCCGATCGATGGTCCCTGATGATGATGAGTAAAGGTGAGAAGGAAACCTTTAAAGGATATGCCCTAAGATGGAGGGAGGCCACTGCACAAGTCAATCCCCCGCTGGAAGAAAAAGAGTACGTACAACTGTTTGTGCACACTTTTCAAGGTATATACTACGAGAAGCTCTGCACAAGTGTAGGGAAAAGCTTCTCCGAGCTCATCATGCAAGGGGAGATAATAGAAAATGGCCTTAAGGCAGAGAGGATTATGGACCCTTATACTAAGACTGAAGAGTATACTGCCAACATAGCCAAGAAAGTGGCTACTACAAGGGGCACAATCAAGAAGGAAAGTGAGGTGTCTGCCATCCTGCTTGGCCAATCCCCCCAATATATTGTCCTGCCTGGCCAATTACCCCAATACAGACCACCACCACAATCACCTCCTGTCCTACCCATACCCACTTTAACCATGCCTACTCCAACCTCTAACTACGACCTTGCTGGGGCACGACCTAACTTTAATAGGCTTGCCCGATGCACCCATGCTTTTAATACCTTAGCTTACACCCAAACCGAGGCTTACCACAACCTTCTAAAGAATAATATTTTGAAGCCCATACTTGCTCATCCATTGCCAAGCTCTCTACCCCCAACCTTCAATGCCACCCTCACTTGTGAATTCCATTCAAGTGGCCAAGGGCACGACACCGAAAGCTGCTTCTCTCTCAAGCACAAAATTCAGGACCTGATAGACAACAAGACTATTAATCTACAGTCGGTGAAACCTGCTCCTACTCCCAATGTGACCACCAATCCTCTGTCGGACCACACCCTCAACATGATACTAGTAGAAATGGAAGGCGAGGGAGAGTTCGACGAGTTCGGGGCCCAAGATTATGAGGACGATTGGGAGACCGATGAAGAAGATGACGGGGAGGAGGATCTCCCATTATGCCCGATTTATCTTTATAACTCTGATGAGGTGCCTGATGCTTCTGACTAGCCCATTGAGGAGCCAATGTTCCCGAAAGAAGAGCATATCGAAAGCATAACTACTGATGGATGGAGTGCTGAGTTTCTACACCCGAAGTATGCAGCAGCTTAAAGTCACTTGTTGGAAAACCCTTGGCCTGCGACCGAGTACAACTATGAAGACATGGGCTGGGGGCTAGAAGAGACAAGAGAATAGATAGAGCCATTCGAGTTAGAAGGAGGTGAACTAGCCATCCTATTTATAGAAGGACCTGTTGCAAAGAACAAGAAAGAGATCAATGAAGCTACCAATTGCACCATCACCGCAGACATGTCTGGAGCTCCAAAAAAAGCTTTCGCCTGCCTTGCCCTAGCGGGAAGCCATGACCATGGATGGAGTGTTGAAGATGTGGGCATCGTCCCAAGGCCTTGCTAAAGAAGAAAGACTCTCCCGTCAAAAGCATATAAGAGAGGGGTGTTCTCACTCACTTTCTTTCTATCTCCTTTACTCTCTGTTTTTAAATTAAATGTTTGCATTCTCATTTTAAAAGACCCCTATGTGTTTCATTAAGTAACGAAATATTAGTTTATGTTATTACCTTACATTGTTGCCATTTTAAATGTCTTGTGTGAATGGTGAATGCTTCCTATACAAGGGGTATGGTTTATCTTATGGAATGACCTAACTTGAAGGGATGATAGCATGAGTTAACCACTCACCAAATGATCATCTTCCTAAAGAAAGAGAGGATAAGGATGAGTGAGGAAACCACCTAAAGACAACACTTGCAAGACACTGAAGCTAAATGATGTGTGGTCAGTTTATCAAAATAAAGAGGATCCATCTTTCGCTTCCTCACATATAAATAAAATAAAATAAATTGCTTATATTCCCTTTGCTGAACCCCTAGTGCCTCGAAGAAAGCAAAAATTTTCTTTGTCAACCCCAATCCAAGACCGTCCCCCTCACACTAGGGCAAACAATACTCAAGAATTTTAGGAACTGTATCCCTCCTCTAATGTGTTAGGGTAGCATAGGAGACTTTATGGATCAAGCAATTTAGTTCAAAGTGAAGAAAGGCCTTCATTTCCTTTACCATACAGTCAAAAGCAACTCCTCGCCAAACCCGTTGAGCCATTTATCCTATTTCGAGAAAATCCCCCAACCTAGGGGTCACTACCCACATGAGGTTAGATTGGACTGCTAAAGAGAAGCTTTAGAGAGAGAAAGGGTTGTAGAACTATTTGTTTCATAAAAGGAAAGAAAGGAGGAAAAAAAAGGGGGAAAAAAGGGCCCTGAAGAAAACCATGATTGTGCCATCTTGAAAAACATAATAGAAGGGCCAAAAGAGAATAAAGTCATGTATATATAGAAAAGGCGAAAGAAATGAGACATTTTCACCTTGAGAAATATAAAGTAAGAGCAATGAGAAAATTAAAGATGATCCTAGGCTACAAAGAAACCCAGTAGAAACAATAGGTTCGAGCCTTTACCCTTTCTTGTAAAACTCCGAAACCATAGCCTACATTACAACCTTACTAAAGTCCACTCTGATTGAAAACAGATTGCTTGATTTAAATGAGGTAGACACGCTGCCAAAGCTAAAAAGGGATGCTAACCCTACTGAAGAATAGTCGAGGATGGTATGGATCTAAACCCTACTGAAAGTAACATCGAATTTGAGCCTACATACCCTATTGTTTCGAAAACCCCATAACCTAGCCTACATTACGATCCTAGAACAAAGTCTCTTCAGATTGAAGGACTAGCCACCTATCGCTCTGCTAAAGGTCAGGTAAGTTGTTGCTAAAACCCCGAGAGTTGAGAGTTTCAGCCCACAAACCCTATACACTAAACCCAGAGGCAGAGAGTCGGAGGCAGTCAAAAGGTTGAGAAAGGTACAAAATGCTATCGTCAAGCCAAGGTGAGGTTGAGCCAAAGGAGTGGCCAGGCCTCCCCCGAAAAGGAAGGACTTACCATTCCGAAGATAACAAGTTCGACAGCACCCTTTGTCATTCTGTTAGCTAATATATTCCTAATATGTGCATACATTCTAAAAAAAACAGCATAAGCTTTGCATACATAGGACATAACTCCCTGTAGAAACAAAAATCACCAGTACAATAGTATCTCATGTTATAAATATATACCACCATCATCTATATCCATGCATTTGATCATATACTTAGCTATCAAAATCATAAATGTCTTTGCATGTCCATATATCTAACTACGATAAGTATCCATCTTTGTATAAGATTTATAAAATAAAACCGTCTAACATAAATACATCTCAAGAATATGGCAAAGGAAGATCGAGGTCTATGGAAAGGGGCATCTATCAAAGGTCAAAATCAATGTTCTTGGGATCGAAGTCCCTGAAACCTAGATCCAGAGGAGGTGGATTACTACTCGAAGCACCATCATCCTGCAAAGAAGATAAAACCAAAATTGGCCACATGAAAGAAGAACTAAACAATAGCAGAGCATGAGGAAGGAAAGACGACATACCCCGCCACCTCCCATTTGAGCTATCCCAGCCGTCAAGGAAGCCACCTCTGCCTGATACTGATCTCCTTCCATCTGGTACCGATCTCTCTGATCCCTCATAGCGGTAAACTTAGCCTGGGGTACGTATCCTCCAGCACGGTGCCACAAGTCAACCACCTCCTGGCCACAGCGTACCTGTTGACTACTACCTCAAACCGGTTGAAGGCACCGATAGAATGAGCCTCGAAGTGTGCAGTGTAGTCTGTATCTGGAGGAAGCAAGAACTTGGCACCTAGCTGGTGCTCCTAATAGGGGATAGGCACTCCCGCCACCAAGGCTCCAAACATATACTCCGGCGGAGCTCCTGCTGATCGAAACTCCTCATGAAACTACCGCTAGTGTCGCTATCCGAGATAGGACTCCCAAGTATCATCACTGAGAAAAGCAGCCCTCGACAGGGACAACGGAACCAAGTACCGCACTATCTCATAATGAACAGATCCAATGAAGGGCCACGAAGTCATATCCCTCACCTCAATCAACTCCAAGTTTGCCCGTAGCGTCACCAAGTTCAGTAATCTCCAATCGCTGGGCCACTCAGTCATGAGCCCACCTCAAGCACGAGGATAAAAGTCGTCCTCAATAACCACAGAGCGACAAACAAGCAGATACTCGTAGCTCCACCAGATAAGAAAGGGCTAGAAACTAGTCATGCTGCCCCAACGGGAAGAAGTCCAAACCCGCATCGATCGAAAGAAGCAGACAAAGGAGAAGGACCCCCAGTCCAGCTCAGATAAAGCCCCAAAATCAGCTACTATGCTCACCAACCGAAAAGGCACAAGCGACTTGTTACTGTTGCAGAAGCAGCTAAAGATGATATACAGAACAAGTCGCCGCCTCATGATATCGCGCTGAGTAGGAGAGGGCTCAACAGCAAAGGTACAGTCATCCCGGCTGAGCCAGGAAACTGGGAAAGCAAAACACTCGGGAGGAGGCAAGTCCAATAGAATGCAGGCCTTGTCTCTACTGACTGACTGTAAAGTGATCCGCCAGTTGTAAGCACCCCATTTTTTGCCACTCGACAGTTTACAGTCTGTCCAGACTTGAGTTCAAGTCAATATGGATATATTCTAGAATTCTAGTCCCAATCTAGTCAATTCAACGCTTCGCAGACCCACCAAGGCCGAATAGAGGCAAAATGACCAAAATGCCCTTGTGGGCGTTACTCAGTCCAATCCCTTAGGCACTTTTTTCCAAAGACGGTAAGTCCCCTTTCCAATTCCAATAGGCACGTCTTTCTGAAGACTATAACTCCCCTGTCTAATTCCAATTCCAATCCCTCTCTCGAGAAAGTTGATTCCTCGATACGGTAAGTCTATCCTGTCTAGCACGTTTTCTTAAGAAAAATTCTTTGGAACTATAAGTCCCTTCAAACCCATCGACCAGGATGAGACCCCAAGTCCTCGAGATGGTAGAACGGTCTACCTTTGGCGCCTGCTAGCCCACCAATGTAGAAATGTTCGTTTCAGCATGCCATCCGAGAAAGTTGATTCTCAGGCGCTAAGTCCCTTCAGCAGCTTCCCGAGATCAGGCAGTCTCGAGAATGATTGCGAACAGTCTAAGTAGAGGAAGTACACGCAAACATCGCAACCGTCAGAGTAGCAAAAATACTCGCAAACAGGTCGATATAGGGAATTGCCAATAAACCCCTGTATCACGAGACCACCGTTAGAGTGGCGGAAACACTCAAAACCCAGGTCAACACCAGTACCTGCTAGCCCACTTCGGTGAAAAATGACCAAACTACCCCTAGGGCCATTTTCGGCACGCTTCTTGAGAAAATACCTAAGTCCTCAAAATGGTAAGTCCACCCTTCCAAGATCGTCCTAGAGACGATCTGGCATGATTAGGTGCCTTCCAGCCAGTTTCGGGCCAATTTCGAGACTTTTCGATCGAGATGACCATTTTGCCCCTAAGCATTCAAGCGCCCCAGGAACCACACCAGCCTTGGGTATCAAACTGGTAACCTCTCGGGAATGCTTCTTATAGTATTCTCAACCACCCATTATCTTTCCAGATCATTCCAAGTTAGTTCCGGCAAACCCAGTGCGAAATTGCATGGTAGTCACTCCTAGTGAAGCCAAACTAAAAATTGCATGGTAGTCACTAGTACAAGCGCCTAAATCTTCTCAAGATACGTTGCTTGCCGACTTAAAAGCTTTCCTAAGTGGCTAGCGCCACTACAACAGGCGCCAGATTCATCCTCTGTCTATAAATACAGAGCTTCCTCCAACGTGAAAGAGGTTCACAAACTCAGTCTAAAAACCCTACTATTCGATATACAAAGCTCGTAGCCTCCTTAAACCCTAGTTTCTTTAGGTTTTCCAAACCCTAGGCTCCATACACAAACCCTAGCCTCCTATACACTCACATACATCTCTATACACCTATGCACTAGCCTCAAAACTCTTCATTGAAGACTTGAATTGCTACAACTACGAAGCTTTGAAGATTAAAGACAAACTCTTAAAAACTGAAGTAAAGACGAAGCAAGGCACGCAAAGCAAAGCATAATAAAGAAGACACAAGGTAGGCTTTCTCTTTAAGTTTACACATCTCCCCCTTTCTCTTCTCTCTCTAAACCCACTTAGGTTTTCTTCTATTTTAATCCCCCATCTTCTTCCCCCCCCCCCTTTCCTTGCATGCTTGAAACAAGAGACGTCCCAGTTCATGTGTAGGATTAGGCTATTGGAAGGTCACCGTGTCGAGGGCTTTCTTTTAGTCTAACTGGATATCATGTGGGTTTGACCCCCTTGATTATGTGGTGAAGCCTTTAACCTTGTATGTTCACGACCCCAACTTGCATTGTGTATATCATGATCTTGCATTTCTCCAAAATTCGTTTTCAAACTCGTTTTTCAAAAACTTGCATTGACATTGTTTTCAAACTTCCATCAAAACCTTCTTTTTCAAAACTTGTTTTCAAAATCACAATCCTAGGGTGGTTCTAGCCTTTTCATGGTTAGGGTTGCTTTAGGAAAGTGTTACATTTAAAGTGACCAATATGGTCCATATTTTCAAAATCATTGTTTTCAAAACCACTATCCTAAAGTGGTTCTAACATTCTTATGCTTAGAGTCGTTTTAGGAAAGTGAGATATTTTATATACTTACTAAAAAATCTCTTCTCAAAAATCTCCTCTAAAAATCTCTTTTCTAACATACTTTCCAAAAACTCTCTTCAATTTTCTTTCCAAAATTGTTTTCAAAAACTCCCTCTAAAAATGTATTTCTCAAAACTTCATAAAAACTCCTTTCCAAAACAATCTCCTCAAAATTCACTTTCTAAAAACACTTCCTAAATCTCTTTCCAAAAACTCTCTCTTTAAAACTCACTTTGTAGAACCTCCTCTCTAGGATTTTCTTCCAAAAATCTTCCTTTCCAAAAACTCACTTCCCAAAATCTCTTTTCTTAGAGCATAAGTCAAGCCCTAGAACCCACAATTAGGAAATCTTATTTTCCTTTCCAAAAACATGATTTTCAATCTTACTTTAAAATCTAGGTTTCCAAAATCTCCCTCTTTACATCTAAATCCTAGGTTTCCAAAACCTCTTTTTTACGTCAGAACTATAGTCTTCCAAATCTATGATTTCTAAAACTTTCATTTCCAAATCCAATCTTTCCCTTTAGGAAACCAAATCCAATCTCCCCTTTAGGAAACCAAATCCAATCTCCCATTTAGGAAACTAGACCATATCCTCCATTTTTGGAAACAAAATCAAAACACCTCTTTTAGAAACAAAATCTAATCCCTTGTTTTAGGAAATACAAATCTCAATCCTTCCTATTCCGAAACTTTCTTAATTCACTCTTTCCTAATCTCATACTTTCCTAAATCTTAAGTTTCCAAAACCTAAAAATTCAAATCTTTCCTTAAAACTTTAATCTTCAAATCTTTCCTAATCCCAACCTTTCCAA
Source organism: Euryodendron excelsum (assembly GCA_033060915.1). Lineage (NCBI taxonomy): Eukaryota > Viridiplantae > Streptophyta > Magnoliopsida > Ericales > Pentaphylacaceae > Euryodendron > Euryodendron excelsum. The sequence goes on along the minus strand of CM065383.1, from coordinate 32,367,640 downwards.
TTTCTAAACTTCCTTAAACTTAAAATCTTTCTAAATCTAACACTTTCTAAACTCAGAACTTTCTTACTTTCAAAACTTGCCTATTTCAAAACATTCTAAATTTAAAACTTTCCAATTTCAAACATTTCCTATTCCAAAACCTTTCCTATTTTAAACTTTCCTAATTCGAAACTTTCCTAAATCAAAACTTTTTTGAACCAAAACTTTCCTAAAATGGGACTTTCCTATTTCAAAAACTTTCCTAATTCGAAATCTTTTCTAAAATGACACTTTCCTAAAATGAAACTTTCCAAATTCGAATCTTTCCTAAATCCCATCTTTCCGAAGTCTAGGTTTCCTAAACCTCAATCTTTCCAAAACAATTCCAATTTCCAATATTATATTCTAAGTTCAAATCAAATCATTTTTCCAATCGAAATCTCTTTTTCAAATCAAACATTCTATTTTCTATCGGACTCTGGTCCGAACTACGATTGACCTGATTCCTCAAAAAGGATACGTAGGCAACTCTCATGGGTACAGTTACAACCTTTTTCAAATCTCAAATTCCACAAATCTTTTTCAAGCTTCTATCTCCACTACCTTTTTCAAATCTCCAATTCTGTAATCTTCTTCAAGTTTCCAATTTCCTAATCTCTTCCAAGCTTCCAATTCCATAATCTATTCCAAATTTCTATTTCCAAATCTCTATTTTCAATTTCTAAAACTTTCTAATTTCAATTCTATCTTTTCAAATTTCTGTTTAAATCAAATCAATTTCTTTCCAAATCTATTGTCCGACTTTCTTTTCTTGCACTTGCATATCATGCATCATGTCTTTTTAAACATTCTTCGTCTAAAGTGGATAGGATTGAACATTTGTTAGTTGAAGACTCTCATAGGTGAATTTAGGGTAAATAGACATGTAGGTACCGCAAGGGCGGGGTACGGTGATGGCTCAGTGTGTCTTCCCTACACGTAACCAATGTCCGAACCTAGATCACTGTTTTCGAAAGACCAAAATGGAGTTATTTTTCAAAAAAGGATTTAAATATTTTCCAAAGGTTGCCAAACAACCTGTTTTATTAAAAACCCTCTCTTGAGGGAGTATTTTCAAAATCATTTTTAAAAACCCTGAGTATAGTCTTCGAATTACCCTTAGTTTTTAGGTGACCTAACTCACCTTAATCAAGTTAGGTGGTAACTCCAAATGTTTTTCAAAAGCTCTTTATTCAAATCTATTTTCAATTCAAACCTAGTTGCACTTATTCTTCTAGGAGGATGAGTTCTAACGAGAGAGTATAGTGTTTTTTCCGCTTATGTGTGTATTCCTCGAGTGCAAAAAATCTGGGCACAACACCGGCCGATGAAGGAAAGCCCCATAATGATTGCCCAATCCAAGGGGGTGGGACCCAACTCAAAGCCAACAAAATGGAAGGTCCTTGTCTCTCCAAACCACTGCTCAACCAGTGTCAGCACAAGATGTCTATTCAAACGGTTAGCCTGTAGTCCCATGAAAGCTCCAAACCTAATCTCAGCCAAGAAAGCACGATATGATCGAGCAGCCCGCTGCATGGTCACGAAGACCTAATGAACAGCCACTCTAAAAGTTGTATGTACCCCCAGATGGGGCAAATGCTGTCTAGAATATACACTAGGGTGATAAGCAAGATCCCCGAGTGGTGGGATGTCCGATACCTCCAGGTCACCCAAATCAGCATCTGTCTACCTATGTCTAGAGGACGCTCTCCCATAACCAGTCACCTGGTCACCAAGACCCGGTACCTCCTTCTCAGCACCAATATCCTCTGCAAAGGCTTGCTCAACCGGAGGAAAGGGGTCGACAGGTGGTCCACTCCCCCATCCACTCTGACTAGACGATGCATGTCCAGTAGATCGTCGACTACCCCTGGATCGACTAGAGCTGCTAACAGAATCTGTACGAGCCAGCTTCCCAGAGCGGCGTCTCCTCTCGAAACCATCGTCACCCACGTCTGTCATCCTAAAAATGTAAGCCAAAGTAAGAGATGTTAATATACGGTACATGCAGATAAAAATAATAATAATAAATAAATAAAATAATAAAAAAAAAAAAAAAAAAAAAAAGTATAAATAATAAAAATAATAATAAAATAATAAACAAAAAAAAAAAAAAAGAAAAAAATATTTCAAGTGATAAGTCAAAATGGATTTCCTACACATTTTGATTTTAAATTCTAATTCTAAGTCAAAGTGAATTTCCTATACACTTTGATTTTTAAAATTTCACTTCTAAGTCAAAATGAATTTCCTATACATTTTGATTTTAAATCCAATTCTAAGTCAAAATGAATTTCCTATACATTTTGATTTTAAATCATTTAAGTCAAAATGAATTTCCTAAATTTTGATTTTAAAATTCCAAGTCAAAATGAATTTTTACACATTTTGATTTAAAAGGTCAAGTTTCGAGTCAAAATGAATTTCCTACACATTTTGAATTGTCAACTTCGAGTCAAAACAAGTTTTCTAAAATTTTTAGGGTTTTCTGTCTTTTTCCTTCAAAAAGATTTTATTCAAAACCTTTTCCATCTCTTTTTCAAATTTTAAAAATTTTGGCAGAGTTTCGTTTAAAAATAGTCCCTACAACACCCACCACATCAAATACAAAACACAAACCATGAACTCTACAAACACCACCATCACATACCACTAACACCTGCACACACTTTTAAAATTTTCAAACTTCCCAAAAGACTCGTTTCATTTTTCAATAAATCAATGGTTTTCAAAGTTATTATAAAAATTTTCGAAATCATTTCAAATGTTTTCTAAAATATTCCAACATTTTTCTAAATTTTAAACTCCCTTTCTCAATTTTCTTCATTTTTCCTATTTTTCTAAGTCTTTTTTTCCATTTTTCAAAGATTCAAAAAATTCAAAAGTTTTCGAAAAATCATGAAACTTCATACGGTTGTTAAACACATTTTTATAAGACACACAGTATAAAAATCTAGCCGAAAAACTCAACACCCAAGCCTATAGGAACAAATCCCCGATTCCTGCAGAAACCCCCTTCACATGATCACATAAAATCACTGAAATTCAATCAAACAAGTATCAAAATGCAAAAATAACTTCACCACAGTACTCAAAACATATCAAAACATCAATTTTCACTGCTCACACAGCTCAAACGGAATTTTACACGTCGAAATCAACAGAAAATTGAAAACTCACCTTTTGGAGTTCTCCAGCGAAATATTCTCTTCCGGTGACTTTTTTGGCGATGGCGTCTACTTCTGAAAATCCCTCGTGGTCCCTAAGAGATGCTCCTTCAATGTCTAGGTCAGTTTCCTCACAATGCCTCTTGATTTTTCACAAACTCTTTACATTCCCGTAAGTGTTCGAACCAGAAAGTTTTCTGGTTTTGATCCCAAGCCTGGCGCCAAGCCATTTCTTCTAAAGGCGCCACTGCTAGTGGCGCCAATTGCCAATTCTGGGCAGCTTTGCCCATTTTCCCTCCAAAACTCGATTTCAAAGGCCTTTTTGACCCAATATTCGTTTCTACAATCCTTTCTTCCAAAATTTTCAAAGTCCGTCCCTCCGACCGCCTCACAGTCAACATGGGACTCTTACTCTATCGTTTTTTGTCTTTGACAAGCAAAGACAGAAAAAGAGGGGTAGCAGTAAGCACCCCATTTTTTACCTCTTGACAGTCTACAGTCCGTCCAAACTTGTATTCAAGTCAATGTGGACATATTCTGAGTCAGATCAACTTTCCAAGTCTAATCCCGTCAATCAAATCGCCTCATCGGCTGGTGGGCCCAAATAGAGGCAAAATGACCAAAATGCCTTTGGGGATAATGTTCGGTCCAATTCCAACAGGCATGTCTTTCCAAAGACGGTAAGTCCCCTTTCCAATTCCATTTCCATTTCCAATTCCAATTCCAATTCCAATTCTAATTCCAATTAAATCCGGTGCACCTTTCGAGAAAGTTGATTCCTCGAGGTGGTAAGAACCTCCAATCGGGCAGGCAGTCTCGGGAATGATCGCGAACTATCAGAGTAGCGGAAGTACTCGCAAACATTGTAACCGTCAAAGTAGCGGAAGTACTCTCAAATAGGTCGATATAGGGAATTTTCAACAAACCCCTGTATCACGGAACCGCCGTCAGAGCGGCAGAAACACTCAAAACCTAGGTCAACACCAGTGCCTGCTAGCCCACTTCAGTGAAAAATGACCAAACTGCCCCTAGGGCCATTTTTGGCACATTTCTCGAGAAAGTACCTAAGTCCTCAGAACAGTAAGTCCACCCTTCTAAGATTGTCTTAAAGGCAATTCGATATGATTAGGTGCCTTTTAGTCTGTTTCGGGCCAATTTCGAGACTTTTTGGTCAAGATGACCATTTTGCCCCTAGGCATCCGAATGCCCCGGGGACCATACCTGCTCTGGGTATCAAAACAGTAATCTCCCGAGATTGCTTTTTATAATATTCCTGGCCTTTCACTATCTTTCCAGATCATTTCGAGTCAGTTTCGGCAAACCTAGTGCGAAATGACTGTTTTGCCCCTAGTGGGCTGGTCGCCTTTTCCGACCACACCGACTCTGGGTATCAAACCAGTAACCTTTGGGAACATTCTAAATAATATTTCCAAATCTTGAGTCTTCTTCTAGGACATTCTGAGTTCGTCCTAGCAGTTTTTCGGCCCGGTTGACTGTTTTGCCCCTAATGGCCCAGTCGACACCTCTAACAAACCCTAACATCCTTTTTCAAGTCCATTACCCCCCTGGGACCCTATTCTAAGGGTTCCTACCCTTTTACAACCTTCCGGACCATTTTCGATCCCTTAAATCCTTCCCGGACCTTCCAAAGCCACTCTTAGTGAAGCCAGGCTAAAAATTGCATGGTAGTCAGTAGTACAGGTGCCCAAATCTTTTGAAGATATGTTGTTTGCCGACCTTAAAACTAGTGGCGCCAAGCTAATATTTGGCCTAGCGCCACTCCTAGTGGCACCAGAAGGTTTTTTGGCCTGGCACCACTGCAACAGGCGCCAGGTCATTCCTCTGTCTATAAATACAGAGACTCCTCCAGCATGAAGGTGGTCCGCAAACTCAGTCTAAAAACCTTACTCTTTGATATACAGAGCTCGTAGCCTCTATAAACCCTAGTCTCCTTTAGGTTTTCCAAACCCTAGTCACCAAACACCAAACCCTAGCTCTCATACACTCCCTTATACTCATACACTCGCCTCTAAAGCCTCCATTGAAGACTTGAAGTGCTGCCACCCGAAACTCTCGAAGATCAAGACAAGCCCTTGAAGACTGAAGCGAAGACCGAAGCAAAGCAAGAAAAATAAAGCGTGTAAAGCAAAACAAATGAAGAAGATACAAGGTAGGCTCTCTATTTAAGATTACGCATCTTCCCCCTCTCTCTTCTCCCTCTAAACCCACTTGGGTTTTCTTCTGTTTTAATCTCGCATCTTCTTTCCCCCTTTCTTGCATGCTTGAAATAAGGGATTTCCCGGTCCATGTGTAGAATTAGGCTATTGGAGGGTCACCGTGTCAGGAGCTTTCTTTTAGTCTAACCAGAGACTACGTGGGTTCTGCCCCCTTGATTATGTAGTGAAGTCTTTAACCTTCTATGTTTGCGACCCCAACTTGCATTGTGCATATCACTATTTTGCATTCTTTCAAAATTTGTTTTTAAACTCATTTTCAAAAACTTACATTAACATCGTTTTCAAAACTTGCATCAAAACTTTCTTTTTCAAAACTTGTTTTCAAAATCACAATCCTAGGGTGATTCTAGCCTTTTCATAGTTAGGGTTGCTTTAGGAAAGTGTTACATTTAAAGTGACCAATATGGTCTATATCTTCAAAATCATTGTTTTCAACACCGCTATCATATAGTGGTTCTAACCTTCTTATGGTTAGAATCGCTTTAGGAAAGTGAGATATTTTATATATTTTCTAAAAACTCTCTTTTCAAATCTCTCCCTTTAAAAACCTCTTTTTCAATATATTTCCTAAAAATTCTTCTCAATCTTCTTTCCAAAATTGTTTTCAAAAACTCCCTCGAAAAATCTATTTTTCAAAAACTCTTTTCCAAACTCATTCCCAAAACGCTCTCCTCAAAGTTCACTTTCTAAAAACGCTCCCTAGGTCTTCTCCCTAAAAAAACTCTTTCCAAAACTCCCTTTCCAAAAATTCTCTCTTCAAAATTCATTTTCTAAAAACTCCTTTCTATGATTGCCTTCCAAAAAATCTCCCTTTCTAAAAACTCACTTTCCAAAAATCTCTTTTCTTAGTGTCCAAGTTAAATCCTAGAGCCAACAATTAGGAAACCCTAATTTTTCTTCCCAAAAACATGATTTTCAATCTTGCCTTAAAATCTAGGTTTCCAAAATCTCCCCTCTTACATCAAAATCATAAGTTTCCAAAACCTATTTTCTTTGTCAAAACTATAGTCTTCGAAATCTAGGATTTCTAAAATTTCTCCTTCCAAATCCATGCCAAATCAAATCTTTCCTTTAGGAAACCAAATCCAATCTTCTATTTAGGAAACTAGATCCTATCCTCCGTCTTTGGAGACAAAATCAAACCATCTCTTTTTAGAAACAAAATCCAATCCCTTATTTTAGGAAATAGGAATCTCAATCCTTCCTAGTCTAAACCTTTCCTAATTCAACCCTTTCCAAGTTCTATCCCTTTCCAAATCTTAACTTTCCAAAATCTAAGTTTTCAAATCGTTCTTAAACTCAAACCTTTCCTAACTTCAAGAATTTCTAAAACTCAAACATTTTTCAAATTCTAAACCTTCCTAAAATCTTTCCAAATTTAAAACTCTCTAAACTCAAAACTTTCTTACTTTCAAAACTTTCCTATTTCAAAACATTCCAATTTCAAAACGTTCTTAAAATGAAACCTTTCCAATTTCAAAACCTTTCCTATTTTAAACTTTCCTAATTCGAAATCTTTCCTAAAATGAAAACTTTCCTAATTTAAACCTTTCCTACATCTAATATTTTCCTAATCTTCCAAGTCTAACATTGGAGTTAAATCTTTCTTAATCTCAAGTCTTTCCTAAGTCCCATCTTTCTTAAGTCTGGGTTTCCCAAAATTCTATCTTTCCAAATCTAGTCCAAGTTTTCTTCCAAGGGTCAAATCCTTTTTCAAGTTCAATCCTAGGTCTAAGTTCAATCTTGATTTCCTAATCTTCCAATTCGAATTCGAATTCCAAATCCAAATTTCTTTTTTCAAATCAAAACCTTCTATTTTTTATTGGATTCTTGTCCGAACTACGACTGACCTAATTCCTCAAAAAAGATACGTAGGTAACCCTCATGAGTGCGGTCACAACCTTTTTCAAGCTTCTATTTCCATAACTTTTTCCAATTTCCAATTCCAAAAATTTGTTTTCAAATCTTTATTTCCACTTTATAAAACTTTCTTTCAAAATCAAATCTATCTTTTCAAATTTCTTTTTAAATCAAATCAACCTTTTTCAAATCTCTTTCCAAATTTATTTTCCAACTCTCTCTCTTGCAATTACATATCATGCATCATTCTTTTCAAAATTCTTTTCTAAAGTGGATAGGATTGGACATTTGTTAGTTGAAGACTCTCATAGGTGAATAGACATGTAGGTACCGCAAGGGCGGGGTAGGGTGATGGCTTAATGTGTCTTCCCTACACGTAACCAACCTTCGAACCTAGGATCACTGTTTTTGAAAGACCAAAACGGAGTTATTTTCAAAAAAGGGCTTAATATTTTCTAAAGGCTGCTAAATAACTTGTTTTCCTAAAAACCCTCTCTTGAGGAAGTATTTTCAAAATCGCTTTCCGAAAACCCTAAGTGTAGTCTTCAGATTATGCTTAGTTTTTAGGTGACCTAACTCACTTTAATCAAGTTAGGTGGCGACTCCAAATATTTTCTAAAAGCCCTTAATTCAAATCTATTTTTAATTTAAACCAAGTCGCCCTCATTCTTCTAGGAGGATGAGTTCTAACAAGAGAGTACAACATTTTTCCCGCTTGTGTGTTTATTCCTCGAGTGCAAAAAATCTAGGCGCGACACCTACATGCCTATTCACCCTAGGTTCACTCATTTAGAATCTTTGTTTAATAAATATCCAAAACTATCCACTTTAGAAAAGAATTTTGAAAAGAAGTTCGACATGATGCATGATACGCAAGTGCAGGAATTTGATTTGATTTTGAAAATAAATTCGAAAAGAAATATTTGACTTTGAAAATAGATTTGAAAAGACTTGATTTGAAATTTGAAAGAAGGTTTTAGAAATTGGAAATAGATTATGGAATTGGATATTTGAAAATAGATTTTAGAATTAGAAACTTGAAAAAGGTCATGGAATTAGAAGTTTGAAAAAGGTTGTGACCACACCCATAAGGGTTGCCTACGTATCCTTTTTTGAAAATCAGGTCAGTTGTAGTTTGGACAAGAGTCCAATTGAAATAGATACTTTGAGGTTTTTGAAAATTTTAACTTGAAAAGGTTTGATTTGAACTTTGAATAGAAGATTTAAAATTGAACTTAGACTTGAAAAAGGGTTTGAACTTAGAAAGAGAACTTAGACTCGATTTTGGAAAAAAGGAATTGAGTTTTGAAAGCATTTTGACTTAGATTGAAGTTGGAAAACCATCTTAGTTTAGAAAGAAGTTTTAAAAAAGGGTTGAAGCTTTCTAACTTTAGAGTTAGGGTTGAACTAGGGTTTAGGTTGTAGAGCCGGTGTGGTTCCTAAAGGCGCTCGAATGCCTAGGGGCAAAATGGTCATTTTGACCGAATAATCTCGGAATTGCTTCAGAACTAACTGGAAGGCACTTGAATATGTCAGATCATACTTGGGACGATCTTGGAAGGGTGGACTTACCACTCTGAGGACTTAGCTACTTTCTCGAGAAGCGTGCCAAAAAAGGCCCAAGGGGTAGTTTGGTCATTTTTCACTGGAGTGGGCTAGCAGGAACTGGTGTTGACCTAAGTTTTGAGTGTTTTTACCACTCTGACGGTCTGTGAAGAGTTGGTTTCCAAAGGTATCTTGTCCTTTGGTAAACGAGTCACGGCCAAGAGGCGAGTTCGGTCCCGTGACATAGGGGTTTTGTTGGCAATTCCCAATGTCGACTTGTTTGCGAGTGTTTCTACCACTCTGACAGTGCGCGTTCATTCTAGAGACTGTCTGACCTCAGAAAGCTACTAAGTGGACTTATAGTATGAGGAATTAACTTTCTCGAAAGACGTGTCGAATAACCAACATTCTTCATTGGCAAGCTAGCAGGCGTCAAAGGTGAACCGTTCTACTATCTCGGGGACTTGGGTTTTGTCCCCGTCAATGGGTTTGAAGGGACTTACCGTTTTGAAAAGTTTCTTAAAACACGTGTCAAACTGGATGGACTTACCACTTAAGGGATCAACTTTCTGAAAAAGAATACCAGATTTGATCTAGATTGGAATTTGATTTGAAATAAGGACTTAGCGTCTCAAGGAAAACGTGCCAACTGGAATTGGACCAAGCAATGCCCCAAGGGTATTTTCATCATTTTGCCTCTGTTGGGCCCTGTGGGCCCGCAAACCGATTACTTGATTAGATTGAGTCTAAAAAATTAATTTGGATTTGAATGTGTATGTGTCAATTTGAAAATAAGTCCAAACGGACCGAAGATTATTAAGCGGGCAAAAATTAAGTGCTTACAGCTACCTCTCTTTTTCTGTCTTTACTTGTCGAAGACAGAAAATGATAAAGTAAGAGTCACATGTTGATCGGGAGGTGATTGAAGGGATGGAATTTGGAAACTCTTGAAGACTGGAGTAATTGAAATTTTGATTTTGAAAACTAGATTGTCTTGATTTTTGAAATTTGAAAATTTGAAAACTTGATTTTTGAAATTCAAGCTAATTGTTTGAAATGATTTTGAACTTGCTTTCTAAAATTGATTGATTTAGATTTGAAATAAAAGGGTTTTGGAAAACCTTTGGAAATTTGGAACAAAATTTTAAGAAAAAGTTTGAAAACCTAGAATTTTAAAAATAGGCTTTTTGAGGTGAACACTTGAAAACCCAAAAAATTTTTAAAACAGGGCTTTTGAAGGAAAAATCTCTGAAAATCTATGAAACATTTTTTGAGAAAAAAACTTTTTAAGAAAGTTTGAAAACCTTTGAAACATTTTTTAAGACGGAGCTTTTGAAGGATAAAACTCAGGAAACTCGAAAAATGCTTTTAAGATTAAACTTTTTTAAGAAAAAAGCTTTTGGAAAACTAAGGAAATGATTTTGAAATGAAATCTCTTTTTTTATCACTTTTTTGAAGGAAGGAGTTAAAAAAAAACCTTGAAAGGTACTTTTGAAATCAAAATTTATTGAAGGAAAAAGTTAAGAAAGCCTTGAGAGTGGGGCCTTTTTTGGTAGAAAAGACCCTGAGAAACTCAAAAGAAATTTTTTAAAATAAAGAAAGAAAATATTTGAAAATAAATATTGTTTAAGGGAAAAAGAGATAAAACTTTTGAGAGTGGGGTCTTTTTGGCAGAGGAGACCCCGAGAAACCTAGGAGGAACTTTTCAAAATGAGGAAACAGTGAGAAATTTGGAAATGAAATCTTTTTGAAGGAAAAGAGGTAAATCCTTTTGAATGTGGGGCCTTTTTGGCAAAGAAGGCCCCGAGAAACTTGGGAAGACCTAAAACTATTAGAAGAAAAACTGTAGAGGGAAATCTTTTTAGAAGATTTTTGGAAACGGACCTTGAGATTGGAAAACTTGAAAATTGATAGGAATTTTTTTTTTTTTTTTTGTATGATTGAAAACTTGAGAACTGATTTTGAAGAAGACTTCTTGGAGGAAGAATTTTTAGAAAACCTTGAAATTTGATTGGAGTAAAAATCTTCTCAAGTAGAAGCTTGAGATGGACTTTGATTGAAGTTTTTTGAGATTTGATTTTGAAAAAGAATTTTTGATTTTGAATTAGAAACTTTTTTTGATTTGAAACTTGGACAAAACGTGTAAAAAATTCGTTTTGACTCGAAACTTGAAATTTTTGAAGACAAAGTGTTTAGGAAATTCATTTTGACTCGAAACTTGAATATTTGAAGACAAAATGTGTAGAAAATTTATTTTGAATCGAAACATGAAATTTTGAAGACAAAATGTGTAGAAAATTCATTTTGACTCGAAACTTCACTTTTCAAAAACAAAATGTATAGAAAATTCATTTTGAATTGAGATTTGAAATCTTTTGAAGGGGGAAGGTCTAGAAAAATCATTTACAATTGAAAGTTAAAACCTTTTGAAGAAACAGTGTAGAAAATTTATTTTAACTTGGAACTCGAGATTCTTTTCTTCCTTTTTTTTTTCCTATTTTTTTTTACATATCCTTCGGGTTGATGAGTTCTTATATTTTACTTTTTCCTCTGCCTTACCTTCAGGATGATTGACGGGGGGGAAGTTCCCTTGCTAACCGAATCTGGAGTTGAGCGGGCATGACTGAAAGCTGAACTGGCGACAACGAGAGCTACTCTGGCCGAGGAGCGAACTACTGCTGTTGATGCCTGGGTTGATAGGGATGATTGGCATACTCGGTTGACGACACTGATTAACATTAAGTCTCAGTTGGGGCTTGTCTAGGTGGCTGATGCAGGAGACAATGATCTATGCCGGAGGCAATAACGAGGTCTGCTTTGGTCAAGTGGAGAACTAGTAGTGCTGATGAGAAGATGGTGGCCTCGCTAGGGCTATTGTAGAAGATGCCCTAGATGAGACTGTTAAAGATGTTGAGAGTGCCGCTACTGGAGTTGATGCGGAGGTTGAGGTTGAGGTTGCTTCTTAAGGCGGCCCTATGGTCGATGTCTGGCATTCCGTCTGGTAGGATAATATTCTTCTGGGGGAATTAATGCTCTGTTGGGCGGAATGATATTCTTCTGAGGAAATCCAAAGTTGATGTCATAAAACTGCTACTTCTTGAACCAACACTCCGTCTAGTGGAACGACGCTCCTCTAGGGAAGTTCAAGGTTGATATTTGATACTTCTTGAACCAGCACTCTGTCTGGCGAAATGATGCTCCTTTGGGGAAGTCCAAGGTTGATGCCTTGAAACTGCCACTTCTTGAACCGGCACTCCGTCTTGTAGAACGATGCTTTTTTTGGTACGTCCAAGGTTGACGACTTGAAACTGCTACTTCTTGAACCAACACTCTGTCTGGCGGAACGATGCCCCTCTGGGGAAGTCCAAGGTTGATTGGGAAGGTCGAGGGTGGGCCATTGTCCCATTCTGTTTCTCGTCGGCTATGAACGTCTGAGCTTACTTGGTCGCGGGGTAGCTTTAGGTTCTTTTTATGCTTTACCTCATTCCTTGTTTCCTATTTGAAAAAGAGAAAGACATAGAGTTAGTTTTTATGCAAAAACAGTTTACTTATGCCAATTCTAAAATGTACAGCTAAATGGGTGAATGCATGTTATACTTTTCGATGAATGCATATATGGAAATGGAATTGAATGCATGTCATACTTTTTTGATGAATGTATATACAGAAATAGAATTGAATGCATGTCCTTTTTTTATGAATGCATGAATAGATACAAACTACACAGGAATTTAATGGATGTACAGGTTATACATGTCATGAATGCACTAGTACTACACGTATATAGGCTCTTTACAAAGAATTTCCTAGGATTGCCCCAGGGCCTATACTCTCAGGATTTTATTTCCCTTCCAAGATTCTGCCCCATTCAGTTTTGTCCCATTCTCATCGAGGTGTGATAGCATTTGCACTACTCTCCAAGGATCTTGACCTTTGGTTTGCCATCTGTTATCTCATTCCTACTTTCTATAGGGTTGTTGTTTGGGGTTTTTCTGACCTCACTTGATTTTCTCTGTTGGATTTCCAAAATGCCACTGTGGCTTGAGCGACAATTTGCATGCCTTTGTAGAGCGATAAACAACTTGGCCTCAATCCGAGAAGACTTCTTTTAGTACTGTAAAACAGGCTAGGTTTAGGGGTTGTAAAAATGAAGGGATATTTAGGCTCAAATATTTCTTTTAGTGGGTTGTTTAAACCAAAACCATCTAAGCATAGTTTGGAGCATGAGATTGCCCTGCATTCCTCCACAGTTTTCCTTTCTCATCCTACTTGTCTCGGTATTGTTCAGGCTTATTTGAACTATGCAATTTTCTTTGATCAGAGAGGACTTTAATTTGGACCGTAACGTATGCTAGGTTAATGGGTTTATGAATGAAAGGGTATAAAGGCTCAAACATTATCACTGGGGGATTTTGAAAGACCAATGATCACCTTTGACAATTTAACTACTATTCCCTGCTTTCTTCTTTCTTTCCAACTCTTTTTGTTCTTATAGACCGTTTTCTGCCTTCTGATTAGGATTTTCTTATCAAGAAATTTGTTCCTAAGTCGACTTTTAGAGATGCCAACTTTTTCATTTATATTTTTGGATGACAGTATCTTCTTTTGAAGATCACCACAAACACAATATTTACTTTACTAGAGATGCCTTTGATGCCATAACTTCTTGGAAATCACCACTTTCATCGTTGCTCATTAGTTCCTACTCATGATTTTTGCCTTAACCAATGCGGGCGGTGATCATCTAATTGGTTTTCTTAAGAAACGTAACCGACTCAAGTGGGCTTTGCAAAGGGATTTTCTTTGTGTATAGTAGCAAAATTAAGGGTCTCTCATTATTTCAAATTGAATTGCTTAGTCTGTAAAGCTTTCGTACAAAATTAGACAATATTCCTAGAGATGGTGTGTTTTTGCTAGTAAACCCATACATATGTTATCAAATCAACTACTTTGTGCTTACTCCAATATGGGGGATGGTTCTTGGTTTGGGGATATCTGAATAGAAATTACTTATGGCTCTAACAGGCTGAACAAAAAGTAGTGTTTATTTCTTATTAGATAAATAGAACAATGGCTTCTCATCATTTTAAGAACCTGGCTACTCATTGCTTAGCCAGAATATCACTCAAGTGTCGCCTCTTTAATAAAATTCGCACCTCTTTGTTAAGACTGCCTTCTTCCTATCTCTCACTTTCTCTTTGTCTCTCGAAGGTTTTAACCTTCTTTGAGTGGGTTGCCCATGCTATCCCATCCTTCAAGTCGAGTCATTACAAAATGAAAAAGAATCCCTAAAAGCAACAATCATCCACAAGAGTATGAGACAAAGGAGACAGATTAAAATCTACCTCTTTATTTAATGCAAATCAAGATTGCAAGGCATGCAATGTTTATTTAAAGAAAATATGTGAGAAATTGAAAGATATATAAAGAAAAAATGAACAAAATTGGTGGAAACATCTCTTTTCTTGTGAGCGTTTTGGTAAGAACCCTTAATAGGGTTTTCGGACTATGCCATCCTCCTTGGTGCTTCATTTGCTAGGTGTATCAATGGAGGGTGAACTGACAGATCTTTTATAGCATTTGGCATGCATTTGGAAGTTAGAGGATTCTATTGTGGCAATGCACGAGTCTGACAAAACTTTGCAAAAGGTGAAGTCTTCTTCTACATGGATGGTGGTTGTCGTGTGTAAGCACCTCATTTTTGACCGCTCGGCAGTCTACACTCCGTCCAGACTTGTATTCAAGTCATTATGGGCGTATTCCAACTGAAACCAACTTTCTAAGTCTAAATCCCTTCTGTCCATCGCTTCGCGGGCCAGCCAGGCCCAACTAGAGGCAAAATGACTAAAACGCCCTTAGGGGCATTGTTCTTTCTAACTCTAACTCCAACTCCAACCCCTCTCTCGAGACAGTTGATTTCTTGAGATGGTAAATCTACTCCAATCAGGCACATCTTTCCGAAGACGGTAAGTCTCCTTTCCAATCCCTCTCTCGAGACAATTTATTCCTCGAGACTGTTCCCAATCAGGCACGTCTTTTCGAAGACGGTAAGTCCCTTTTCCAATCCCTCTAGACAGTTCTAATCAGGCAAGTCTTTTCGGAGACGGTAAGTTCCCTTTCCATTCCCTCTCTCAAGACAGTTTATTCCTTGAGACGGTTCCAATCAGGCACGTCTTTTCAAAGATGGTAAGTCCCCTTTCCAATCCCTCTCTCGAGATAGTTTATTCCTCAAGACGGTTCCAATCAAGCACTTCTTTTCGGAGACGGTAAGTCCCTTTTCCAATCCCTCTCTCGAGATAGTTTATTCCTCGAGATGGTTCCAATCAGGGCCCCTTTAGTAACTTCCCGAGAATGCTTCTTATAGTATTCTCAACTTTTCCTTATCTTTCCGGATCATTCCGAGTCAATTCCGACCAACCCGATACAAAATGACCGTTTTGCCCCTAGTGGGCAGGTCTTCTTTTTCGACCATACCGGCTCTAGGTATCAAACCGGTAACCTCTCGAGAATGCTTCTTATAGTACTCTCAACCTTTCCTTATCTTTCGGGATCATTCCGAGTCAGTTTCGGCCAACCCAATACAAAATGACCCTTTTGCCCCTGGTGGGCCGGTCTCTTTTTTCGACCATACCGACTCTGGGTATCAAACCGTTAACCTCTTGAGACTATTTTTTATAGTGTTCTCAATCCCCCTTTACCTTTCTGAATCATTCCAAGTCAGTTCTGGCAAACCCGGTGCGAAATGATCGTTTTGTCCCTAGTGGGCCGGTCTCCTTTTCTGACCACACCGGCTTTGGGAATCAAACCGGCAACCTCTGGGAACATTCTAAATAATATTTCCAAATATCGAGTCTTCTTTCGGGATAGTCCGAGTCTGTCCCGACAGCTTCCCAATCTGATTGACCGTTTTGCCCCTAAAGGCCCGGTCAACCCTTCTGACACATCCTATCCTCATTTTTTAAGTCAAATACCTCCAGGACACTATTCTAAGTGTTCCTACTCTTTTCCGAGCTTCCGGGTCATCCTCGGTCTCCCAAATTCCTTCTCGGACTTTCCGGAGTTACTCCTAGTGAAGCTAGGCTAAAAATTGCATGGTAGTCACTAGTACAGGCGCCCAAATCTAGTCAAAGATACGTTGCTTGCCGACCTTAAACATTTCCTAAATGGCTGGCGCCACTCCTAGTGGCGCCAGTCTAAAGTTTGGCCTGGCGCCACTGCAACAGGCGCCAGTGTTGTCCAACCTCTATAAATATAGAGCCTCTTCCAACGTGAAAGAGGTCTGTAAACTCAATCTAAAAATCCTATATTTCAATATACAGAGCTCGAGCACCTCCTAAACCCTAGCTTCCCTAGGTTTTCCAAACCTTAGCTACCATACACTAAACCCTAGCCTCCTATACACTCATACACACCCCCATACACTCATACACTAACCTTCAACTCTCCTTCGAAGACTTGATGAGTTGTAATCTGAAGTTTGAAGATTGAAGGCGGCTCTCGAAGATTGAAGACGAAGATCAAGATGAAGATCGAAGAAAGCAAGGCGCGCAAAATAAACAAGATACAAGGTAGGTTCTCCATTTAAATTTCCGCACTTTCCCCTCTCTCTTCTCTCTCCAACCCACTTGGGTTTTCTCTATTTTAATCCCCCATCTCTTTCCCCCCCTTTCTTTGCATGCTTGAAATAAGGGGACTCCCAGTCCATGTGTAGGATTAGACTATCGGAGGGTCACCATGTCGAGGGCTTTCCTTTAGGCTAACCGGAGACCACGTGGGTCCGGCCCTCTTGATTATGTGGTGAAGCCTTAACCTTGTATGTTCACGACCCCAAAATTACATTGTGCATATCATAATTTTACATCTTCTAAAAATCGTTTTCAAAGTTGTTTTTAAAATCGTTTTCAAACTTGTTTCCAAAATTGCATCAAAATCCCCTTTTTCAAAAACTTGTTTTCCAAACTCACAATCCTAGGGTAGTTCTAGCCTTTCCATAGCTAGGGTTGCTTTAGGAAAGTGTTACATTCAAAGTGACCAATATGGTCCATATTTTCTACCCTTATTGTTTTCAAAACCACTTTCTTAAAGTGGTTCTAGCCTTCTTATAGTTAGAATCGCTTTAGGAAAGTGAGACGTTTTTTTATACTTTTCAAAGATCTCTTCCTAAAAATCTGTTTTCCAACACACTTTCCTAAAACTCTCCTTTCCAAAGTTGTTTCCAAAAACTCCCTCCAAAAATCTATTTTTTTTAAAACTCCCTTTTTCAACTCCTTTTCAAAATCCTCTCCCCAAAATCTACTTTCTAAAAACACTCCCTAAATTCACTTTCCTAAAAAACTCTCTCTAATAATCTCCTTCCAAAAATTTTTCTAAAAAACTCTCTTTCCAAAACTTCCCTTTTAGAAAACTCCTCTCTAGGATTTCCTTTCAAAAACTTGTTTCCAAAAACGTACTTTCCAAAAATCTCTTTTCTTAAAGCTCAAGTCAAGCCCTAGAACTCACAATTAGGAAACCCGAATTTTCCCTTCCAAAAACATGGTTTTCAAACTTTGCCCCAAACCTAGGTTTCCAAAACCTCTTGTTTTCACATCAAAACTATACATATTTTCAAAACCTATTTCCTACTCAAATTATAGTCTTCCAAATCTAGGATTTCCAAAACTTCATCTTTCCAAATTCATGCCGAATCCAATCTCCTCTGTAAGAAACCAAATCCAATCTCCCCGTTTAGGAAACTAAATCCTATCCTCCGTTTTTGGAAACGAAATCAAACACTTCTTTTTAAAAACAAAATCCAATCCCTTCCTAATCCAAATCTTTCCTAATTCAAATCCTTCTGAACCCTCCACTTTCCTAAACCTTAAATTTCCAAAACTTGAACATAAAAATCTTTCCTAAAATTTTAAAATTCAACCCTTTCCTAATTCTACCCTCTTTTCAAATCCTAAGTTTTCAAACCTAAGTTTTCAAACCTTTCCTAAATTCAAACCTTTCCTAATTTCAAGATTTTCTAAAATTCAAACTCTAAAACTTTCTAAATCTTAAACTTTCCAAATTTCAAATCCTTCCAAATTTCAAAACTTTCTAAACTCAAAACTTTCTTATTTTCAAAGCTTCCTTGTTTTCTAAACTTCCTTAATTTTAAAACCTTCCTAATTTAAAATCTTTCTAAAATTCTAAACTTTCCAAATTCAAAACTTTCTTAACTTGAAACTTTCCAAATTCTAAACATTTCTTAATCTAAACTTTTCCTAATTCAAAACATTTCTAAATTCAACACTTTCCTATTTCAAAACCTTTCCTAAAACAACACTTTCCTAATTTGAAAACTTTCCAAAAATAAAACTTTCCAAAAATGAAACTTTCCAAATTCGAAACTTTCCAAATTCGAACCTTTCCTAATTTCAATTTTTCTCCAATCTTCCAAGTCTAATATTCAAGTCAATTCTTTTTCAAAATCTTTCCAAGTCAAATCCAATTCTTCTTTTTTTGAAGTTCTTAAGTCTTGGTTTCCTAAAACCAAGTCTTTCAAGACCAATCTTTTCAAATCTTCCAATCAAAGTTCAATCTCTCAATCTTCCAATTCAATCTCTTTTCCAAATCAACTCTTTTATTTCTAATCGGACTCTTGTCCAAACTACGACTGACCTGATTCCTCCAAAGGGATATGTAAGCAACCTTCATAGGTACGGTCACAATTTCTTTCAAATTTCAAATTCCTCCACATTTTTCAAATCTCAAATTTCAATCTATTTTCAAAATTCCAATTTCAAATTTCTATTTCTAAATTTCTATTTCTAATTTCTCAAACTTTCCAATTTCAAATCTATTTCCAAAATCAAATCAATTTCAAATCAGTCTCTTTCCAAATCTATCTTCCAACTTCTCTCTTCTATTACACTTGCATATCATGCCTCCTAATAGTTTTTAAACATTGTTTTATAAAGTAAACCTAGGGTAGATTGACATGTAGGTACCGAAGGGGCGGGGTAGGGTGATGGCTTAGTGCATCTTCCCTACACGTAACCAACCTCCGAACCTAGGATCACTGATTTCAAAGACCAAAAACGGAGTTTTTTTTTTTTAAAAAGGGCTAAATGTTTTCCAAAGGTTGCCAAACAACCTGTTTTTTCTTAAAAACCCTCTCTCGAGGAGATATTTTCAAAATTGTTTTCCAAAACCCTAAGTGTAGTTATCGGATTATGCTTAGTTTTTAGGTGACCTAACTCACCTTGATCAAGTTAGGTGGCGACTCCGAATCTTTTTCCAAAAGCCCTTTATTCAAATCTATTTTCAATTCAAACCTAGTCGCACTCATTCTTCTAGGAGGGTGAGTTCTAATGAGAGAGTACAGCATTTTTCCCACTTGTGTGAGTATTCCTCGAGTGCGAAAAATCTGAGCGCGACATCGTGATATGGTGTCGCACCCAAATTTTTCGCACTCGAGAAATACTCACACAAGTGGGACAAATACTGTACTCTCTCTTTAGGACTCACCCTCCTACAAGAATGAGTACGACTAGGTTTGAATTTGAAAAGTGATTTGAATTAAGGGCTTTTAGAAAAAGATTTGAAGTCGCCACCTAACTTGATTAAGGCGAGTTAGGTCACCTAAAAACTAAGCATAATCCGAAAACTACACTTAGGGTTTTTGAAAAAAGTTTTCTGAAAATACCACCTCAAGAGAGGGTTTTTAGAAAAACGGGTTGTTTAGTAACCCCTGGAAAACATTTAGCCCTTTTTGAAATATAACTCCTTTTGGTCTTTCGAAAACAGTGATCTAGGTTCGGAGGTTGGTTACATGTAGGGAAGATGTACTAAGCCATCACCCTACCCCGCCCTTTCGGTACCTACATGTCAATCTACCCTAGATTTACCTATGAGAGTCTTCAATTAACAACTATCCAATCCTATCTACTTTAAAAAAACAATGTTTAAAAATATGATGCATGATATGCAAGTGCGAGGAAAGAGAATCAAAAAATTGATTTGAAAAGAAATTGATTTGATTTAAAAGAGATTTGAAGAGATAGAATTGAAATTGGAAAGTTTTAGAAATTGGAAATAAAGATTTGAAAATAGATTTTTGGAATTGAAAACTTGAAATAGATATGGAATTGGAGATTGAAGAAGATTGTAGAATTGGAGATTTGAAAAATGTGGAGACCGCACCCATGAGGGTTGCCTACGTATCCTTTTGGAGGAATTAGGTCAGTCGTAGTTCGGACAAGAGTCCAATTGAAAATAGAAGATATGATTAGAAGATTGAAAGATTGAACTTTGATTGGAAAGATAGAACTTGGAAGAAAGACTTAGACTTGTTTTAGAAAGATGTAGGTTTAGGAAACCTAGACTTAGGAAAGATAGGAGACTTAGGAAAGACTTGAGATTTAGAAAGATTTCATTCGAATGTTGGACTTGGAAGATTAGGAAAGACTCGAATTAGGAAAAATTCAAATTAGGAAAGTTTCGATTTAAGAAAGTTTCAAAATAGAAAAGTTTTGAATTAGGAAAGTTTTCAAATTAGGAGAGTTTCGAAATTAGGAAAGTTTTGAATTAAGAAAGTTTCAACTTAGGAAAGCTTTGAATTTGGAATGTTTCAACTTAGGAAAGTTTTGAATTTTGGAAAGTTTAGAAAACAAGGAAGTTTTAAAAATAAGAAAGTTTTGAGTCTAGAAAGTTTTAAAATTTGGAAAGATCTGAAATTTAGAAAGTTTAAGATTTAGAAAATTTGGAAGTTTAGAAAAATTTAACTTAAGAAAGTTTGGAATTTAAAAAGCTTTGAATTTGAAAAGATTTGAAATTTAGAAAGTTAGGATTTTAGAAAGATTTGGGTTTAGAAAACTTCGAATTTAAAAAGTTTGGGATTTAAAAAGTTTTAAAGTTTGAGTTTTAGAAAATCTTGAGATTAGGAAAGGTTTGAGTTTAGGAAAAGATTGGAAAACATAGATTTGGAGAGTTAAGATTTGAAAAAGGGGTAGAATTAGGAAATGGTTGAATTTAGGAAAGATTTGGAAGCTTAATGTTTAAGAAAAGATTTGAAAGTTTTAGGAAACTTATGGTTTAGGAAGATAGGAAATTAGGAGAGAGTTGAATTTTGAGTTTTAAAGTTTAGGAAAGATTGTTATGTTCAGGTTTTGGAAACTTAAGATTTAGGAAAGTAGAAGATTAGGAAAGAGTTGAATTAGGAAAGATTTAGATTAGGAAGGGATTGGATTTTGTTTTTAAAAGAGATGGTTTGATTTTGTTTCCAAAAATGGAAGATAGGATCTAGTTTCCTAAACAGGAAGATTCGATTTGGTTTCCTAAAGGGAAGATTAGATTTGATAGGGATTTGGAAAGGGAGGTTTTAGAAACCCTAGATTTGGAAGGCTATAGTTTTGACGTAAAAAGAGGTTTTGGAAATATATAGTTTTGATATGGGAAAATAAGAGGTTTTGAAAACTTATGTTTTAAAACAAGTTTGAAAACCATGTTTTTGGGAAGAAAATTAGGGTTTCCTAATTGGGGGTTCTAGGGCTTGACTTGGGCTCTAAGGAAAGAGTTTTTGGAAAGTGTGTTTTTGAAAACAAATTTTTGGAAGGAAAATCCTAGAGGGGAGTTTCTAGAAGGAAGATTTTGGAAAGAGAGTTTTTGGAAAGATTTTTGGAGAGAGTTTTTGGAAAGATTTTTAGGAAGCATTTTTAGAAAGTGGATTTTGGGGAGAGTATTTTGAAAAGGGGTTTAAAAAGAGAGGTTTTAAAAAATAGATTTTTGGAGGAAGTTTTTAGAAAACAATTTTGGAAAGAAGAGCTTTTAGAAAGCATGTTGGAGAAGAGACTTTTAGGAAGAGGTTTTTTTTTTAAAAAAAAGAAAGTTTTTAGAAGGTATAAAAACATCTCACTTTCCTAAAGCAATTCTAACCATAAGAAGGTTAGAACCACTTTAAGAAAGTGGTTTTGAAAACAACAAGATTTTGAAAATATGGATCATGTTGGTCACTTTAAATATAACATTTTCCTAAAGCAACCCTAGCCATGGAAAGGCTAGAATCACCCTAGGATTGTGATTTTGAAAACAAGTTCTGAAAAAGGAGATTTTGATGCAATTTTGAAAACAAGTTTAATGCAAATTTTGAAAACGAGTTTGAAAACAATTTTTAGAAGATGCAAGATCATGATATGCACAATGCAAGTTTGGGGTTGTGAACATACAAGGTTAAGGCTTCACCACATAATCAAGGGGGTCAAACCCACGTGGTCTCCGGTTAGCCTAAAGGAAAGCCCCCGACACGGTGACCCTCTAATAGTCTAATCCTACATATGAACCGGGAGTCCCCTTGTTTCAAGCATGCAAAGAAAGGGCGGGAAAGAGATGGGGGATTAAAATAGAGAAAACCCAAGTGGGTTAGGAGAGAGAAGAGAGGGGGAAGTGTAGAAACGTAAAACGAAAGCCTACCTTGTGTCTTGTTTATTTTGCACGCCTTACTTATCTTTGATCTTCATCTTGATCTTCGTCTTCAATCCTCAAGAGTTGTCTTCAATCTTCAAACTTCAGATTGCAGCTCTTCAAGTCTTCAAAGGAAGGTTGGAGGCTAATGTATAAGTGTATGGGGGTATGTATGAGTGTATAGGAGGCTAGGGATTAGTGTATGGTGGCTAGGGTTTGAGAAACCTAGGGAAGCTAGGGTTTAGGGAGTGTTCGAGCTTTGTATATCGAATATTGGTGTTTTTAGATTGAGTTTGCAGACCCTTTTCACGCTGGAAGAGGCTCTGTATTTATAAAGGTAGGAATGCACTGGTGCCTGTTGCAGTGGCGCCAGGCCAAACATTACACTAGCGCCACTCCAGGCCATTTTTTGGCTTGGCACCACTACTAGTGGCGCCAGCCATTTAGGAAATGTTTAAGGTCGGCAAGCAACGTATCTTTGACTAGATTTGGGCACCTGTACTAGTGACTACCATGCAATTTTCAGCTTGGCTTCACTAGGAGTGACTCCGGAAAGTCCTGGAAGGAGTTTGGGAGACCGGGAATGACCTGGAAGGTTAGAAAAGAGCAAGAACACTTAGAATAGTGACCCGGAGGTATTTGACTTAAAAAATGAGGACAGGATGTGTCGGAAGGGTTGACCGGGCCTTTAGGGGCAAAACGATCAATTGGATAGGGAAGCTGCCGAGACGGACTCGGATTGTCCCAGAAGAAGACTTAAGATTTTGAAACATTATTCAGAATGTTTCCAAAGATTTTTGGTTTGATACCCAGAGCCGGTGTGGTTGGAAAAGGTGACCGACCCACCAGGGGCAAAATGGTCATTTTGTACCGGGTTTGCCGGAACTGACTTGGAATGATCCGGAAAGGTAAAGAAAGGTTGAGAATACTATAGGGAGTATTCTCGGGAGGTTACCAGTTTGACACCTAGAGCCGGTGTGGTCGGAAAAGGTGACTGGCCCTCTAGGGGCAAAACAGTCATTTTGTACCGGGTTTGCCAGAACTTATTCGGAATGATCCGAAAAGATAGAGGAAGGTCAGGAATACTATAAGAAGTATTCTTGGGAGGTTACCAGTTTGATACCCAGAGCCGGTGTGGTTCCCGAGGTGTTCGGATGTCTACGGGTAAAATAGTCATCTTGACCGGAAAGTCTTAGAAAAGGCCCAAGGGGCAGTTTGGTCATTTTTCACCAAAGTGGGCTAGCAGGCACTAGTGTTGACCTGGGTTTTGAGTGTTTCCGCCACTCTGACGGCGGTCGTCGTGACACAAGGGTTTGTTGGCAATTCCCTATATCGACCTGTTTGCGAGTATTTCTGCTACTCTGACGGTTGCAATGTTTGCGAGTATTTTCACTACTCTGACGGCTCGCGATCATTCCCGAGAGTGCCAGATCTTGGGAAGCTGCTAAAGGGACTTAGCGCCTGAGAAGTCAATTTTCTCGGAAGGCGTGCCTAGACGAACATTTCTGTATTGGTGGGCTAGCAGGTGCCAAAGGTGGACCGTTCTACCTTCTAAGGGACTTGGGGTCTCGTCCCGGTCGACAGGTTTAAAGGGACTTACCATTTCGAAGAGATTTTTTTTGGAAAACGTGTCGGACCATCTCGAGGGATAAACTTTCTTGAGAGAGGAATTGGAATTGAAAAGGAGTTTTATCATCTTCGAAAAGACGTGCCTGATTTGGAACCGTCTTGAGGAATAAACCGTCTCGAGAGAGGGATTGAAATTGGAAAGGGGTCTTATCGTCTTCGGAAAGACGTGCCTGATTTGGAATTGGAAAGGGGACTTACCGTCTTCGAAAAGACGTGCCTGGTTTGGAATAGATTTACCATCTCGAGGAATCAACTGTCTCAAGAGAGGGGTGAGAGTTGGAATTGGAAAGGATAATGCCCCTAAGGGTATTTTCGTCATTTTGCCTCTATTTGGGCCTGGTGGGCCCACGAAGCGACGAATAGATAGGATTAGACTTGAAGAGTCAATTTCGATTGGAATATGCCCACAATGACTTGAACACAAGTCTGGACGGAGTGGAGACCGCCGAGCGGTAAAAAATGGGGTGCTTACATATGGCATGGAGGTAGTTGGTTAGACGTAATGTCTTGCAGATGGACGGTTAATTCTTCTTGCTCCTTAGTGTAGATTCGGCCTCCTCTAATAATTGAATTTGTCCTTGCATGAGTTTGAATTGGGCGGGATGCTAGAGGGGTTCCATGAGTTCAATTATGCTCTTTAACCTAAAAAAAAGAAAAACAAAAACAAAACACAGTTAGCATGTGAAGTTTGAAGTTTTATGGATGCATGTCCTATGGAGGTCCCTTTTTTGAGGAAATCTAGGCATGATGATAGGTCCGTTTTGGAGATTGGGTTTTACCCCTATATGCAATACAATACCTCTTCGGCATAGGCTGATTAATGTTTCTTTATTCAGGCAATCCCGCCTCCACGGATGGAGATGGATTTAGGCCCGTCTCAAGACATAGTTATATGCATGCCATGAGTCCTTAAGTTTGAGGAACCCTTAGATGTTTTGGTAGGTTCGATTAACATAAGATTGGATTGCTCCTTTCTCTCTGCAGTTGATTAAATGCATGAGAATGCAATGACTTGAGTCTCTTGGAACTCTTTTCTTGGAATAGATATGGATACATAAGCATAATAAAAATGAATATGTTAGCATCATGATAATAGTAAATGAATGGTTTAGAAGACCCCCTTCTTATCTTGCTTCTACCCTCGATTTTCTTGGTACTCGGAGATAAGGGGGTAGGATAGAAAACAATAAATAAAAGATAAGTTATTATCTTGATTTGAAAGTTTTTATGCAATATATATCTTAGGGATGCCCCTACTTAAGAGGGAGACTAAATATGATAGATTTGGCTCACTTTTTGGAGATATAAGGTTTGCCCCTGTATATAGATACCTTACCGTTTGAGTGGAAACATTCATTCATTCATTCCATTAATTCATTCATACATGAAAAATAAAGAAATATATTAAACTTTGGAGTTTAAATACATTTTAATAGGGGGAGGGGGAACAATTTCCTTAGGACTTCTTCCTATCTACTTTTACATTTGAGATCCTAAACTACTCTTGAGTCATTGGATTCGCCTTCTTTGAGCTTGATGTTGAGGAGGTCATTGAGAGACCTTGTTTGATTGCTCCTTGTCTTCTTGCCAATCCTATTTCTGTGAGCATAGAGGGATTGGGGCCCCTCTTATGGAATGACTTAAAATGCATGCTATGAGTCCTTAAGGTTATTTGGGAACCCTTAGGATTTTGGTAAGTTTAATGCAAGGGAGAGTGAACTTGGTGTCACTCTCTTTGGGTTGATCATATGCATGAAAATGCAATAACTTGAGTTACTTTGGAACTCTTGTCTTGACATGGAATATTGAATGCATGAACATTGATGCATAAAGTAGAGAGAGAGAGACTGCAATTGTAAAGTAAACATAGATGCATGAGCAATTATACAAGCATTATAACAGCAGGAATACAAGCATTATAACAACAAGAATAGACAAGCTTAAAGAAAAGTAAAGCAGTTGCCCTGTCCTCCATGGTTTTGAAATTGTTGTGTGTGTTTTAAATCTGGCTAAGGTTCAGCTATGCATAGTTTCTACATGAGCATGAGGTTGAGGGTTTACTAATGCTTCCTAAGAAGGCTCGAGTTCCAGATCTTCAAACCTAGACCCACTCCCTAAGCTGGTGCTATTATCGATTGGTGATCCAGGATCCATCAAGAGGCCGTAAGCAAAAAAACTAACACAACATCTTGCTCACAACCAATATATTGTTTCCCCTTCTAACTAGAAGGGACATAATCAGGTAAGAATGCAAGTATGCAAATGCTCGTGCACAATGCAATGTGTGTGTGAAATTTTGAAAAGTGGAGGAAAGGGCCTAATAACTCCCATCCATCCTGTCCATTCCATACATTCATGACATACATGATAATTAATATAACATAAAATAAATATATGAATAAAGGTCCACCTACAAAAATAAAGATGCAAAAGTTAGTACTTGAATGACAAACTTAATGTAAGATTTGAATAATTGAATATGAATAGAATGCATGCTATGACACGTATTTGAAAACAACTTGGAAAAACTTTATTTTGAAAGTTTGAAGTGGATAGAATTGGAAAAATTAATCAAAGACTCCAAATGGGTGAGGTTGAAGAGACATGACAATGACCTAACCATCTAAGCGTCCCCAACGGAGTCGCCAGTTGTCACGCCCTAATTTTTTTCACTCAAGGAAAATACACACAAGTAGGAAAAACACGGTACTTTCTCATTATAACTCATCCTCTTAGAAGGATAAGTGCAACTAAGTTTGAATTGAAAATTGATTTTGAATAAGGGTTTTTGAAAAAGATTTGGAGTTGCCACCTAACTTGATTAAGATGAGTTAGGTCACCTAAAATTAAGCACAATCTGAATATTACACTTAGGGTTTTTGAAAAGATTTTGAAAACTTCCTCAAGAGAGGGTTTTTAAGAAAATAGGTTGTTTGGTAACCTTTGAAAATATTTAAGCCCTTTTTTAAAATAACTCCATTTTGATTTTTGAAAACATTGATTCTAGGTTCAAAGGTTAGTTACATGTAGGGAAGACCCACTAAGCCATCACCTTACCCCGCCCTTGTGGTACTTACATGCCTATTCACCCTAGGTTCACTCATTCGAAATCTTTGATTAATAAATATCCAAAACTATACACTTTATAAAAGAATTTTGAAAAGAAGTTTGACATAATGCATGATACGCAAGTACAAGAATTTGATTTGATTTTGAAAATAGATTTGAAAAGACTTGATTTGAAATTTGAAATAAGGTTTTAAAAATTGAAAATAGATTATGGAATTGGAGATTTGAAAATAGATTTTAGAATTAGAAACTTGAAAAAGGTTGTGGAATTGGAAGTTTGAAAAAGGTTGTGACAGCACTCATGAGGGTTGCCTACTTATCCTTTTTTGGGAATCAGATCAGTCGTAGTTTGGATAAGAGTCCGATTGAAAATAGACACTTTGAGATTTTTGAAAAGTTTGATTTGAACTTTGAATAGAAGATTTGAAATTGAACTTAGACTTGAAAAAGGGTTTGAACTTAGAAAGAGAACTTAGACTCAATCTTAGAAAGAAGGAATTGAGTTTTGAAAACATTTTGACTTAGATTGAATTTGGAAAACTATATTGGTTTAGAAACAAATTTTAGAAAAGAGTTAAAGCTTCCTAACTTTAGGGTTAGGGTTGAACTAGGGTGTAGGCCTCCTAGGGTTTAGGTTACCTAAGATTGGAACATGTATTTGAATTGGAAAGGATTTAATTTAGATTTGAAAGTTCGGTTTTAAGAGGTTGGATTTAGGAAACATACGACTTAGGAAAGGTTAGAATTAGGAAAGTTGGATTCAAGAAATATTTGAAAAGAGATTTGATTTGATTTAAAAAGACTTGACTTAATCACTTGATTTGAATGAATTTAGAAAATTAGATTTAGGAAAGAATAGATTTTAGAAACCTTTGAATTTGGAAAGTTTTAAAGAGGAAAATTCCATTTTAGGAAAGTTCCAAATTAGAAAAGTTTTATTATAGGAAAGTTTTCAAATTAGGAAAGAGTTAGTTTTAGAAAGATTTCAATTTAAGAAAATTTTGAATTTAGAAAGTTTAAACTTAGGAAAGGTTTGATGTAAGAAAGATTTTATTCTTATTTCCTAAAGTTGAATATTTGATTTAATTTTCAAAAAGAGATGATTTGATGTGGTTTCTAAAATTGAAAGATTTGACCTAGCTTTCTAAATGGGAATATTAGATTTGACATAGAATTGGAAAGGTTGAATCTAGGGTTTGGAAACCTATGATTTTGGTGGAAAAAGAGATTTTGAAAACCTAAAATTTGATGTAAAAAATAGTTTTTGGAACTTTGATTTGAAGCAAAAGTGGAAGTCGTGTTTTTAGGAAAGAAAATTAGAGTTTCCTAACCGTGGGATCGAGGGCTTGACTTGAACTCCAAGAAAAAGAGATTTTGAAAAGTAAATCTTTTGAAGGGAGTTTCTAGGAAGAAGACTTGAAGATAGTTTTTGGAAAGTAAATTTTTAAAAAGAATTTTTGGAAAGGAGTTTGAAAAGAACTTTTTAAAAAATAGATTTTTGAAAGGAGTTTTTTAAAAAGTAAATTTTTGAAGAGAACTTTTAGAAAGCATTTTGCAAAGCAAGTTTCGGAAAGGGGCTTGAAGAGAGTTTTTGAAAAGGAATTTAAGAAGCAATTTGAAAAGGAGTTTGAATATGGACTTTTTGAAAACCCTCTAAATGTGTCACTTTCCTAAAACGATTCTAACCATGAGAAATTAGAACCATTCGAAGTTAGTGATTTTGAAAACAACATAGATTTGAAATATGGACCAATTTGATCACATTGAATATCACACTTTTCTAAAATAACCCTAACCATGGAATGGCTAGAATCATCTTAAGATTATGATTTTGATGAAAAACAAGTTAGGGTTTACACCCAAAATATGGACCTTGATGGTCACAATAAATATAACACTTTCCTAAAGCAACTCTAACCCTGAATTGGCTAGAATCACTCTAAAAGTGTGATTTTGAAAACAAGATTTTGAATGCAAGTTTGAAAGAGAATTTTGATGCAAACTTTGAAAACCACTTTTGAAAACAATTTTGAGCAGATGAATGAATATGATATGCACAATGCAAATAGGGTCGTGAATATACAAGGTTGGCTTCACCACATAATCAAGGGGGCCAAATCAACATGGTCTAAGGTTGAATTAGAAGAAAGCCCCAAACACGGTGATCTTCAACAATCCTTCCTACACATGAATCGGGGATTCCTTTATTCCAAGCATGCAAGAAAGGGGGAAAGAAGATAGGGGATTAAAATAGAAGAAAACCTAAGTAGGTTAGGAGGAAGAAGAGAAAGGGGGAAAGTAAGTAAACATAAAAGAGAGCCTACCTTGTATTATTCTTTTTTTCTTGCTTTATTTACTTTGCTTTGCTTGATCCTTGAAAGCTTCCAAGTTGTAGCACTTTGAGTCTTCAATGGAGGCTTTGGAGACTTGTATATGAGTGTATGGAGTGTGTATAGGTGTTAGGGTTAAGTGTATGGTGGCTAGGGTTTGAAGAGACTAGAGAGACTAAGGTTTTGGAGAGACTTCAAGCTCTATAATTCAAAAAGCAGAGTTTTTGGACTGAGTTTGCAGACCCTTTCACACAGGAAGAGACTCTGTATTTATAAACAGAAAATTAACCTAGCGCCTGTTGCAGTGGCGCCAAGGTGAATTTCCTTCAGGCGCCACTAGGAGTGGCACCAGGCCAATCTCTGGCTTGGCGCCACGAGCAGTCAATTGGAAAAGTTTTAAGGTCGACAAGCAATGTATCTTTCAACCTTTGATACGCAAGGCAAAAGATTTGGGCTCTTGTATTAGTGACTACCATACAATTTTTAGCTTGGCTTCACTAAGAGTGACTCCAAAAGGTCCGAGAATATTTTGGAAGACTAGGAATGGTTTGGAAGGCCAAAAATGGGTAAAAACCCTCGAAATAGTGTCTCAGGGGTAATGGACTTGAAAAACAGTGTCGGGATGGTCGACCAAGTTATTAAGGGCAAAATAGTCAATTAGACCGGAAAACCATTGGAATGGACTCAGAATGACTCATGAGAGGACTTGAAGGTTGAAAACACTAATTAGAATGTTCCAAGGGATTGCTGGTTTGATACGCAGAGCCGGTGTGGTTAGAAAAGGCGACCGGCCCACCAAGGGCAACATGGTCATTTTGCACCGGGTTTGCCGAAATTGATTTGGAGTGATCCGGAAAGGTGTTGAAAGGTTGGGAATACTATTAGAAGTAACCTCAAAAGGTAACTGGTTTGATACCTAGTGCCAGTGTGGTTCCCGAAGGCGCTCAGATGCCTAGGGGTAAAATGGTCATTTTTACTGAATGGTCTTGGAATTGGTCCAGAACCGACAGGAAGGCACTTGAATATGCCGGATCATCTTTGTGACAAACTTGGAAGTGTAAACTTATCGTTCTGAGGACTTAGGTACTTTCTCGAGAAGCATGCCGAAAAAGGCCCAAAGGGCAATTTGGTCATTTTTCACTAGAGTTGGCTAGCAGACACTGGAGTTGACCTAGATTTTGAGTGTTTCCGCCACTCTGACAATTTGTGACAAGTTGGTTTCCAAAGGTATCTCATCCTTTGGTAAATGTGTCATGGCCAAGAGGCGAGTTCGGTCCCGTGACATAGGGATTTTGTTGGCAATTCTTAATGTCGACCTATTTGCGAGTGTTTCTGCCACTCTGATGGTTGCGTTGTTTGCGAGTGTTTTCGCCACTCTAATGATACGCATTTATTCCAAAGACTGCCTGATCTCGAAAAACTACTAAGTAGACTTATCATTTGAGGAATTAGCTTTCTCAAAAGACATGCCAAATAACAAACATTCTTCATTGACGGGCTAGCAAGCGCCAAATGTGAACCATTCTACCATCTCAGAGACTTGGGTTCCATCTCGGTCTACAAGTTTGAAGGGACTTATCATTCCGAAGAGTTTCTCAAAAAACATGCTGGACTAGATGGACTTACTGCCTAAAGGATCAACTTTCTCGAAAGGCATGCCGGATTTGATCTGGATTGGAATTGGATTTGAAATTGAATTTAAGATTGAAATAAGGACTTACAGTCTCTAGGAAGACATGCCAACTGGAATTGGATCGAGCAATGCCCCAAGGGCATTTTGGTCATTTTGCCTCTGTTGGGCCCAGCAGGCCCGCAAAGTGATTGATTGATTGGAATGAGTCTAGAAATTTGATTTGGACTTGAATGTGTATGTGTCAATTTGAATATGAGTCCGAACAAACCGAGGATTGCCGAGTGGGCAAATACGGGGTGTTTACACTAGTACATCTTTAATTATGTTAGGTGACGACTCCTATTTCACCAAAAAAAAAAAAAAAACCCTTATTCAAATCAAATTTTCAAGATTAAACCCCTGTCGCACTTGTCTTTTTAGAAAGGTAAGTTCTAACAGAGAGAGTACCAAACTTTTTTCAAGCCAATAGGGCTTAGGTAAAAATCGAGACGCTATAGTTGGCGACTCCACTAGGGACTACTTTGAGGGTTAGGCAATTTTCATGTCTCTTCACCCTTCACTCACCCAAAATCTCCAGTTACTTGGTCCAATTTTATCCATTTTTCAAAATTCAACAGTTTTCAAAAGTCATAAGTTTGTAAAAATCAAATATTATTTTTAAAATTTTTTAAAAAAATGTTCTAAGTTTTCAAACAAGTGTCATCACTTACATTCATTCTATTATTCATGCTCTTGCATTGATTTCTATATTCATACTCTTGCACCGATCATCTAATTCCATCTTACATTGAGTTTTTCAAAACGTACTAACTCTTTGTATTTCTTTTTGTAGGTAAACCCTTGTTCATATTTACTTTATACTATGTGAATGCTTTAAACTGCAATGAATGCATGAATGGTACAAGGAGGATATGTGTTGTTGGGTTCTTTCCTCCAATTATGAAATTTCACACACATATGGCGCTATCACAATCATATGCATTCATACATTCATACTTGCATTCTACCTAGTTATACCCTTCTAGTTAGAAGGGAGAACAGTATATTAGCTGTCAGCGGATGCAGTGTCTGCTTCTTACTTGATGGCTTTTAGATAGTTCCCCCACTCTAACCACCAACCAAAGATGGAGTTCACCCTTTCAAGGGTGGATTGTAGGGTGTCGTTTGTGTCAGTTCAAGTTAGTAGGCTTATGTGCGCTATATATATTGTGTATTAATCTTGAATTGATATAGAAGTAATGGCTCAAAGAGATTCATTGAGGAGAGTTGAGGAGGAAGCGTCATCAGCTCCAATTCAACTGCAGGGACGACAGGAACGAGGTGTTCAGAATCCACCAAATGCAATAGAGTGGCAAATGTTTTGGCTCAGTACATTAAATATCAGTCCACTAGACCTACTCCGAAAACTAGTATGCTGCATGAACAATTCATGAAACTAAATTCTCTAGAGTTCATCGAGGTAACTAATCCATTGGTGGCAGAGAAATAGTTGAAAAAATCAGAGGCAATCTTTGAGGTAATGGCCATTGCAGATAAGCAAAAATTGATGTTGGCTACATTCAGATTGAAAGGTGAAGCCTGAAATTGGTGGGAGGTGATGAGATAAATGATGGGTTCCCAAGGTGGTGGAGTACCAATTACATGGCAGCAATATATAGAGGTATTCAATGAGCAGTACTTTCCACTTATTTATAGATATCAAAAAGAACAGAAGTTTATCATTCTAAAATAAGGAAAGATAGCAGTATCTGAAAATGAAGAGCAATTTATAGCATTGTCACGATTTGCACCCGACTTAGTGCATACCAAAGATGTTAAATGCAGGAGATTCCAACAGGGATTAGAGTTAAGCATTCGATCATGGATTTTAGCTCTTAAGATGGTGAGATATACTAATTTGGTGAATAAAGCAAAAGTTATGGAGCAAGATATAAAAGAATTATTGGGTAGGAGAGAACAGTTTAAAAGGGGAAAGTTTGATATAGGGGCTGGAATGTTAGGTGGAGGGACATATTATTAGGGATTGCCCAATGCCTTGGAGTGATAAATGCTATCAGTGTAGACAATCAAGACATAAAGCAAGGAATTGTACTCATAGTTCTATAATGGCTTCTTCCGTGGGCAATATTACCAGTGGTGGAAGAGGAGTTTCTAGGAGTATACAACGTGGACGTGGGACTACCTCTGAACCATAGACTCAAGCATGGGTATGTGCTATGACCTAGCGAGTTGCTCAGGCAACACCTACGGTAGTGACAACTATGATATATGTGGCTGATAAGGATGCTTATGTATTGTTAGATCCTAGATCTACACACTCTTTCATTTCCATTGCATTTTGTGAACATCTATATAGACCACATACATTCATGACACAACAATTATTGGTTTCTACACTTGTAAGGGAGAACAGTTTAAAAGGGAAAAGTTTGATATAGGGGCTGGAATGTTAGGTGGAGGGACATATTATTAGGGATTGCCCGATGCCTTGGAGTGATAAATGCTGTCAGTGTAGACAATCGGGACATAAAGCAAGGAATTGTACTCATAGTTCTATAATGGCTTCTTCCGTGGGCAATATTGCCAGTGGTGGAAGAGGAGTTTCTAGGAGTATACAACGTGGACATGGGACTACCTCTGAACCACGGACTTAAGCATGGGTATGTGCTATGACCCAGCGAGTTGCTCAGGCAACACCTACGGTAGTGACAACTATGATATATGTGGCTAATAAGGATGCTTATGTATTGTTAAATCCTAGATCTACACACTCTTTCATTTCCATTGCATTTAGTGAACATCTATATAGACCACGTACATTCATGACACAACAATTATTGGTTTCTACACTTGTAGGGGATGTGGTACTGGTGGAAGTGATATATAAAGATTGTGTGTTGAAAATTGGGAAAAAAGAGTTGAATGTGGATTTGATTCCTTTGGCAATTCATGACTTTGATATAATATTGGGTATGGATTGCCTATCATCTTATCATGCCTCCATTGACTGTTTTAAGAATAAAGTTATTTTTTGAATGCTGAATGAACTAGGATTCAGATTTCAAGGTGAGCGAGATATCGTTCCAAATTGTCTAATATCAACTTTAGAAGCGCAAAATTAATTACAAAAGGGGTGTGAGGGGTATT
Organism: Euryodendron excelsum; assembly: GCA_033060915.1. NCBI lineage: Eukaryota > Viridiplantae > Streptophyta > Magnoliopsida > Ericales > Pentaphylacaceae > Euryodendron > Euryodendron excelsum. The sequence continues at coordinate 32,333,580 of CM065383.1, read as the reverse complement.
TGGCTCATATGATTGATACAACTAAAGCAGAATGAAAACTGTTAGATATTCCTAAAGTGCGAGATTTTGTAGATGTGTTTCCAAATAAGCTTCCAAGGATTGTACCTGGCACAGAAGTGGAGTTTTCCATTGAATTATTGCCAGGAACTACTCTGATTTCCATTACACCTTATAGAATGGCACCATCATAGTTGAAAGAATTAAAAATTCAATTGCAAGATTTGCTTGACCGAGGATTTGTACAACCCAGTGTATAACTGTGGGGATCTTATGTATTGTTTGTGAAGAAAAATGATGGAACCATGAGGCTATATATTGATTATCGGCAATTGAATCAAGTTATAATGAAGAACAAGTATCCTTTGTTGTGTATTGATGACTTGTTTGATCAATTGTAAGGAGCCAAGGTCTTTTCAAAGATTAACTTGAGATCAAGCTATCATCAACTGAAGGTGAAAGACAGTAATGTTTTAAAAATTGATTTCTGTACTCGGTATGGACATTATGAGTTCTTGGTGATGCCGCTTGGAGTAACTAATGCTCCAGCTATCTTCATGGATTTGATGAACCAGATATTTTAGCTTTTTCTTGATTCTTTTGTCATTATATTTATTAATGACATACTAGTGTATTCACATAGTAAGGAAGAGCATGAAGAGCATTTGAGAATTGTATTACAAACCTTGTGAGATAGATAACTATATGCTAAATTCAGTAAATGTGAGTTTTGGATTGACAGGGTGGTATTTCTGGGGCATGTGATTCTGATGAGGGAATTTGTGTTGATCTAAAGAAGATTGAAGCAATAATGCGTTGGGAGCAACCAAAAAATGTGTCAGAAATTAGAAGTTTCATGGGGTTAGCAGGATATTATAGACGGTTCATTTAGGGATTTTCATCTATCACTATACCATTAACTAGATTGACTCGGAAAGATATGAAATTTGAGTGGTCAGATGACTGCAAACGTAGTTTTCAAGAATTGAAGGTTAAGTTGACTACAGCTCTAGTGTTGACTATTCCTTCAGGGAAAGGAGACTTTGTGATTTATAGTGATCCTTCTCATTAAGGTCTTGGTTGTGTGTTGATGCAAAGAGGTAGAGTTGTTGCCTATGCTTCCAGGCAGTTGAAGACTCACGAGATGAACTATCTTATTCATGATTTGAAGCTGGCAGCAGTGGCGTTTGCTTTAAAGTTATGGAGACATTACTTGTATGGTGAGCCTTATGAAATATTCACAGATCATCAGGGTTTGAAATATTTATTTACCCAAAGAGATTTAAATGAGAGACAACGAAGGTGGATGGAACTGATTAAAGATTATGAATGTACTATCCATTATCACCAAGAAAGAGCGAATGTGGTAGCAGATACTTTGAATCAAAAATCTTTAGGAAGATTAGCATGTATGAGATGTTACCAAGTAGAATTATTTACAGAATTGACTTCTTTAGGAGTGGAGTTTGTAATGAAGGGAGTCAATGCTTTGGTAGCACAGTTCTGGGTGAGACCGTTGATGCTTGTTCAAATTCGAGAGTTCAATTACAACATTCATAACTGGAGAAAATCGTAAAGTAAGTGAAGGATAGAGTTAGAATTGGCTTCTCTATACATGAAGATGGTACATTGATGTTTGGAACTCGTTTTTGGGTACCAAATAATTTAACTTTGAAGAATGAAATTTTGGAAGAGGCACATCAATCTTTATATGTTATGCATCTGGAGAGTACAAAGATGTATCATGACCTCAGAAAAGTATATTGGTGGCCTAGTGTGAAGAGAGAAATTATAGAATTTGTGGCTAAATGTTTGACTTATCAACAAGTAAAGGTAGAATATCAGAAACCAACAAGTTTGTTGGAGCTTTTCCTATTCCACAGTAGAAATAGGGGCACATTACTATAGATTTTGTGATGGAATTACCAAGAACCCAAAGTGGATTTTATTCTATTTGGGTGATTGTTGATAGGTTGACCAAAACAACTCATTTTACCAGTTAAAACTACCTGTACTCTTGACAAGTATGCTAAGTTATATGTTAATGAGATTGTGAGATTGCATGGAGTTCCAGTATCTATAGTGTCGCGCTCAAATTTTTCGCACTCGAGGAATATACACACAAGCAAGAAAAACACTATACTCTCTCGTTAGAACTCACCCTCCTAGAAGAATGAGTGCGACTATATTTGAATTGAAACTAGATTTGAATAAAGGGCTTTTAGAAAAGATTTGGAGTCGCCACCTAACTTAATTAAGGTGAGTTAGGTCACCTAAAAACTAAGCATAATCTGAAAACTACACTTAAGGTTTTGGAAAACGATTTTGAAAATGTCTCCTCAAGAGAGGGTTTTTAAGAAAATAGGTTATTTGGCAACCTTTAGAAAATATTTAGCCCTTTTTTGAAAAATAACTTCTTTTGGTCTTTCGAAAACAGTGATCTAGGTTCGGAGGTTGGTTATGTGTAGGGAAGATGCACTAAGCCATCACCTTACCCCGCCCTTGCAGTACCTACATGTCTATTTATCTTAGATTCACCTATGAGAGTCTTCAACTAACCAATGTTCAATCCTATCCACTTTGAAAAAGAAATGTTTAAAAAGAAATTCAACATGATGCATGATATGCAAGTGCAAGAAAAGAGAATTGAAAAATAGATTTGGAAAGAAATTGATTTGATTTGAAAAAAAAAGAGATAGAAGTTTGAATTTGGAAAGAAGGTTTTGGAAATTAAAAATAAAGATTTGGAAATAGAAATTTGGAATTGGAAGTTTGAAAATAGATTAGAGATTTGGAAAGATTTTTATGGAAATAGAAACTTCAAAAATGTTGTAACCACACCCATGAGGGTTGGCTACGTATCCTTTTAAAGGAATCAGGTCAGTCATAGTTCGGACAAGAGTCCGATTGAAAATAAAAGAGTTTATTTGAAAAAGAGTTGGAGTTGGAATTCGAATTGGAATTGGAAGAATAGGAAATTTGGAATTTGATTGGAAGATTTGAAAAGATTGGTTTTGAAAGACTTCGGAACTTAGAAAAGAAAGATTAAACTTGATTTGAAATGATTTTTGAAAAGAATTGACTCGAATATTGGACTCGGAAGATTAGGGAAGCTTGGATTTAGGAAGGGTTCGAATTTGGAAAGTTCCGTTTTAGGAAAGTGTCATTTTAGGAAAGGTTTTGAATTAGGAAAGTTTCACTTTAGGAAAGTTTTAGAATTAAGAAAGTTTCATTTTAAGAAATGTTTTCAAATAGAAAAGGTTTCGAAAAAAGAAAGGTTTCACTTTAGGAAAATTTCGATTTAGGAAAGTTTTGACTTAAAAAAGTTTCGAATTTAGAAAGTTTTCGAAATAGGAAGGTTTGAATTTGGAATGTTTTGAAATAAGAAAGTTTTGAAAATAAGAAAGTTTTGAGTTTAGAAAGTTTTAGATTTAAAAAGATTTGAAGTTTAGGAAAGTTTAGAATTTTAGAAAGATTTGGGTTTAGAAAGATTTGAAATTTAGGAAGTTTAAGAGTTAAAAAGTTTTAGAGTTTGAGTTTTAGAAAATCTTGAGATTAGGAAATGTTTGAGTTTAAGAAAGATTTGAAAACTTAGATTTAGAAAGTTAAGATTTGGAAAGAGATAGAATTAGGAAAGGGTTGAATTAGGAAAGATTTGGAAGCTTAAAGTTTAAGGAAAGATTTTTATGTTCAAGTTTTGGAAACTTAAGATTTAGGGAAGTAGAAGATTAGGAAGGATTTGAATGAGGAAAGATTTGGATTGGGAAGGGTTAAGATTCCTATTTCCTAAAATAAGGGATTGGATTTTATTTCTAAAAGGGAAGTTACGATTTTGTTTCCAAAAACGGAGGATTGGATCTAGTTTCCCAAATGGGGAGATTGGATTTGGTTTCCTAAAAGAAAGATTTGAATTGACAAGGATTTGGAAGAGGAAGTTTTAAAAACCCTAGATTTTGGAAGACTATAGTTTTGACGTAGAAAATAGGTTTTGGAAATATATAGTTTTGATGTAGAAAATAAGAGGTTCCGGAAACTTAGGTTTTAAGACAAGTTCAAAAATCACGTTTTTGGAAAGAAAATTAGGGTTTCCTAATCGTGAGTTCTAGGGTTTGACTTAGATTCTAAGAAAGAGATTTTGGAAAGTGAGTTTTTGGAAGAGGAAGTTTTTAGAAAGAGATCTAAAGAAAGAGTTTTTAGAAAGTGTGTTTTGAAAAGAATTTTAGGAAGGAAGTTTTTAGAAAGTAAAACTTTTGAGAGAGTTTTGTAAATAAGATTTTAGAAGGAGATTGTTAGAATGAGTTTTTAGGAAAGAGATTTAGGGAGTGTTTTCTAAGAAGAAAACCTATGGAGTGTTTTTAGGAAAAGAATTTTGAAGAGAGTGTTTTGGGAAAGAGTTTTAAAAAATGAGTTTTGAAAAATAGATTGTTGGAGGAAGTTTTTAGAAAACAATTTTGGAAAGAAGAGTTTTAGAGAGCATATTGAAAAAGAGGGTTTTTAGGATGAGATTTTCAGGAAGAGACTTTGGAATGTATATAAAATATCTCACGTTCCTAAAGCGATTCTAACCATAAGAGGGCTAGAACCACTTTAGGATAGTTGTTTTGAAAATAAAAAGATTTGAAAATATGGACCATGAAAGTCACTTTAAATGTAACACTTTCCTAAAGCAATCCTAGCCATGGAAAGGCTAGAATCACCCTAGGATTGTGATTTTGAAAACAAGGTTTGAAAAAGGAGATTTTGATGCAATTTTGAGAACAAGTTTAATGTAAGCTTTGAAAATGAGTTTGAAAACGATTTTTGGAAGAATGCAAGATAATGATATGCACAATGCAAATTGGGGTCGTGAACATACAAGGTTAAGGCTTCACCACATAATCAAGGGGGCCAAACCCACGTGGTCTCTGGTTAGACTAAACAAAAGCCCCCGACACGGTGACCCTCCAATAGTCTAATCCTACACATGGACCGAGAATCCCCTTATTTCAAGCATGCAAAGAAAGGGGGGAAGAAGATGGGGGATTAAAATAGAGAAAACCCAAGTAGGTTAGAAGAGAGAAGAGAGAGGGGGAAGTGCAAAAACTTAAAGAGAAAGCCTACCGTATGTCTTGTTTACTTCGCTTTGCTTTGTGTGCCTTGATTTTCTTACTTTTCTTCGGTCTTTACTTCAATCTTCAAGGGTTTGTCTTCGATTTTCAAAGCTTCGTAGTTATAGCAATCCAAGTCTTCAATGGAGTGTTGGAGGCTAGCGTATAAATGTATAGGAGTGTCTATGAGTGTATAAGAGGTTAGGGTTTGGTGTATGGTGGCTAGGATTTGGAAAATCTAGAGAAGCTAGGGTTTGGGGAAGCTACGAGCTCTGTATATCGAATATTAGGGTTTTCAGACTAAGTTTGCGGACCTCTTTCACGCTGGAAGAGGCTCTATATTTATAGAGATGGAATAGACCTAGTGCCTGTTGCAGTGGCGCCAAGCCAAATTTACTCTTGGCGCCACTACGAGTGGCACCAGGCCATTTCTTGGCTTGGTGCCATCCAGTTAGGAAAGTTCTAAGGTCGGCAAGCAACGTATCTTGGGAAGATTTGGGCGCCTGTACTAGTGACTACCATGCAATTTTAGCCTAGCTTCACTAGGAGTGACTCTGGAAAGTCCGGGAAGGAGTTGAGAGACTAGGAATGACCCGGAAGGCCAAAAAAATGGCAGCAACACTTAGAATAGTGTCCCAGAAGTATTTGACTTGAAAAATGAAGATAGGATGTATCGGAGGGGTTGACCAGGCCATTAGGGGCAAAATAGTTAACTGGGCTAGAAAGCTGCCGAGATGGACTCGGAACGTCCTAAAAGAAGATTCAAGATTTGGAAACATTATTCAGAATGTTCCCAAAGGTTGCCGGTTTGATACCCAGAGCCGATGTGGTCAGAAAAGGTGACCGGGCCACTAGAGGCAAAATGGTCATTTTGTAACAGGTTTGCCAGAATTGACTCAGAATGATCCGGAAAGGTAATGGAAGGTCAAGAATACTATAAGAAGCATTCTCGGGAAGTTACCGGTTTGATACTCAGGGCCGGTATGGTTCCTGGGGCGTTCGGATGCCTAGGGGCAAAATGGTCATCTTGACCAAAAAGTCTCGGAATTGACTCGAAATTGAATAGAGGGCACCTAATCATGTCGGGTCATCTCTGGGACGATCTAGGAGGGTGGACTTATCGTTCTGAGGACTTAGGCGTGCTCTCGAGAAACGTGCCGAAAAATGACCTTAGGGGCAGTTTGGTCATTTTTCACCGGAGTAGGCTGGCAGGCACTGGTGTCGACCTGGGTTTTGAGTGTTTCCGCCACTCTGACGGCGGTCGCGTGATACAGGGGTTTGTTGGCAATTCCCTATATCGACCTGTTTGCGAGTATTTCCGCTACTCTAACGGTTCGCGATCATTCCCGAGACTGCCTGATGCGTGATACAGGGGTTTGTTGGCAATTCCCTATATCGACCTGTTTGCGAGTATTTCCGCTACTCTAACGGTTCGCGATCATTCCCGAGACTGCCTGATCTCGGGAAGCTACTAAAGGGACCTAGCACTTGAGAATCAACTTTCTCTAAAGGCATGCCTAAATGGACATTTCTGCATTGGCGGGCTAGCAGGCCCCAAAGGTGATCCATTCTACCATCTAGGGGACTTGGGGTCTCGTCCCGGTTAACAGGTTTAAAGGGACTTACCGTTCCGAAGTGATTTTCTTTGAAAAATGTGCCAGATTGGATAGAATTGCCGTCTTGAGGAATCAACTATCTCGAGAGAGAGAGTGGAATTGGAATTTTAAAGGGAACTTACCGTCTTCAGAAAGATGTGCCTAATTTGGAATTGGAAAGGGGACTTACCGTCTTCAGAAAGGCGCGCTTGATAGGATTAGAAAGAGGACTTACCGTCTCCGGAAAGACATGCCTAATTTGGAATTGGACCGAACGATGCCCCCAGGGGCATTTTGGTCATTTTGCTTCTATTTGGGCCTGGTGGGGCCCGCGAAGCAATGAATAGACAGGATTAGACTTAGAGAGTTGATTTCAATTGGAATACGTCCATATTGACTTGGGTACAAGTCTAGACAGACCGTAGACTGTCGAGCGGTCAAAAATGGGGTGCTTACATATAGTTACAAATAGGGATCCAAGATTTACTTCGAGATTTTGGCCCAATTTGCAACAAGCTATGGGTACAACTTTGAAGTTTGGCACAACATTTCATTCTCAGATTGATAGGCAATCAAAGAGAACTATTCAAATTTTGGAAGATATGTTGAGGGCTTGTGTACTTGACTTCAAAGGCAGTTGGGAGAATCATCTAGCTTTGATGAAGTTTATATATAACAATAGCTATTAATCTAATATTGAAATGGCTACCTTTGAAGCTTTGTATGGGCATCGGTGTAGAACTACAATGTGTTGGAGTGAGGTGGGAAAAAGACAGTTATTGGGTCTATAAATGATATAAGATATCACTGGAAAAATGAAAGAGATTCAAGAGCACTTAGGTAGAAAAGCTATACGGATAATAGAAGAAGAGAATTAGAGTTTGAAGTTGGCAATCAAGTGTTTTTGTATATAACAATAGCTATTAATCTAGTATTGAAAGTATCATTGTGAAAATGTATTTTGAGATTTGGAAAGAAAGGGAAGCTAAGTCCAAGGTACACTGGACCCTATACTATTGTTGAGAGAGTTGGTGTGAGAAATTATAGATTGGATTTGCCTCCTGAAATGTCTAAGTTGCATGATGTCTTTCATATTTTCATGTTGAGAAAATATATGCCGGATCCTTCTCATGTGTTGACTCAGCAACCAGTTGAATTGGAAGATGACTTGAGTTATGTTGAAGAACCTGTTCAGATACTAGACCGTAGAGAACAAGTTCTACACAACAACATGATACCACTAGTGAAGGTGTTGTGGAAAAGTCATTCGATAGAGGAAGCTACTTGGGAAAGTGAGGAAACAATGAAGTATCAATACCCGTATCTATTCTAATTCGGTAAGTGAATTTCGGGACAAAATTCTTGAAGGAGGGAAGAATTGTAAAATCCTTAACTTGCTTAATGTCATGTTTAGTTTAATTGCATCCATTATAGTGTGTGATTATATTAATTGAGGAGCTTGATTAGCATGTTTTAATGAGAGCATGCTATGAGAGGATTATCATATTTTTTAACATGATTAGTAGGCTTAATACATGATTAATTAGCTTAATTAATCTTTATACTTAACTTCTGTTAATCTTTATTAATTATCATAAATGTTATTAATTATGTTAATCATGTGGATTAGTAGTGGATTAGTGAAGTAAGGAGGTGTTAGGAGTGTGATACCTAGGTGTGTATTTCACCAAGTGAGGTGTGTGTATAAGGTGTGTGCTTCACTAGTCTTGCTAACATTGTTTGTGTGTGTGACATGTGGCATTGTAGATACACCTTGTATCTATTGTTGTCTTGAAAACTAAGGAGAGAGGAGCTTGTTTGTAACATTTGTGTTTGGCAAGAAAGAAAAAGAGAGAAAGAGGAGAGAAAGGAGAAAAGAAGAGGAGGAAGAAGGAAGTGCAAAAGGAAGACTTGTCTTTCATTTTCTTCAGGTGAGAATCTCATGTTCATGCTTGTGTGATTGTGTTTTTATGAATTCTTACATATTAATATGTCATTTTATGCCATGGTGGTGGATTGGAAATGAGGTGTGGAGGAGTGATTAGGGTTTCTGAAAGGAAGCCTTGATTCTTACATCTTGTGCATGTATAGTGTTTTGTGTTGTTGGTGGCCTTAGAGTTTCATTTTGGGTCTTTGGAGAACTTATGGTTATGTTGGGATGGCATGGAAAGCTATGGAGTTAAGTTGGGAGATTACATTTTCGAGACACGGGAGGGATCTGATCATCATGACAGTCCCTGGTGTCGTCTTGACGATTCTATTTGAAGGGGTGAATTTGGTTTCTGGTCATCAGGACGAAGTTGGGACCATCCTGACGGTGGGAAGTGTAGCTTTTGGTCATCAGGCCAGAGCTAGGTACCATCCTAACGGTAAGTCAATTTGGGGTGTCCTTCTTCTCTGGTCATCAAAACAATAGTGAGTGTCCATCCTGATGATGAACCTTTAGACCAATTCCTTTGTTGGCCTTCTCTGGTTGTCCCGACGGTCTAGGTTATCATCCCGACGATCAGTGTGGTTGCATTATTATACTTTTTTGACCATGCATTGCATTAGGCAAGGGTTAAATACATTCCTTTAAATTTCTCATATATTATTAATGTTCTAAATCACATGTTTAAGGAGTATAAGCTATGACCATGAATCGGTTATGAATTATTACAATTATTTCATCAAGTTTGATGCGGTGGTGTTTGATAGGTTTGGAAGTGAATCAACCTACTCTAGTTCAACTGAAAGAGTAATGCACCTTTGTGTGTAAACGGTATCAGGTAGGGAGTTTAAGATATTCTTTCTTGTATGAAATTGAATGTCTTATTATCTATATTGATAATGGTGATCAGATTATGAGGTGATATTTGCATACAACTTATATTGTGTGCATAACTTGTATTACACGAGAGAAGGTTAATGTGGGGCTAACCTAAAATAGTTAAGTGGGACTAACCTAAAAGGGTGTCACGGTGGACATTCATTGATAACAAGCCATCGATATATTAGGCCAATGTTATCTAAATCGTGCAGACATTTGTGGTGTATCATACATTGCATCATACAAGACATTACATTTCATTGGTGGTGGTTTATCTATTGGTGATGTAAGCACCCCATTTTTTCCCACTTAGCAATCTCTGGCCCAACCGAATCTAGTTTCAAACATCACAACACATACAAGCCTAGGCTGGCTCTTTCAAACTCTAATCCAATCAATTGGTTACTTGCTAGGCCTGTAAGGCCCAATTGAAGCTAAAAAGACCATATTGCCCTTAGGCACTCCATACATCTTTTCGAGACCGTGCAGTCTCAGGAACCAATGCCATCCAAGTAGTTTCCCGAGATCATGCGATCTCAGGGACTAACACCTTAGCAAATTCCAAATGGTTCACTTCTGACGCTTGCTAGCCCACCAATGTAGAATGTCTGTTATCTGATAGTTCTCCAAGACTAGGCGATCTCGAGGACCAATACCACCCTACAGATAGTTTTCTAAGATCGGGCAATCTTAGGAGCCAACACCACCCTCTAGGTAGCTTTCTGAGATCGGGCAAGCTTAGGAACCAACACCACCCTACAAATAGCTCTCTAAGACTAGGTGGTCTCGGGAGAAACACCGCACAGGTAACTTTCTGAGACTGGATGCTCTCAAGAACCAACACCTAGGTCAACACCGGCGTCTGCTAGCCCGACTTGGTGAAAAATGACTAAACCTACCCCTTGGGCCCCCAGGCACGTCTTTGAGAAAGTTCAAAATCCCTCAAGACAGTAAGTTCACACTTCCAAATGTTCCTAGACAGTTAGGCGTACTCAATACGCCATCCTAACCAATTTTGGTCTCATTTCGGTCAACTCCGATCAAAAAGACCGTTTTACCCCTGGGCATACCAACACAACACAAATCCCTCCAGACAGTAAGTACACCTCCCAGGAGTGTCCCCAAATAGTCCGAAATGCTTAATATGCCACTCCAATCGATCCTGACCCTTTCCAACCAATTTTAATCAAAATGACCATTTTACCCTTAATGGCTCGTGTGCCCCCGAAACCATACTGGCTCTAGGTACCAAACCGGCACACCCTATTGTAAGCACCCCATTTTTGACCGCTCGGCAGTCTACACTCCGTCCAGACTTGTTTTCAAGTCATTATGGACATTTTCCAATAGAAACCAATCCTCTAGTCCAAATTCCGTCTTCCCATCGCTTTGCGGGCCTGTCATGCCCGAATAGAGGCCAAATGACCAAAATGCCCTTAGGGGCATTGTCCTTTCTTATTTCAATTCCAATCCCTCTCTCGAGACAGTTTATTCCTCGAGACGGTCCGAGTAGCAAAACTACTCATAAAACCGTTAGAGTAGCGGAAATACTCATAGAACCATTAGAGTAGCGGAAATACTCACAGAACCGTTAAAGTAGCGGAAATACTCAACCGTTAGAGTAGCGGAAATACTCACAGAGCCGTTAGAGTAGCGGAAATACTCAACCGTTAGAGTAGCGGAAATACTCAACCGTTAGAGTAGCGGAAATACTCCCAAATCATCAATCCCGTCCGAGTAGCGGAAATACTCACACCGTTAGAGTGGTGAAAACACTCAAAACCTAGGTCAACACCCGTGTCTGTTAGCTCACTTCGGTGGAAAAGGACCAGACTACCCTTAGGACCTTTTCCGAGACTTTTCGGTCAAGATGACCATTTTGCCCCTAGGCATCCGAACGCCTCGGGAACCACACCGGCTCTGGGTATCAAACCGGTAACCCCCTAAGAATACTTTTTATAGTATTCTCAACCTTCCTTTACCTTTCCAGACCATTCCGAGTCAGTTCCGGCGAACCCGGTACAAAATGACCGTTTTGCCCCTGGAGGGCCGGTCTCCTTCTTCAACCACACCGGCTCTGGGTATCAAACCCGTAATGACCCAGGAATACTTTTTATAGTGTTCTCAACCTTCCTTTACCTTTCCGGACCATTCCGAGTCAGTTCCGGCAAACCCGGTGCAAAATGACCGTTTTACCCCTAGTGGGCCGGTCTCCTTTTCCGACCACGCCGGCTCTGGGTATCAAACCGGCAACCTCTAGGAACATTCTAAATAATGTTTCCAGATCCAAATTCTTCTTCCGGGACAGTTTGAGTCTGTCCCAGTAGTTTTCCGATCCAATTGACCATTTTGCCCCTAAAGGCTCGGTCAACCTTTCCGACACATCCAATCCTCACTTTTCAAGTCAAATACCTCCAAGACACTATTTTAAGTGTTCCTGCTCCTTTCCGGCCTTCCGAGTCACTCCCGGCTCCTTCAAATCATTCCCGGACTTTCCGGAGTCACTCCTAGTGAAGCCAGGCTAAAATTTACATGGTAGTCACTAGTACAGGCGCCCAAATCTGGTCAAAGATACGTTGCTTGCCGACCTTAATTGTTTCCTAAATGGCTGGCGCCACTAGTAGTGGTGCCAAGGCAAAAAATGGCCTGGCGCCACTACTAGTGGCGCCAGTATAAATTTTGCCTTGGCGCCACTGTAACAGGCGTCAGGCTTGTCCAACTTCTATATATACAGAGCCTCATTCAACGTGAAAGGGGTCTGCAAACTTAACCTAAGAATCCTATATTTCGATATACAGAGCTCGAGCACCTCCAAAACCCTAGCCTCCTTAGGTTTTCTAAACCCTAACCACTATACACAAACCCTAGCCTCCTATACACTCATACACTCCTCCATACACTCATACCCTAACCTTCAACCATCCTTGGAAGACTTGAAGAGCTGCCATCTAAAGCTTGAAGACAACCCTTGAAGACTGAAGAAGAAGATTAAGACGAAGACCGAAGATTGAAGATCGCACGGCGCGCAAATTAAAGAAGATACAAGGTAGGCTTTCTCTTTAATTTTCCGCACTTCCCCCCTCTCTCTTCTCTCTCCAACCCACTTGGGTTTTCTCTATTTTAATCTCCCATCTCTTTCCCCCCCTTTCTTTGCATACTTGAAACAAGAGGATTCTCGGTCCATGTGTAGGATTGGACTATTGGAGAGTCACCGTGTCGGGGGCTTTCTTCTAGTCTAACCAAAGACCACGTGGGTCCGGCCCCCTTGATTATGTGGTGAAGCATTAACCTTGTATGTTCACGACCCCAAATTGCATTGTGCATATTATAGTTTTGCATCTTCCAAAATTCGTTTTCAAAAACCGTTTTCAAAACGTTTTCAAACTTGTTTTCAAAATTGCATCAAAATCTCTTTTTCAAAAACTTGTTTTCAAAACCACAATTCTACGGTGATTCTAACCTTTCCATGGCTAGGGTTGCTTTAGGAAAGTGTTATATTAAAAGTGGCCTTTTGGTCTATATTTTCAAACCTTGTTTTCAAAACCACTTTCTTAAAGTGATTCTAGCCCTCTTATGGCTAGAATCGCTTTAGGAAAGTGAGACATTTTCATACTTTCCAAAAACTCTCTTTTCAAAAATCGTTTCCTAAAAATCTCTTTTTCAACATACTTTCCTAAAACTCTCCTCTTCAAAATTGTTTTCAAAAACTTCTTTCCAAAATCCTCTCCCCAAAATCTACTTTTTAAAAACGCTCCCTAAGAATTTTTCCAAAAACTCTCTTTTCCAAAATCTCCCTTCTAGAAATTTCTCCCTAGGATCTTCCTTCCAAAATCTACGTTTCCAAAGACATGCTTTCCAAAAACTTCTTCTCTCTAAAATCTTTTTCCAAAAACTCCCTCTCCAAATTCACTTTCCCAAAAACTCCTTCCTAGGATTCCCTTCTAGAAAACCTTCGTTTCCAAAAACATGTTTTTCAAAAAAAAACTCTTTCCTTAGAGCCCAAACCAAACCCTAGAACCCACAATTAGGAAACCCTAGTTTTCTTTCCAAAAATATGATTTTCAAACTTTGCCCCAAACCTAGGTTTCCAAAATCTTTTGTTTTCTATATCAAAACTATACATGTTTTCAAAACTTCTTTTCTACGTCAAAACAACAATTTTCCAAATCTAGGGTTTCTAGAATTTCCCTTTCCAAATCCTAGCCAAATCCTACCTTCCCTTTAGGAAACCAAATCAAATCTCCCCGTTTAGGAAACTAGATTACGTCCTCCATTTTTGGAAATAAAATCAAATCTTTTCTTTCAAAAACCAAATCCAATCCTTTCCCAAATCCAAATCTTTCCTAATTCCAATCCTTCCTAATCCTCCACTTTCCTAAATCTTAAGTTTCTAAAAACTTGAACATATAAATCTTTCCTAAACTTTAAAACTCAACTTTCAAATCTTTCCTAATTCAACCCTTTCCTAATTTAACCCCCCCTTTCCAAATCTTAACTCTCCAAATTCAAGTTTTCAAACTCTTCCTAAACTCAAACCTTTCCTAATTTCAAGATTTCCTAAAACCCTAAAACTTTCTAAATTTAAACTTTCTAAATTTCAAATCTTTCTAAATTCTAAACTTTCCAAAACTTCAAAATCTTTTCAAATCTAGAACTTTTCTAAATTCAAAACTTTCTTAATTCAAGACTTTCTTAAGTTGAAACTTTTCTTAATTCAAACATTTCTTAAAACGAAACTTTTCGCTTTTCTAAACTTCCCTATTTCAAAACTTTCCTAATTCAAAAACTTTCCGAAAATGAAAACTCTCCTTTTTCAAACCTTTCTCAAAACAAAACTTTTTTATTTTCAAAACTTCCTTGTTTTCAAAACTTCCCACTTTCAAAACTTCCCTTTTTCGAAACATTCCAAAATTCAAAACTTTCTTAACTTGAAACTTTCTAAATTCTAAGTCTTTCCTAAACTAAACTTTTCCTAATTCAAAACATTTCTTAATTCAAAACTTTCCTAATTTCAAAACTTTCCTAAAATGAAAACTTTCCTAAACGAAACCTTCCAAAAATGACACTTTCCTAAATCGAACGTCTTCTAATTCAAACATTTCCTAAATCCAACCTTTCCTAATCTCCTAAACCTTCCAAGTCGAGTCAAGCTTTTCCTAAGTCTAGGTTTCCTAAACCTCCATCTTTCCAAAACCAAGTCTTTCCAAAATCAATCTTTTCAAATCAAAGTCCAATCTTTCCAATTTCAATTTCCAACCTCCTTTTCTAATCTCAAGTCAAATTCAATTTTCAATTCAATCTCTCAATCTTCCAATCCAATCTCTCTCTTCAAATCCACTCTCCTATTTTCAATCGGACTCCGGTCCGAACTACGACTGATCTGATTCCCCCAAAGGGATACGTAGGCAACCTTCATAGGTGCGGTCACAACATTTTCCAAACTTTCAATTCCACCCTCATGGGTGCGGTTTCCACATCTCAAATTCCAATCTATTTTTTAAAATTCCAATTTCAAAATTTCTATTTTCAAACTTCTATTTTCAATTTTCAAACTTTCCAATTTCAATTATATTTCTTCAAATCTATTTTCAAATCAAATCAAATCAAATCAATTTCAAATCAATCTCTTTCAAAATCTATTTTCCAATTCTCTTATCTTGCACTTGCATATCATGCATCATGCTAAATTAGTTTTCAAACATTGTTTTTCAAAGTGAATGGGGTTGAACACATGTTAATTAAAGACTCTCATAGGTGAATCTAGGGTAGATTGACATGTAGGTACCGAAAGGGCGGGGTAGGGTGATAGCTTAGTGCGTCTTCCCTACACGTAACCAACCTCCGAACCTAGATCACTGTTTTCGAAAGACCAAAAAGGAGTCATTTTTCTAAAAAGGGCTAAATGTTTTCCAAAGGTTGCCAAACAACCCGTTTTCCTAAAAACCCTCTCATGAGGAGATATTTTCAAAATTGTTTTCCAAAAACCCTAAGTGTAGTCTCCGGATTATTCTTAGTTTTTAGGTGACCTAACTCACCTTAATCAAGTTAGGTGGTGACTCCGAATCTTTTTCAAAACCCCTTTATTCAAACATGTTTTCAATTCAAACCTAGTCGCACTCATTCTTCTAGGAAGGTGAGTTCTAACGAGAGAGTACAACATTTTTCCCGCTTGGGTGAGTATTCCTCGAGCGCGAAAAATCTGGGTGTGACACCTATTATACGCCCATATCCAATCTAAGGTAAGTCCTAAGACTCTAAACACTTCCAAGTCAATGAAATTCCCCTAAAGCGTCTCACAGACGCTTCGCTAGGTTTGTCTTTTCTCCCAACTCCCTAATTATAATGCAGCGTCAAACGACTTGAGAAATGTGTAAATTAGATAATTCCCAATAACCCATCCATAGGTCTTTCCATCGATACGACTCGATTGAAAAGATCAATTCCTGAAGCCCCCGATCGTATGGCTCAAAAATTGTCACTTTCAGAAACTCCTAGAGCATCTCATAGACACTCTACTAGGGTTGTCTTTTCTTCCGATTCCTTGATTATAACGCATCGCCAAATGACTTGAGAAATGCATAAATTACGAAATTTTCGAAAGTATTTCCAAAGCACTTTTCATTGGTGCGATCCGATTAGAGAGATCATTCCCCGAAGGCCCTGATCACGTGGCCCAAATACTGTTACTTTTGAACATCCACAGAACGTATCACAGATGCTCCGTAAAAATATGTTTCGTACATGCTTCCTGAGGTAATATCTCACTCTTTTGAATACCTTTGAAGCTCCCCAAAAGTTCCTAGTTCTTGAGAAACAATAGGAGAACATCGTGGACGTGATCGATTTTTTCAAATCTTTCCCAGATTACACAATTATCAAGGCAAAGTTAACACAAAAGTTCTTGGCGGCAGAGAGTATGCTACATGTGCCCAGATTATGATTAGATCGATCAAAATTTTGCTTGCTCCCCAAGTTAAGTCAGTACAAAATGTGCCACATGGCATTCAACTAACAGAATAGTACTGGCACATGTGCTACTTGTACTGGGGCAAAAATTGCATGTAGCACATGTGCTAGCTCCCAGCAGTTTGCCTATAAATACAAGCCTCCCCCTCTGCATATTCTAGAATAGAAAATAGTAACAAAGCTCTGTAAAAATAGCCTCAGAACTCTGAAATTCTCTATACACCTCACCCTCCAAAGACCTAAGTTAGATTCAAACTCTCTCTAACCTATACACTTCATCTACAAAGCTTTCAATGCCATAAAAGAGTCATTTTCAACCCCTTTAAGCCTCTCCAAAACCATTCAAATTCAAGACAAAGCATCCACGAAAGCTTGAAAGTGGTTTGAAGATAAATGTGGTATTCCCTTTTGATTTTTGTCTCTCCCACTCCTCTCTTCTCCCTCCTAGTCCACTTGAAATACTCTTCTCTTTTAACCCCCATCTTCTACCCCCCATTCTTGTAATACCCCTAGTTTTGATTGGGTAATTGAGTGAGTAGATGAAAACCAGACCATGTGAATTTTATGTCTAAAGTGAAGTCTTTTCAAACCCGAGCTAGTCATGTCTTTAGAATTCAATTTCATGAAAATTCGGTCTCCGAAAAAGACTCTGAAACACGTTATACCCAACAAAATTCGCACCGAAATTCACCCTAACTTTAAATTAGGTTTTCTTTCTCGTTTCTCGACGGATTTTGGCGAATTAAGCATGTAAATTTACCTACTCTTCGAGCCCAAGCCCTTTGTGTTCTTGAAATTCAATTCTAAGGAGATATGATTCTATAAAAGGTCCCCGAAAGTTGCTACACCTAGGAAATTCATACCTGATTTCACCAAAACTTCGAATTGAGTTTTCTCTCTCACCTAGTATCGGAATCGTACAAAATTTGAGCCTAAACCAATTAAGTTTTTGAGAGCTTTCTACTTACAGTTTCGGAATGAGCGTTTGATAAAAATTTGAAGTCCTAAACTCAGCCGCTTCGAACTAGTGGCTCTCTTCCATTTTTTGGAATTACCCCACATTCCACCACCTTTGTATGGCTGGCTACCATATATACTTATTACATGAAAAACACCTCCCCTAGGCTGTGCATATAGCAAAAATTAATTCCTTATTATATTGCATGATGGATGTTTAATATATACACCATTTATCACACTATACACGATTTTGAAACACACACACCCATCACAACACATGGTCAAATTTCACACACTTATCACAATGCATGAAAATAAATTAACCCCCCTTGCCTCCCCACTTGCCGAGCAAGGAATGCCCTTGCAACCAATGAGAATTAAGAGAGGAGGAAGGAATTGAGAAGAAGGAATATACAGAAAGAGAAGGAAGGGAGATCAAGGGGAATGTTTCCATGGAAATTCTCACTTGGAATCTTCCTTACACTCCCACATGCATACAAAGAGACTGCATTGTAGAGAGATAGAGAGAGAGAGAGAGATAGAGAGAAAGAGAGAGAAAGAGGGAGAAATATAGTGAGAGAAAGAGATAAGAGAGTCGGGGAAAGAGAAGAGAAACCGAGAGGTGTATATTCGGCAAACTCCACCCCCCCAGCCTACACACACAACCTTTATATAAACCCCTCACCTGCGCACACACCCCTCTCGCCCCTCAGTTCCACGAGAATTGAAGAGAGAGTAAGATAGTAGAGAGAGAGACAAAACTGAGATGAGGGAAGCAGAAGAGTAGACCAGCTTAACCCATTTGAAGGAGCAGGTACTGAGCCTTCTTCCCCAACCCCTCACCTCCCTAAACCCAGCAAGAACTCACCAAAGGCCCGCCATGAACCTGAGATAAGTCGAGAGGAAAAAAACAAGAGCTCCACCATTTGTTTGGTCAAAACAAGCCAAGGTAGGGCCTAAGGCCTACCACAGCAGTATGAGGCTTCTCCAAGGCCTCCATGGAGTCCAAAGGAGGCCTCCTACCTCTGTGTATAAGTTGTAACGGCCCTACAAGGCCAAAATCGCAGACCCTAACTCCGGCCACCGGCCACATTTTCCATCAAAGCTAGTTGGGTCCTCTTCGTCTCGACATTCCGAACAACTTTCATAAAGGACACATTTCCAAAAAAAACACAGGAAGAGGCCCAAAAGCTCAGTTGTAGGTCTGGAACCCTAGGGTTTCGCCATGCAGCCGAGTTTTCCCGACCATAACGACCACTTCCGGCCACCGTAGGTTGAGCACTGACCATAAGTGTGTAGCCCAGGTCCATAGCATTTTCTAGGACACACATGCATGGCAAGGAGGACCACAAATTGAAGGCAATCAGCAAGGGAAGGCCCCAGTCACGCAAGGAAGAAGATGAAGGCACTGCCTTCCTTCCCCCACGCGCAGGTGGTGGCGCGTGTGGGTGTGTCCAAACTCCCTTGGCCTGAAATTTTTACAAGGTGATTATCACACCAAATGAGGCCTCCCAAATTTTTTTCGGATTTTTCTGACATTTATATGATTTTATGTTAAATAAAAATAGTGTTTTGACAAAGAAAATCATTTAAATTGCATTATAAATGGGAAAAATCTAAAATTTACCAATAGACCTCTAAAAATATGAGGAACCCAAATATGGGAGAGTGCGGGGTCACTGGACCCCCTGGTAAAATCTGAGATTTCACCTTTGGGTCCCGACATCGGACAATTTCGTTCCTAACGTGAGACGAGGAGGGTTCAAAAGGATCCGTCCCACTGCGCCAACCCCTACTAACAACTCTAACCTTTTTGACTCCCTAATTATTGGACACTTCCAATTAACAATTATCAATTTATAAGAATTATTCGAAAGTCTTGGATAATTATAACATACCTACTAGTATTTCCTTCCTTCATAGTCAGTACGTGAATCGAGGACCTATTTTAAAAGGACGTATTATCAAGGTAGGAACTTATGCATTTCGTAAAATACATGCTTATTTTCTTCTTACCTGTAAGTTACTATGTTGACTTTACGCTTTCCTACTGGCTATGCTATTGGATATAGTGTTTTCTACAAAACATTTCAAAAATACATTCACTGCATGCTTACATCACTGGGGAGGAATAAGGGTGAAACAACCAGAAAGAAAAGACCCCAAGTTAATATCATGGGCAAACCAGACTGGGCTTGATTTCGGGGCAATCATGGGTCAGCTTCACTGTGCTTGATATGGGCTAGATAATCATACATGAGCCCCCATTATCTTGACGAGGAGGAGTGTCAAGGGTGGATCCACTAGGCTTGATGATGCCCCTGGCAAGATATACCTACAAGGATCCTAGTATTTATGAAAAAGAAAAGAATTACAAGGGATATATGTGTGTCATGCCATACTTTTACTGCATTACATTTAAACCTGTGCTTTGTAGAATTCATGAGATTCCTACTGGGCTTCGCAACTCACTCCTATCTTATGGGACATTTTCAAGAATTGAGACAACAAGCGGTTTTCCAAGGGATTGAATATGTGGGAATGAGTCCTCCTTGCTACCCTATTGCTTTAAAGCTTTTGAGTTAACTAGTTTTATTCTGAACTGTACTATAATGAGATACTTGTAGTTGAGGGTTTTTCGTATCTAAAATTTTGGAGTTGTAATTGTTATCTCGAGATTCCTAATCATGAAGAGGAAATAATTCTTTTGGATAAGCAATTATGTTTTATCTACTATTTTGAGAGTTCAAGTCGGAATTTGAGGTTGTTATTTTATTTATTAATGGTCTGGGTAACTTGAGCCGTTACAGAGTGGTATCAGAGCATAGGTATTAGGTCTTATATGGGACTAAGTGGTATATTTAGAGCTTGACTATTTGAGCAAATATTTACAGAATTTTAGGTGTTTAGGAAAATCCATATTTAAATGGATTATCAAAGTGCGTAGTGGAAGCGCAAGAATTTAATATTTGGTGTCTTTGGGGAGGTACATAAATTAGTATATTCTAATGAAAAAATAAGAGAAAATTTTGACTTGGAGAATCTTGTGGATTTTCAATTTAGCTTTGGAGTACTAGGAGTATTTTTAGGGATAAAGATGATTTTTGATGAGTCATTTGAGCGAGATCCTTGGAAGCTTGAACATGAAAATTGAAGGAACATGGATGCCTTAGCAAATTAGTAAGATTAGTTTGAAGGTCTGTATATGTTTTGTGGTAATTTAATACTGGCTTATATTTAGAGCATGTAAAGCAGATCTGTGTGGGACTAAGTGGGATACTTTGAAGACTGAATATTTGAGGAGTTAATTACGAAATTTCGGATTAAGAAATTTCATTTTTGAGGAAATTACCTGAATAAGTAGCAGAAACAGATGATTCAATTCTTTGGTGTCACAACGTAAATTGGAGGACCAAAATTTTTAGGAGGTTAGATTATAACAACCTAAAGTTTCGATGACTTTAGAATTAGTATTGCTAGACTGAAGTGGTGTTAGTGGAATAAAATTGAGGAACACGTGTGACTTATTAACTTTGCGTATTTATCTGCTTTATGATTGAAATTTATTTGTGGCTTAGTATCTCATTTGTTAGGAAATACCATAAATGATTTTAGACTATAAGTGGTTTGATTGATCTTGAAAAGCATATGTGGAGAGTTTATTACAAGATTATACCTTGAAGATAGATTGTACTTAATTGGCTTGATTCTTTCGAGCCTATATCAGCGCTTGTTGATCATTTGACCAAATCAGCGTTTTATGATGACATAATAAAGTGTTTAGAGATTGTTAGACTTGTTTGGGAGTACCCAATAGATAGTACCTGGTAAACAGCCTCATTGTGTGTCTCAATTCTGGAGCATCCTGAATTAGATGATCATTAAGGTACCGGGTTGCAACAAATATACTTTCGTTTAAATCTCGTTGCAAAGAGTTGTTCTTACTATTCCTAAATTGCGTTCCTTTTGAGTATTTATGCTCATTATCTAAATTCTTGATTACGCTATTGTTGACCTTGTTAAACTTCTTTCGGCACACCCCTGATCATCACGCTCGTTGATTCGGTGATAAAATTATATTTTTGAAAATTTCTAGAATGTGTTTTGGGGTGTTGAGCTGTGAGACTGATTAGTACATATACAAACCGCACCCATTTGCCTGATAGTGGAAATGATTACGAATGATGACCCCTACAGAATGTTAGTTATGGAAAGATGACCCTACGGGGTGCTAATTATGAAACCTGAAAGTGGCATAGGTGGCGTTTAGCATGATACTGAGAAGGGCCGGGTATTGGGCATATAAGAAATGGTTATTATACCAAACATGATTTATTGTAAATTTTACTAGGCCCCGAGACTTTCTATTATTATTGTCAAATTGATTGAAATTGACTTACTCATTGAGCTTCACTAGAATGTTCTTAAAAGGTAGTGTAGAAATTGTAACTTGGACGTTCAAAGGAGTTTTGAGTGAGTATTTACCCTTATGAGAACTAGGTACCCTCACCTATTCGAGACTAATTTCGAGGACACAATTTTTTTTAAAGAGGTTAGACTGTAATACCCCTAGTTTTGATTGGGTAATTGAGTGAGTAGATGAAAACCAGACCATGTGAATTTTATGTCTAAAGTGAAGTCCTTTCGAACCCGAGCTAGTCATGTCTTTAGAATTCGATTTCATGAAAATTCGGTCTCCCGAAAAGACTCCAAAACACGTTATACCCAACAAAATTTGCACCGAAATTCACCCTAACTTTAAACTAGGTTTTCTTTCTTGTTTCTCAACAGGTTTTGGCGAATCAAGTATCTAAATTATCTACTCTTTGAGCGCAATCCCCTCATGTTCTCAGAATTTAATTCTGAGGAGATATGATTCCCTGAAAGGTCCCCGAAAGCCGCTGCACTGCGGAAATTCGCACCCGATTTTATCGAAACTTCGGGTTGAGTTTTCTCTCTCACCCGATATTGGAATTGTACAAAATTTGAGCCTAAACCAATTAATTTTTTGAGAACTTTCTACTTATGGTTTTGGAATGAGCACGTGATAAAAATTTGAAGTCCTAAACTCAGCCGCTTCAAACTAGGGGCTCTCCTCCATTTTTCGGAATGACCCCACATTCCACCACCTTTGCGTGGCCAGCTACCCCATATACTTACTGCATGAAAAACACCTCGCCTAGGCTGTGCATATAGAAAAAATTAATTTTTTATTATATTGCATGATGGATGTTTAATATATACACCATTTATCACACTATACACAATTTTCAAACACACACACACCAATCATAACACATGGTCAAATTTCACGCACTTATCACAATGCATGAAAATAAATTAACTACCCCTTGCCTCCCCACTTGTTGGGCAAGGAATGCCCTTGCAACCAATGAGAATTATTAGAAGAGGAAGGAACCAAGAAGAAGGAATATAAAGAAAGAGAAGGAAGGGAGACCAAGGGGAATGTTTCCATGGAAACTCTCACTCGGAATCTTCCTTACACTCCCACATGCATACAAAGAGACTGTGTTGTAGATAGAGAGAGAGAGAGAGAGAGAGAGAGAGAGAGAGAGAGAGAGAGAGAGAGAGGGAAATATAGTGAGAGAAAGAGAGAAGAGAGTTGGGGAAAGAGAAGAGAAACCGAGAGGTCTGTATTCAGCAAACTCCACCCCTCTCCCCCCCCCCCCCCCCATCCTACACACACAACCTCTATATAAACCCCTCACTTGTAGAGACACCCCTCTCGCCCCTCAGTTACATGAGAGATTGAAGAGAGAGAAAGATTGTAGAAAGAGAGAAAATTAAGAGGAGGGAGGCAAAAGAGGGGGACCATCTCAACCCGTTCGAAGGAGTAGGTACTGAGCCTTCTTCCTCAACCCCTCACCTACCTAAACCTAGCAAGAACTCACCCAAAGCCCACCGTGAACCAGAGATAAGCCGAGAGGAAGAAAATGAGAGCTCCACCGATTGTTTGGTCAAAAAAAGCCAAGGCAGGGCCTGAGGCCTGCCACAGCGATACGAGACTTCTCCAAGACCTCCATGGAGTCCAAAGGAGGCCTCCTACCTCTGTGCATGAGCCGTAACAGCCCTAGAAGGCCGAAACCGCCAGAAAACGGCCTCCAGGCAGTAACTCCAGCCACCGGCCACATTTTTTGTCAAGGCCAGTTGGGTCCTCTTCGTCTCGACGTTCCGAACAACTTTTGTGAAGGACACATCTCCATGAAAACACGGGAAGAGGCCCAAAATCTCAGTTGCAAGTCTGGAACCCTAGGGTTCTACCATGCAGCTGAGCTTTTCAGGCCATAATGGTCACCTCTGGCCACCGTAGGTTGAGCATTGACCATGAGTGTGTGGCCCAGGTTCATAGCATTCTCTAGGCCACACATGCATGACCAATAGGACCACGGATTGATGGCAATCGGTGAGCGAAGCCTGCAGCCGTGCAAGGAAGAAAATGAAGGCACTACCTTCCTTCCCCCACGCGCAGGTGGTGGCGCATGTGGGCACGTCCCACACTCCCTTGGCCTGAACTTTTTATGGAGTAATTACAACACCAAATGAGGCCTTCCCATATTTTTTCGGATTTTTCTAACATTTATATGATTTTTTTTTAAATAAAAATAGTGTTTTGACAAATAAAATCATATAAATTGCATTATAAATGGGAAAAATCTGAAATTTTACCAGTAGACCTCTAAAAATACGAGGAACCCAAATATAGAAGAGTGCGGGATCACTGGACCCCTTGGAAAAATCTGAGATTTCACCCTTGGGCCCCGACACCGGACAATTTCATTCCTAACAAGAGACAAGGAGGGTTCCAAAGGATCCGTCCCACCTAGCCAACCCCTACTAACAACTCTAACATTGCTGACTCCTTAATTATTTGACACTTCCAATTAACAATCATCAATTTACAAGAATCATTGGGAAATCTCGAATAATTATGACATACAAACTAGTATTTCCTTCATTCACAATTAGTACGTGAATCGAGGACCTATTTTTACCGGGACATATTATCAGGGTAGGAACTTATGCACTTCTTAAAATACATGCTTATTTTCTTCTTACCTACAAGTTACTATGTTGACTTTATGCTTTCCTGCTAGTTATGCTATTGGATAGATTGTTTTCTACAAAACATTTCAAAAATACATTCACTGCATGCTTGCATCATTAGGGAGGAATAAGGGTGAAACAACCAGAAAAAAAAGACCCCAAGTTAATATCATGGGTGAACCTAACTGGGCTTGATTTCGGGGCTATCATGGGTCAGCTTCACTGAGCTTGATATGGGCTAGATAATCATGGATGGGCCCTCTAACCTTATATGATTTCATAACCCCTTTTTTGCATATGGTTACCATGTTTATGTTTTGCATGCTTGGCTCTATATTCATGTTCATCATCATTTTCCAAAAACCTTCGGTATCTCTATTTCTATGTCATTCTCAAACTCCATGTTCAAGTGTTTTCCTAAAAATGGTTGTAAGAGTTATTTCCTTGAAGCCTAAGTCAAACTCTCAATTTTCACATCCTAGAGAACCCTTCTTAAGTCCTTGACCTCATTTTGTATCATTGGATTTTACTACCTTCAAGTTACATTAAAATGATTTTCAAACCTTGTATTTCACTTTGATTTTCAAAGTTTTGCTCTCTTGAGTTTTGTGGTTGAAATGGTCCTCATGGAACCCTCTCTTGAGTTGTCTCCTCATTTATTGACCATAGGAACCAAAGCTCATTAGAGTGGTTTTCTACACTCCAAAATTCATTTTTGAAATAACCCCTTTCAAGAAGGGTTCTCAAAAGTTCATTCTCTTTAATTTGCATAAAAATGATTTTTCAAAACTACCATCTTCATCTTGATTTTTAAAAGTTTTGCTTTCTTGAATATTGTGGTTGGAATGGTCCCATGGAGTCCTCTTTAGAGTAATTTTTCTCAAATCAACCATGTAAACCCTTATTCTTTGGAGTGGTTTTTGACATCTTAAAAGCAGTATTACAAAACCTCTTTTTCAAAAATAATTTTCAAAGGTTCATTCTGTTTAGTTTTCAATCAAAGAAGTTTTCAAAACTACCTTGTATATATTAATTTTCAAAAGTTTCACTCTCTTGAGTTAGTGGTTATAATGGTTCCAAGGCAACTCTCTCTTTAGTGGTTTCTAAATAGCAACCATATGAACCAAACACTCACTTGAGTGGTTTCCAAATACCAACCATATGAACCCAACACTCACTTGAGTGGTTTCCAAAGACCAACAAGTGGTTTTCGTAAAAATAGTTTTCAAAATACCCTTTCAAGTTTCATGCATAAAACCACTTTCTAAAATTACTAGGTCCAAACCCTAAATCAAAACTGTTGGCCCGAAAGGCAACCCAAGAGGGGGGTAAATTGGGTTTTTCAAAGATTAATGACAATTAAAATTAATCTAATCAAAGTAACAGTGATCAATTTATATATAAAGCAATGTAATCAAAGGAAGAAAAGAAAACAGAGCAATAGAAAGAACACAAAGAATTACCGAGGTTCAACCACAATCTATGGTTTACGTCCTCACCCTAAGATCCCCTTGAAGTATTCCTCCACTATATAATCTCCAGTTACAAATGGATGTTGATTGACCAAGTACTCAGCTCACTATATACACCAAAACTTCTTCCCAAGTTCTTCAGCCACCAATTGGTTTTGTCCAAGATCCACTCAAACTTACAAGAGTTTTTTTTCCACAAGAGAACTCTCAAAATCTCACTTAAAAGTATATAAAGATATACAAATGATGTACAAACTCTCTAATAAGAGTGGATTAAACAATCAAAGCTCACAAAGTGAAGACAAAGAGAATGTTTAGAATTTTTCTGGTTGATCAGTCAGTGGATGTTTGTTTCTTGTCTCTCTTATTGTACAAATGTGGTTGGAAGCTTGTATGTAAACTCCTGTATTGATTTTATCCGTTGGAGGTTGTTGGGGCTCATTTAATGCACGTCTAATCTGTTACAACATTAGAAAAACTAGCTGTTATTTCCCAAGGGTCAACTCTAGGCTTAATGGGTCAACTCATCTAGTCTACATTTTCCAAATGTTGTCCACTGTCTCCAAGGGTCAACTCTTCAATTCCATGAGTCATCTCATTGATCATTCTGTCTTTAAGTCATTTTGCTTTTGTCTTCATAAGTCGGCTTTTCATTTCCATGAGTCGACTATTTGCATAGAAATCTTGCTTCAGTCTTCATAAGTCGATTCTTTATATTCAAGAGTCGGCTCATTGATCATTTGGTCTTCAACTTTTTGCTTCTGTCTTCATGAGTCGACTCTTCATTTTCATGAGTCGACTCATTGCCTAGAAATCTTCATTCTATCTTCCAATGTTCAAGTTCATCTTCAGCAATATTATAAGATCTTCAAGGAGTCTTTTCTCTTGGGTATGATTATCAATCAAAGTCTTTAACTTAACAAAGTTATCTTCTATTCAGTTTGGATTGAATCAAACATTTGATATTCATCTTTTCTTGACTTTCAAACTGTCAGGGCTTCATTCAATCAATGTTGATCTCTTCTTCTCTGTGCTGAGCTTTCTCTTTCATTGTAGAACTTCCTCTTTTAATGCTAAACTTTCTCTATTACGTAGAGCTTCAAAATGTTTCATTGCTGATTTCTTCTCTTGGCCAGTAATTCTTCCTTCTTCTTTGGGATCATTCACTGAGACTTTTATAAGCTTGATGAAGTCTGTTCATACATACTGTCTTCATTGATTCTTTACAATTCAGAAAATTTTTTTGCTTGGATTCTTTGTAGAGATCCTGTAGTCAGGATGAATTTACTTCTCAAGCATCCTTCATCAGATTATCTCGAATTGATGTTTGCACACTTAAAGAAGTCTTCATTTGAATTTTTTCAATTTGTTCATAATCAAATCATCTTCAAATGATCCTTGTACATTTTGATGAAGTCTTCAATCTTTTTTGGGTGCAAGTCAATTTCATTGAGTCTATGCATACTTGATGAAAGCCTTATTTGAACACCTTCAATCTCTTCGGATGTAAATCATTTGTTTGAAGTAGAAATAGGTGTCAGTGCTCTGTTTGGTTCATTGCATAGCTATTGGAGTTCATTTCATAACCTTTAGAGTCCATTGCTTGATCCTAAGCTTGTTGTGCATTCACTTTGACATGTATTAGACTTAAGGTTGAATTTTAAGTCTAAATAATAAACTTTATTAATATGCACACTAAGTAAATGCATTAGTAAAATAACACAATATTTAGTTATCATCAAAATCATTATAGGGACCAACCTTGAGTCAACAAAAATCACCTTTCTAAAACTACTTGGGCCAAACCCTAGTTCCAAAACCACTAGGTCCAAACCTTAATTCAAAACCATCTTCCAACCCTAGATTAACTTGACCCTAGTTACCCAACCTTAGGTTAACCTAACACAAGTTAATTAACCCTAACTCAATCTAACCCGAGGTTAACTTGACCCTAGTTACCCAACCTTAGGTTAACCTAACACAAGTTAATTAACCCTAGCTCAATCTAACCCAAAGTTAACTTGACCTTAGTTACCCGACCTTAGGTTAACCTAATCCAAGTTAGTTAACCCTAAGTCCCCTCAATCCTAGGTCAACCTAATTCTAGTTAGCTAAACCCTAGGTCTACCCAACCCTAGGTTAATCTAACCATAGTTAATTAACCTTAGATTATCCCAACCAAGGTTAGTAAGCTTCAAGGTTCTAATTCAAAGACCCCTTTTCAAATGATCTTTCAATTCAAAACCATTGTCATAGCGTACTTTCAAAAATATCATACTCTCTTGACATTTCAAAAATCAACTACAAAATCTTTTCAAATACTCCCATACTCTATCTTCAAAAATGCTTCCAAGAAGTTCTCTTAAACTTGTCTTGACTAAAATGGCTAAACACTTAACATTTTTCAAAATGTTTCCACAAACTCACAACTCTAAGGTGTCCCTAACCCTTCATGGCTAGGGATTCCAAGGGAAGATGATACATTAAATACAACCTTCAAGATTGCCCATATTAGGGCTCTAAAACCCTAAGTGCTTTTCAAAAACCTTTTTCAAATGTCCTTTTCAAACATCATACTCTTGAAGCAACCCTAATCCTTCTGTGGTTAGGATTGTTTAAGTATAAGTGAGATAATCAAAAAGGGTTCTATAACCCAAAAGTTTTAAAAATCAAAGGAAAGTTTCTAGCCCATTTTCCAAACATGTTTTCAAAATTCATAGCCCTAAGGGAGTTTAGGTCTTCAATGACTAATCTTGTAAAGGTGATGAAACATTAAACATGTCTTTCATAAAGTATTCAAAAACTACTTTCAAAAACTTTTCGAAGACAAGTTCACAAGAGCATTTACAATTCAAACTCTACCTCCAAAGTTTTCAAAATTAGATTTCAAACATTTTCAAACTCTCTTAAGTTATTCCAAAACCTTTCTAAAACTCCCTTGAGTTGTTTAAAAGCACCTCCAAAACTCCCGTGAGTTATTTCAAAAACATTTTAAAACTCCCTTGAGATAATTTCAAAAATCTTTAGAATCATCTTTAAACCCGATTTCAAAAACACTTCAAACATCCAAGTCTTATTTCAAAGGCATTTTTCTAAACTCTCAAGATCTCTTTTTTCAAAGAACTCAAACTGTCTTCAAACCTTTTCAAAGACCTCAAGGTGTTTTTAAAGCATTGAAATGGCCTCAATGCGCCTATTTTTTATCGAACCCTGGCCCAAACTATGAATAACCTGATTCTCACCAAATGAGATACGTATGCAACTTAAAATGGTGAGGCCATAACTTTTATTTCAACTCAAGTTTCTTTTTCAAAAGTTTCTATCAATTCAAGATTTCTATCTCAAATCCCTTCAAAACTTTCATCTTTTCAAACATCTTTTTCAAAATAAACATCATGCATTATTCATCCAAAAAGTGATGACCAAATCCATTTTTCAAAATTCTAAAGTGGATATTAAGTAGATAATAGTAACCAATTATTCAAGTGAGTGAATTAAGAGTGATTAGATGTGTAAGTACCTAAAGGGTGATGATCTTAGGATGTCTTTTCTACACGTAACCAACCTCTAGGTCATAGATTTCTAGTTTCAAAACCAACCCGGAGTCATATTTTCAAAAGGGCTTTAAAACATTTTAAAAGGTTGCTAAAAATCTCTTTTTCAAAAACCGTCCTAAGAAGGATATTTTCAAAATAATGTCGAAAAACCTAAGTTTAGTTTTCGGATTATACTTAGTTTTAAGTAACCTAACACATCTTTAACTATGTTAGGTGGCGACTCCAAACTTTTTTCAAAAGCCCTTATTTAAGCCAATTTCAAGATCAAACCTAATCGCACTCGTCCTTCTAAGAGGATGAGTTCTAATGAGAGAGTACCGTACTTTTTTATGAGCCAAGAGTGCTTGGTTAAAAACCGGAGTACGACAGGTGGATTAGACAATGCTATGTAATATTCATTCTTTATGAGTTTAAGTATCTTTGTGAGCATGTTAATATGTAGCTTTTACCAACATAGTTTGTTTTGGTAGGTAAGATTGAGATGCAGTTTCAGTTCACTGCAATTGTCGTTATGGCCATAGTGGCTTACGTCCTTGTGGTTAATATCGAGCTGGAGAGTTTCGAGAAGCTTTTGTTGGTGTGTTGATGGTCCTTAACATGTTGTACATAAGATGATAGTATTTGAAGTTTATTTGTTGTTGGTTTATAATTATTATGGATTTAATTTAGTAGTCTTCTTATAATGTATAGTGAATTACCAGATGAGTTTATCTATATGATGATATTGTTTATTCTTGTAAGATTTAGATCTTTGGGATTATGTTGAGACTTCACTTACAGGTTGAGAACCTTTACGATCACATTCATCCTCTGATGATGCTAATGATACTTGATTAGGAGTGGGTGTGACACTCAAGGTTTGGACATAGGGCATAGCTAACCACACAAGGTTTGACAGGAAACTGACCACATAAGTGTTAGCAGCAAGGCACACATTTTAAATTTTCAATTATCATGTCCCAAGTCCCAAAATCAGTGATAAAACATATATGTAGCTATTCAAAATAGTATATATCCGGTACACGTCGCAAATCGAGACAAAATATGCTTTGTAGTTTAATAAAATATTCAACACTTTGAAAACACAATATATATATATATATATATGTATGTATTCAAATTGTAGTTATTGGATTGGTACTTCCTACCTGGTAGTTGGATTGGTGCCTCCTACCTAATAGTTTTATACAGTCAGGTAGTCTCAGTTTAAGCTCCTCATAATTCGTGCAACTCTATCAAATATATATATATATATATATATATTCAAATTGTAGTTATTGGATTAGTACTTCCTACATGGTAGTTGGATTGGTGCCTCCTACTTGATAGTTCTATACAGCCCGATAGTCTCAGTTTAAGCTTCTCATAATTTGTGCAACTTTGTCAAATATTCATTATTATAGGTCTCTCTCTCACTCTGTTCTAGTTGTCGCCTCCAAAAGCAAACTCAAGCTCTCTTAACTCCTCTTATATATCTATATGTGTAAAGGCTACAAACCCTATTTTAATAAATTTAAAAGAGTTGCAAAAATACCTTCCAACTCCTAAAATTTCATGAGTGGCCAAATTAAGTGCCTAAAAGTCACCAATATGCTCTCGTCTTGTTAAGACCAAAAATCTATAAATTTTGCCTAATAAATCACGAGTGAAATTTTGTCTGTTACTATTATCCTTTTATAATTTATTTGTTTTTCCATTTATGTAATTCATTTATTATAAACAAAATACAAAGTCTAACAATCTACCCACCTTATTATATTTTTTCATCCTCAAAATGCTTAAAATGTGCTTTAATCAATTAAATTCGTTATATTAAAAAATACCAAATATTATACCACCATGGAAGATACTCTCTCTCTCTCTCTCTCTCCCCCTCGCGCGCGCACGTGCTTTTTATATATATACAAACCTCCGTGAAAAATCAATTTGTATTATAATTCTAATTTATGGGATAAATTTGAGGAATGAAGACCAGAGGTCTACCATAACTCTTCGTAATTAGGAAGTAACTTCTGGGACAAAATTGAGAAATGGAGACCAAAAGTCTACCATAACTGTACATAATTGGGAAGAAACTAGGTAAGGCGAATTTGGTATGACCCACCTCTACACTAAAAAATCCATAGGCATCATTAACCCTTTCCCTTTAACCCCCAATTCGTCCCTCCCACTAAATCCTTTGGAGTCAATCCTAGTGGTTCACTTTCTTTCATTGTCATCCACCATCTATAACAACCCCCTTCGCCACTACCAACTCATGGCCACAACAAAAACCATTTTTTTGGTGCACCATCAATTGTGATTGCAAGCTATCATTAGTGTTTTAAACTCTATGTTAAGCCAGAGCCTTACTTTGCATAATAATGCTCTCAATCGAACCAATGCTCTCTTCTTCTATCGCTGCCAAGAAGATTGTTACTAATTTCCCATCGATTATTTACATCCTTCATTGATTTCTAATATCATCAGGAGTGATGACATCTTCTAGCGAATTATTCAAGAGATTGTATGTGGTGTTGAGGTAGGTGTTTTTTTGTGGGGGCGTGCAATAATGTGTGGAGTGGGGTGGGAAGGGATAAGAGTGGATGGGAAAGGAGTGTGATAGGGTGAGGTTTGGGGTAGTAGTGGTCAGACTACGTAAGATCACCAGTATTGGATAGAGGAGGGAGGTGTGTACATGTGTGTATGTGTGTGTTAAGAGATCGAGAATAGAAAGAAAGGGGAAGGGCAGAGGGGCAGCGAGAATAGAAACTGGGTTAGGATTGGGCACCAAAGGGTAGACTAGTTGGGAGGAGGGTCAAAAGGGTAGTGGGGGTTGGGACACTAAACATATTTTGACCAAGTGATTTTCATCATTTATAATTTAAGGTTAGATTAGGAATTTTGAGAATTTATCCTTTGACTTAGTCAAGGGAGGCAAATCTAGTACAAGAATAAAAAAGTAAAAAGTAATTAATGTAATTTGTCACAACCGAGGGCTAGTTTGTGTAATAAACTCAAATTTTAGGGGTGATCATATCAATTACCCTTAAAATATGAAAAAGCAACATGGGGTAGTGGACGCCCATCACTTGCTATAACGTTCTACCACCAACAACAACGTTTTCTGCCAAGAACAGTAACTTTATCTTCACACACACACTAAAAACAAAAACAACCAAATTAAAAATTAAAAAAAAAGGCGCTCTCAATTTTTATTTTGACAAAAAAAATTGGCAGGAAAGTGACGAGGTAGCACTCATACTTGTATTATTTTTGTTATAATATTTATCATTTGTATAATTAGATTGTCTTCCTTTGATGGCTTTTTTTTTTTATAATCACCAAAATTTACCCCGTCTGCTAAAAGTGAACGTATACTAGGCCATAGGAGCTTGGCCTCTTAAGTTTTTAAAATTTTTATTAGGTTTATATATTTTGTTATATTTATAGTATCAAAAAAATGTATTGACTCTCTTAAAATTTTAAAATTTTTAACTTAACTCTCTAAATTTTAAACAAAAATTTTACCACGGTCCATACTCAACAAAATTTTTGAGTCGCCCAAATTCTCCACTTTCCCTTGATTTTCAAATTTTGATCTCTACTATTATTTTTGAGATTTGATACCATTATTCAAATCAACGGTTGTTTAGAGAGACGCGTAGAACGCATCACACACCCCAGGCGACAAAATCCAACTCTCCACCCTACCCCGCCACGAAAAAAAATGTAGAACTAAAATTTTATAGAGAGAGAGAGAGTTGCCGGAAATGCCGCCGCCGATTCGAGCTCCGGATAGTTTCTGCCAGTAGTGTCATTATCCCGGAACTCCACAGAGAAAATGCGAGAAACTTTAGCTAGTCAAAAAGAAGGCACTATAGACCCAACTACCACAAAGAAGACAACTTCCGAAGAGCAGCAGCTAGATGATGAAGAGGGTGTGGAAGTAGTACTGGTCCCACCACCGTCCTCGGTGGCCGGCCGTACTCGATCTCAGGCAGGGTCGCGGCGGGTGGCCCCAACAACAGACGGTGGCGCCACCGCCACAGCTAGAACCAGAACCACCACCGCTGTGGTACAAGTAGAGAAAGCACTGCCCAACGGAGATCTGTACAGGGGCACATTTTGGGGGAAAGTGCCCCACGGGAAGGGGAAGTACCTGTGGGCGGACGGGTCCATGCACGAAGGGGAGTGGAAGAGAGGGAAAGCTAACGGCAAGGGCAGGTTCTCGTGGCCATCGGGAGCCACCTACGGGGGCGACTTCAAAGCCGGCCGTATGGAAGGCCTCGGCACCTTCCGCGGCGCCGACGGCGACACCTACCGCGGCTCCTGGGCCGCCGATCGCAAGCACGGCTTCGGCGAGAAGCACTACGCCAATGGCGACGTCTACGTCGGTTCCTGGAAGTCCAATCTACAAGACGGGGAAGGTAGGTACCTGTGGAAGAATGGGAACGAGTACATTGGGGAGTGGAAGAATGGGGTCATCTCAGGTAGAGGGGTTTTGATTTGGGCAGATGGAAATCGACACGAAGGGAATTGGGAGGACGGTGTGCCCAAAGGGACCGGAGTGTTCACGTGGCCTGATGGCAGCTCTTACTGTGGCACTTGGGGCAATAACTTCTTGCATAATCAGCAGCAGCAACACCAGTGTTTGGTGTTGCCTGCGAGAAAGAGGTCGTCGGTGGATGGTGGGAGGAGCAGTTTGGTGGCCGAGAGGAATGTCAGCTTTCCGAGAATCTGCATTTGGGATTCCGACGGCGAAGACGGGGATATTACTTGTGATATTGTAGACAATGCGGAGGCTTCAATGTTTTATAGGGATGGGAATGACTCTCCTTGTGGAAGAGGAGCTGAGCAGTTGAGGAAGAGTCCTTGTTGGTATGAAGGCGCTGAGGTTAAGAAACCAGGGCAGATGATATCAAAGGGCCATAAGAATTACGAATTGATGCTTAATCTCCAACTGGGTATCAGGTTTATTTTTGGATTCATTTGCTTTTTCTTTTAGATCTGTTGTATTTTGTTGGTTTTTGCCTTCTGTCAAGTTTTTATTGATTGTGATTCTTGTAGGTACTCTGTTGGGAAGCATGCTTCAATTACACGGGAGCTCAGGCCAGCAGATTTTGATCCTAAGGAGAAGTTCTGGACAAGGTTTCCACCTGAAGGGTCCAAGTGTACGCCACCACATCTGTCAGTGGACTTCAGATGGAAGGATTACTGTCCGATGGTGTTTAGGTATAAATTCTATGAGAAATACTTCAACTAAGCATTGTTTTTTGTTCTTATGTTTCTTGTTTTTTTTTTTTTTTTTTTTTTTTTTTTTTTTGCGGATTTTGAATGGATTTTAATAAAATATTTTGGATTGCCAAATATTGGAAGATTGAAGGTCTCATCACTTCATCAACATTATTGTAATAACTGCATTTTTGGGTATTTAGACATCTTAGGGAATTGTTTGCAATAGATCCTGCGGATTACATGCTGGCTATTTGTGGAAATGGTGCCCTCAGGGAATTGTCTTCCCCTGGGAAGAGTGGAAGCTTCTTTTACCTGACACAAGATGACCGATTCATGATCAAAACTGTGAAGAAATCTGAAGTCAAGGTTAGTTGCCCATAACCCTGACTTCTCATTTAACCAATGTCTGGAGAACAAGAAAAACAAGAGATACACACCAGTCAAATTGTAGAAACAGATTGGCTAATTGGTTATTATATTAGCCTCCTCTGCTGACATTCTCAATGTAACAAATTTGAATCCTGATTCATTAGATAGTCACTGCCGTTTCGCCATCCATGTTCAGGTGCTTATTCGGATGCTGCCAAGTTACTACCAACATGTTTATCAGCACAAGAACTCCTTGGTGACGAAGTTCTTTGGTGTGCACTGTGTTAAACCAGTGGGAGGTCAAAAGGTATGATTTTAGAGATTTATACTCCAGAGTTTGTGTTCTTCTGTTATGTTCACTAACAGTTGATTGCCACTGTCTCTAATTTGTCACGCTTGGAAACCAGACCCGATTTGTTGTAATGGGCAATCTGTTCCATTCTGAGTACCGTATCCATAAACGATTTGACCTGAAGGGATCCTCATATGGCCGCACGACTTATAAACCTGAAGAGGAGATTGATGAGACGACCACGCTCAAAGACCTTGATCTGAATTTTGTTTTTCACCTGCAACTGTCTTGGTTTGAAGAGCTTACGAGGTCAATATGATGCATTGCATGTGCATTTCCTTCTTTATGAATAGTTTAGATGAAACCTTCTCTCTCTAGGATGACCACAAACTGATGTCATAGTTCTTTCTCAGACAAATTGATAGAGACTGTGAGTTCTTGGAAGCAGAGAGAATCATGGATTATAGCCTTTTGATTGGTATTCACTTCTGTGATTACTACTCCTGCAATGACACAGATGTGTCACCTTTCAATATGCATTCTGGTAATGTCCTCTGTCTTCCGAACCCTTGTATGGTTTCTTATCTTGTTTTGCTCTCACAACTTAGTGAAGTACTGCTGTAGAAATTGGTAAGAAAATCACCGAGCATGCTACTATGTTGTGTATTTATATCAGGCAAAGAAGACTCACAACAAAATGAAAAGATTACATGCGGATATCATTTGTTTAAAGCAGAGCTGCAGGATAAGGACTGGATTCTAGATGGACGGTGTGTGTTTCTCTTTCTCAACCCTTCATTCTGAAAATTGTGCTGTGACCAACTAAACCAACTCTGTTAATATTATAGAATAACTTTCTGTCCCTTTTTAACCTTTTGTTCCCATGTGAAGTTCTGAATTAACAGGGACTTAATACGCAATACGGGAATTAGAAGATTTTGACTAGGTTATTTTACTCTGTTTCTTTTTATATGCTTGATTTTATGGGAAAGTGGTGGCAGGATCCAACTCAGATTTACTACAGATGCACCACCATAATCTCATGGGTAGGGCCTGTCCACTGTTGAGGCCTATACTGATCTGAATTCCAGCACC
Organism: Euryodendron excelsum; assembly: GCA_033060915.1. Classification (NCBI taxonomy): domain Eukaryota; kingdom Viridiplantae; phylum Streptophyta; class Magnoliopsida; order Ericales; family Pentaphylacaceae; genus Euryodendron; species Euryodendron excelsum. The sequence goes on along the minus strand of CM065383.1, from coordinate 32,297,099 downwards.
AGTGCATACGGACTTCCAGATCAAGTTTGACAATTAGATGCAAAATATTTTTATCTTGGGATATTGAGATTTGGTCATTATCTACAAACAATGGAAGCACCTGTTGAATTTTATTTCTTTTGCTCATTCAGGAGTCCTGTCTTTAATAATAGTTTGTGCCTTTGAATATGAGTTTTATTGGTTGGGAATGATTGTCGTGACTCATGTCATCAAGACATGACTTGGGATAGTTTGTAGACAATTGGTGTGAGTGGGGTCTTGTTGTTTTCCATACAGCGATAAAAGCATTTCTCATGAATTAGTCGGTTCAATTTCCATTGCTGATTGAGCAATCAAAGATGAATTGTGTTAATTGTTGACTTCCTGGAGGACAATCTTTCTACCGGTCAACGTGAAATTGGATCTTTTAAACCCTAATTGTCATCGGTTGAGGTAATTCATTGCATGGTAGCTTAAATTTCTGAATTTTAGCAAGCTGATGCTTGGTCATCTGCTAAATACTTATTGAAATAATATATATAAGTTATAATCATGGATAGAGGTTTGTGAAATTATACCACGATTGACTTCACATTGTTATTTTATATGGAAAGATGGTCCTGTTTGAGGGTATATAGTGTGGTGCTTAAATTTGTTGTGAATGTAGTATTTGATATTTCTGAATTTTAGCAAGCTGATGCTTGGTCATCTGCTAAAAACTTATTGAAATAATATATATAAGTTATAATAATGGATAGAGATTTGTGAAATTGTACCACGATTGACTTCATTTTGTTATTTTATATGGAAAGATGGTCCTGTTTGAGGGTATATAGTGTGGTGCTTAAATTTGTTGTGAATGTAGTATTTGATATTACTCCAAATTTGTTGCGAATGTATTTATGCATGTACTAAATTCCAAATCTTTTATTAATTTTGAAATATTTCAGGAAGCCATTTATCCGGTTAGGTGCAAATATGCCTGCAAGGGCAGTACGGGTATCCAGGATGGAATCTGTTCAGTACAGTGGGGGTGGTGGAAATATCGATTCAACAACCCCTCCACAGGGTGGTGGTGAGATCTTTGATGTAGTCCTCTGCTTTGGTATCATTGACATCCTCCAAGATTATGATATTAGCAAAAAGCTAGAACATGCATACAAGTCCTTGCAAGTGGATCCCACCTCCATTTCAGCCGTAGATCCGAAGCTCTACTCAAGAAGGTTGAGGGATTTCATACATAGAACCTTCGTCGAGGATCATCCGCAAGGGGTAGACTACTGGAAAATGAAAACGAGCTGAACCGATATTAAATTTTGAGTTGCTACCCCAAGAGCAAACGACTGGGATTCTCATATCTCCTGGCCACGAATGCCTGCAACTACACGGCCAAGCATATTGTTGGCTTGCATAGGAATTTGGGTTGGGTTTTGTGGCTGAATTTTTTAGATCAGCCATTTCCTTGATGATGGATGATGAATTTTTTAGATCAGCCATTCATCATCCAAACTGATGATGGATGATGAATTTTTTAGATCACGAATGCTCTGCAGGGATGCATATTCCTTGGAAAGAGCAAGCGATTGGAATTTTTTTTTTAATTAATTTTCTAAGGAAGTGTACAGTTGAAGAAAGGTGGATAATGAATTGAAAAGAATTCTTTCATGGACTTTTAGCGCCCCCCCCGGGTGCAAGAAAGAAAAGAACCTCGAGAGTGTGAATACTCTCTCTCTCTCACACACACACACACACACTCGCAGGCCACAGCATTCAAATTGGGTCTGTAACCTTTGCAGCGAGCAAACCATAAAAAGAAGAGAAAGCACCAGGATTTGTAGGTGCTTTGTTGCATTCATGTGCTTTCTTTCATCTGTAGAAGTTTGGAAAGTAAGGGTAGCAATAATGGAATTTAACTGCTTTTTGCTTCTTTTGAATCATATCACACCAGCTGTACGGCAAACAAAAGAAATTAAAGATGATGCAATATAATTAAAAAATTTATAAATTCTAAACGAAGTTAATGTTTTTATTTTAAAATAAAATACTTATTGTGATAGTTTTTTAATTATAAAAATATCATTATAGCAGCATTTTTGAGGGATTTGTTTTACAATTCTTCTTGAAAAAATAGAATTTCCAATTAAGACTTGAAGATAAAATTTCTTGCTTCCAACATTAAAAATTTGAGATAGAATTTCTTGATCCGAATATTCATTTTTTGTTTTTTCTTCAAAAAATGTTATTATTCTAAAAAATTTGTACAAAAAAATCTAACTACATGATATAACGATGATATTTTTGTAATTAAGAACTATCACAATAGATATTTTATTTTAAGGTGAAAAGCTATTATTCAATAATTACGTATGAATATTATAATTTTATAGCATTACCCATTTCCTTTTATTTATTTATTTATTTTGTGTATATCATGCTGACACGGTACAACTAACTAATAAACTAAAGGCACATAATCATGCAAATACTAATCGTTGCCAGTGTTGACTTTAAAATTTAGAATTTTCGTTCTAAAATAAGTCTTCATATTATTAACCTGTTGTACCATGTAAGATAACCACATGATACAACATTATAACCAATATTTTCTCATGAGGAGGCCAATCACAGCAGTGACCACGTAAATATGTCTAATTAGATTTATTTACTATGTATGCTTAGTGTTGCATGTACAAAAAGATTGATGTCCAGCTCCAGCATAGGGCAGGAGGTGTTTTATTTAATCAATTAATATCTACAATAAAAAAAAAATTAGGCATTTTTTTTTCAAAGGCAACAATTCTTTTCTGAAAGTTGGAAGAACAATGAAATTAGGTTAGAACTCAACAAACACTAGAGATAGATATATTGAATGAAATCTTAATATATGATTGAACTGCTGACAAAATTAAATGGCTCTTGAACTTCTTTTTGTCATTAAAAAAATGATGTCTTGCAGCTTTCATAAAAAAATAAAAAAATAAAAAATTTGGAGGTGAAATGCAAATAACTTATTGTTGGGTCCATCCAGCTTCAAAATTTCTTTATTCGATGGAATTATAGTTTTGAAATACCCATCCCTTTTTTCTAGTGTGAGCTACTTAACTATTTCTATAACAAAATAGGTATTTCATTATATCGCACATAACTATGGCGTAGTGTTTGCTTTCAAGCGTTCGAATTTATGATTTCAGCAATTTGTTATATTAAGAAACTAGTAAACTAAGTCAGGCGAACTACTGGGTCACCGAAATTTAATAAAAAGAAAACGGGTTGATTTGAGAGAGATTATTATGTCGAAGGAAAAAAAAAATTCCAAAAAAATTAATTGGTAGTTCCAGTTGGGTTTTATATACTCTTCCAGTGTGGAGTTTTGTATCGTACTACTTGCCCATAGTAGAAAAAAAGTTGTCTATTTGTTTTCTAGCCAATTACTGGTGGTGGTGCTAGTTTTCTTTAGGGTAATGCTATATAATCAGAAAAATAATACAGAATTTATCACAAGAATGATGTGGCTAAATTATATGCCTATCACTTTAAAATAAAAAACCTACCTAGATGCTTATTAATTACAAAACTGTCATCGCCACATTATACAGAATTTATCACAAGAATGATGTGGCTAAATTATATGCCTATCACTTTAAAATAAAAAACCTACCTAGATGCTTATTAATTACAAAACTGTCATCGCCACATCATTCTGATACAGATTTCTATATACAAATTCTGAAAGAATAACATTTTTCTTTTCCTTATGATTCGCAATACAATACAATATTGTCTTAGGTTTATTTCTCTCTATTCGCTATGGTCCACTAGTAGGTCTAAATTCTAATCCTTCTTATCTGGTTATCTGGTAAGCGCGTAAGGGGACCAGCTCCTTCTTCTAATTTTTAACAAAAAATTTAAAATTGATATTACATAATACGGGCATTTTACTAAAAAAATATTCGAATAGTCACATCGTTGAGTACAATACTCCCTATAACAGGAGAAAATATTCAATGCAATGGTGATACCACGTCATTATTGTTGACGTGGTATCATAAGTTAATAAAATCCATTCATGTTTGTATGTTGTAATAAGATGTCATATCAGTTAATAGGGTAATGTGAATAAAATATCTTAACTAACTTTTTAATTTTAGGTGATAAGGATAAAAATTATATTTTGCTGTATTTTTAATGGCTTGTAATATCACATCAGTATGATGACGTGATATAACCGCAATACTGAATATTTTCTCCTATAACACTGCTAGCGTAATGTGAAGAAAAAAATAATAATAATAATAAATAGTGAAGTAGGAGAAAAAAATGAGTTGCAGATAAAAAGACAAGTGTTATAAAACTAAAAGAACATAAAGCTAATAAAATAACTCAACACAAAGTATAGTGAATAATTCTTCAAAAACTATCAAATATTTATCATATTAGTTCTTCTGGAACTATTAGGGTTTGATCTTCTAGATTACCGAAGGCTTCATTATATTATAGAAAAAAAATGAATACGACTGTATCTCTCAATAGTTATCTACAGTCTTCGCTCTATCTCTCTTCTTTATTCTTTCTCTCTTCTTCTTCTGCTTCTTTCTTTCTCTTCTTCTGCTTGCCCTTTGATTTGTCATTCTCATTATTTATTTATAGATACGAAACACCGCGTAAGAACCAATGGCTTGCCGACAATGAGTTTTTATTGTCAAAGTCATTCATTGCAACTTTCACAACACTTCCCCTTGAATACTTTCTACAAACATATGCCTCATTAAAACCTTGCTAAAAAAAATTCAGTGAAAAAAACCATAGCAAAAGAAAAAAAGTACAATATTTTGTGTAGTACAAAATATTGTGGGTGCATTAAAACTGTCTCGTTAAAACCTTTTCAAGAAAAATCTTGTGAGAAAAACCGTTGGTAAAGAAAAAAGAGTATAGTATATAACTCTCTCTTATTCATACTTCTGGTATGTATTTGATAGCTTCTCGAACTTCACAATTGGTAGTGTTTCAGCAAATAAGTTCTCCAAATTGTTACTTGAAAATGTCTACTAAACACCAAGAATACCTCTTCTGAAGTTTATGCATATAAAAGAATTTTGACAAAATATACTTAGTTCTGTCATCTTTGATATAGACTCCCTTAATCTATATAATTATTATCTTCATATAATATCGTTGAGGTATTTTTGATCAAAGATAGTTAGCAACTTTCTTGAATGTGTTAGATCATAGAACTCAGCCCAATACACTCTCGACTTGCTTTATGAGTATTTCGAAGAAGTGATTCGAAGAAGTTGTTGTTCATATTTGTTTTAGAAATATAGCAGTCTCATTAGCAAACAAATACACCATGTGATAGAGTTTTATGTGGATAATAAATATAGCCTGCATCTGTATAGCCAACAAACTTGACAGTAACTCATCTGTATAGAATAATCCCATGTTTGTTATTCGTCGAAGATAACACAATGTGTGATTTACTCCATTCCATTGTTTTGGAGTTGGTACAAAACTATATCTTGCTAGTAGATTGACGGAAAATGTAATATCAGGTCTTTTGCATTTTGCAAGATACATAGGAACTCTAATAACACTATGACATGGTACTTCAAGACCAAGAATTTTTTCACTATCTTCTTGAGAATGAAAATGACCTTTCTGTATATCAAGTAATCAGACAACCATTGGAGAATTCTATGAATGAGCTTTATTAATATAAAATATTTTTAGTATATGTCAACTGATGAATAAAAATTTTTTTTGATAATTGCTTAATCTGCAAGATAAGACAATAATTTATTCTCCCAAGCTATTTAATTTTAAAGTTATTCTTTAAATACCTAATGACTTTTGTAATATCTTCAAGAGTACCAATAATATTCAAAAGTATCAACATATATTGCAATAATAATAAATTCTAATTCTAATAAAAATGCATGGACACATTATATTGCTTACATATTCTTCTTTCAATAGATATTTATTGGGATAATTATACCATCTGTGTCCAGATTGGTTTAACCCATACATATATCTTTGAAGCTTGATAAAATATAACTTTCAAGATTTTAAATTCTTCAAGAACTTTCATATACATATCATTACCTAATTCACTATATGAATAGGCTGTTATACATTTATTAGGTGCATATCCAGTCTTTCTGATACTAACAAACTAATTAATAATATGAATGCAATTGTATCCTTATAGAATAGAATTTCTCATCGTAGTCAATACTAGGTCTATGTGAGAAACCTTCTAGTACGAGTTGTGTTTTATATCGCACTATTTTATTTTCTCATTGCGCAAATACCTATTTATATTAAACCGGTTTTACATATTCAGGTGGGTGAACTACTAGTCCAAATACTTTACATATTCTGGTGTTTAGACTATAGGTTTGACATTTGCTGGTGTTTGGACTACAAGTCCGATATTTTCATCTTTTTGTGTTTAAACTACAAGTTCAAATACTTTACATTATGCTAATGAGTTTACTTCTAACTTAGTAATTTCTTTTCATTTTGATCGATCATATCAACATCAACATTTATCGATTGTTTGTGATCCAGTCTCTTCATTACTTCTAATAATTGCAAAAGCCACTTTGTCGTGCCCCAATTTTTTGAATGTGAGAAAAACAAGTGAGAAAAACACAATGTTCTCTCGTTAGAACTCATCCTCCTAGAAGGACGAGTGCTACTAGACTTGAATTTAAAATTGATTTGAATAAGGGCCTTTAGAAAAAGTTTTGGAGTCGCCACCTAACTTGATTAAGGTGAGTTAGGTCACCTAAAACTAAATGCAATCCGAAAAATAAACTTAAGATTTTTGAAAAGATTTTGAAAAACTTCCTCAAGAGAGGATTTTTAAGAAAAGAGGTTATTTGAAAACCTTTAGAAAGATTTAAGCCCTTTTTGAAAATAACTCCGTTTTGGTCTTTGAAAACTATAATTTTAGGTTTAGAGATTGGTTACATATAGGGAAGACATCCTAAGATCATCACCCTACCTCGCCCTTTTCAGTACCTACATGTTCATTTACCCTAAGTTTACTCAATTAGAATCTTTGATTAACAATTGTCCGATTATATCCACTTTGAAAGAGATTATAGAAAGAAGTTTGATATGATGGATGACATGCAAGTGCAAGAAAAATATTGAATTTCGAAAATAGATTTGAAAAGAAGATTTCATTTTGAAAATGGATTTGAGAAGACTTGATTTGAAGTTTGAAAGAAAGTTTTAGAAATTGAAAATTGAAAATAGATTATGGAATTGAAGATTTTAAACAGATTATAGAATTGAGAATTTGAAAAAGGTTATGACCGCACCGATAAGGGTTACCTACGTATCTCTTTACTATGAATCAGATCAATCGTAGTTTGGACAAGAGTCCAATTGAAAATAAAAACTTTGAGATTTTTAAAAAGATTTGATTTGAAAAATAGTTTGATTTAAAAGAAAGTTTGATTTGAAAAAGGGTTTGATTTGAATTTGGAATAAAAGGTTTGAAATCGAGATTTGATTTAAAATTGAACCTAGTCTTAGAATTAAACTTGGAAAAGGGTTTGAACTTTGAAAAAGAATTTGGACTTGATCTAGAAAAGGAGTAGAGTTTTGAAAATGTTTTAACTTATATTGAAGTTAGAAAACCATCTTGGTTTAGAAAAGAGTTTTAAAAAGGAGTTGAAACTTCCTAACTAGGGTTAGGGTTGAACTAGGTTTAGGTATCCTAGAGCTTAGCTAACCTAAGATTGGAGTATGTAATTAAATTAGGATGGTTTGATCTAGATTTTAAAGTTTGATTTGATTTTAGAAAACTTAGAATTAGGAAAAATGAGGTTTAAGAAAGGTTCGAAAGGATTTATTTTGATTTAAAAACACTTGACTTGGAAAAGGCTTGTAAAGATTTGAGTTGATTATTTGATTTGAAAGAATTTAGAAAGTCAAAGTTTAGAAAAGATTGAATTTTGGAAAGTTTTGAATTCAGGAAAGTTTTAATATAAGAAAGTTTTCAAATTAGGAAATTTTCATTTCAAGAAAGTTTTATTTTTAGGAAAGATTTGAATTTGAAAAGTTTTGAAGTTAGAAAGTTTTGAGTTTAGAAATATTTAAAATTAGGAAAGTTTTAGAGTTTGGAAAGATTTGATAAGCTAAGATTTAAAAAGTTGAGATTTAGAAGTGTTTGAAATTAAGGAAGATTGGAATTAGTAAAGGTTTGAATTAAGAAAGATTTGATTCCTATTTCTTAAAGTAGAAGATTAGATTTTATTTCTAAAAATTAGATGATTCGATTTTGTTTCTAAAATTGGAGGATTTGATCTAATTTCCTAAATTGGAAGATTGGATTTGACATGGAATTAGAAATGTTGAGTTTTGAAAATCTTTGATTTGGATATCTATGATTTGGTATGGAAAAAGAGATTTTGAAAACCTATGATTTGAGGCAAAAGGGGAAGTCATGTTTTTAGAAAAGAGAACTAGGGTTTTCTAACCATGGAATCTAAGGTTTGACTTGGGCTTCAAGGTAAAGAGTTTTTGAAAAGTAGAATCTTTGAAAAAAGAGTTTTTAGAAAGGAAGCTTGAAGAGAGTTTTTAGAAAGTGAATTTTTAAAGAGTGTTTTTAGAAAGGAGTTTGAAAAGAATTTTTAGAAAATAAATTTTTGAAAATAGTTTTTGAAAAGAAGTTTGAAAAGAAAATTTGGAAAGGGATTTGAATATAGACTTTTGAAAACCTTTTAAATATCTCACGTTCCTAAAGCAATTCTAACCATGAAAAAATTAGAAACATTCTAGGGTTGTGATTTTAAAAACAACATGAATTTGAAATATGGACCATCATGATCACTTTGAATATCACACTTTCTTAAAATAACCCTAACCATGGAATGACTAGAATCATCTTAAGATTGTGGTTTTGATGAAAAACAATTTAGGGTTTACATCCAAAATATGAACCTTGATAGTCACAATGACTATAACACTTTCCTAAAACAACCCTAACCAGGGAATAGTTAAAATCACTTTAAGATTGTGATTTTGAAAACAAGATTTTGAATGCAAGTTTTGAAAACGAATTTGAATAGATGTATGAATATGATATGCACAATGCAAAAAGAGTCGTGAACATATAAGGTTAGGTTTCACCACATAATTAAGGGAGCCAAATCCACACAGTCTAAGGTTGAACTAGAAAAAAGGCCTCGACATGGTGACTTTCAACAATTCTTCCTAGGCATAAACCTGGAAGTTCCTTATTTCAAGCATGCAAGAAAGGGGCGTAGAAGATGGGAGACTAAAATAGAAGAAACCCAAGTGGGTTAGGAGAGAGAAGAGAGAGGGGGGAAGTACATAAACATAAAGAGAAAACCAAACTCAAATTCTTCTTGCTTTGTTTGCTTTGCTTTAATTGGATCTCAAGAGCTTCAAACTGGCAGCACTTGAGTCTTCAATGGCTTGCTTTGAGGCTGGTGTATGAGTGTATGGAGTTTATATAAGCTAGGGTTATAGTCTATAGAGGCTAGGGCTTGAAGTGGCTTGAAGGAATTTGGGTTTGGAGAGGATTCGAACTCTGTTTTTAGAGAGGCAGCATTTCTGGATTGAGATTTCAGACCTTTTTAAGCGGCCCGGGGGGGGGGGGGGGGGGTGTCTGTATTTATAGACAACTTAAATCGACCTGGCACTTGTTGCAGTGGCGCTAGGCTTAAATTTACACAGATGCCACTACTAATGGCCCCAAGCCAATTTTTGGCTTGGCACCACTACTAGTGGCGTCAACCACTTAGGAAAGTTTTTTAGGCTGGCAAGAAATATATCTTTTGACCCTTGGTACGCAAGGCAGAAAATTTGGGCCCTTATCCTAGTGACTACCATGTAATTTTTGGCTTGGCTCCACTAAAAGTGACTTTGGAAGGTCCAAAAATGTTCTGGGAGGCCGGGAATGATCTGGAAGGCCAGAAATGAGTAGAAACCTTTGAAATAGTGTCCTGGGGGTAACGGGCTTGAAAAACAATATTGAGATTATTGAAATGGTTGACCAAGCCACTAAGGGCAAAACGGTCTACTAGATCGAAAAACCACCGGAATGGACTTGGAATGTCCCATGAGAAGGCTTGAAGGTTAGAAACACTAACTAGAATGTTTTGAGGGATTGCTGGTTTGATACCTAGAGCTAGTGTGGTTGGAAAAGATGACCATCCCACAAGGGGCAAAATGGTCATTTTGTACCGGGCTTACCCAAATTGACTCGGAATGATCTGAAAAGGCGTTGAAAGGTTAAGGATACTATTAGAAACATCCTCGGAAGATAACCGGTTTGATACCTAGAGCCGGTATGGTTCCCGGACGCAATGGAGTGCCTAGGGGCAAAATGGTCATTTTGACCGGATGGTCCTAGAACCGATCCAAAACCGAGTGGAAGGCACTTAAACATGCTAGATTATCTTTGAGACAATATTGGAAAGGTGGATTAACTGCTCTAAGGACTTAGGTACTTTCTCGAGAAACAAGTCAGATTGAATTAGACTAGGATGATGCCTTAGGGGCATTTTGGTCATTTAGCTTCCAGAGGGCTCAATGGACCCGGGAAGCGACTTATGGACTGGATTGGAGTTTGGAGGGCAGTTTGAAGTCTAAATGTGTATGTGTATGTGATGTTTGAAAGTAAGCTCGGTCGGCCCGAAATCTCTGAGTGAGCAAAAATGGGGTGCTTACACACTTTAAATAAAAAGATGTTATTGACAACAATAACATTTCTATTTCATTGTTCTCCTGTATTCACATTATTATTCATTGAGATCTCATTATTTTCAGGTACCATTTCCTCTACAGGAGATATCTCCTCAAGAGGTTCCTTTTTTAGGGATTCTGTCATAGGAGTTTCTTCAAAAAATTTAGATGATGGAGATTCCTTTTCTAGAGATTCATTAAGAATTATAGAAATAATTTCCTATCTCTTCAGGAATTTGCTCTTCAAGAGTTCATTCTTCAAGAAGTTTAGAAATTATTGTTTCTTCAGGAACACCAATTTGCTCATTTTGTCATACTTTTCTCTTTCTTAGAGTATGACGTTTGCACCGACAGACCTCTCACGCTTCAAGCGTTTTGAAATCATATACTTCCATATTAACAGATTGTCTTGTAAGAACATCAATACGTACTAGAGTATTAGCAATTGGTATCGATATGATTTGATTACCTTCTTTGTATCGATGAATGTTTCAGGTGTGAATTTCATATTCACATTGACTTGTCCAAGGATCAACATGAGACATTTCACAGCATTCTAACTGATTCCACGTTACGTCTTATCTCCCCTTAATGGTAGAAAACTTGGCTCAACATAAGGACTATCAGTAAAATATAAGAGTTAACAGTAAATAAAAGATGTAACCATTATATATATATATATATATATGCATAAATGAGAGATATATTAGTCTCACAGAATAAACAAATAATTATTTGGTAAAAAGAATCTTCTGGTTCTTTAGCGGATGTCTATGAAAATTTTTAATTATTGGATGTATCATTGTTGATCCCGGATGACCAAGACAATCATGCCAAAATATAAAATTCTTTTGCGGTCAAATTACTTCTGGTGTATCACTTCAGATGTTGTCACTGTAGATAATCCATAAATGTTTCTGTTGTATCACTTCAAGTGATTTCACAATACAAAAATCTTTTGGGTAGAAAAAAAAAAAAACTTCTAATTTATCACTACAGGTGATCCCAATATAATATAACTCAGAAGAAAAGCAGCAAGTTTCTTTATTATATGCTTCTGGCATGAAAAAGAGAAGTAATATAAATATATTTTTCAAACTAAGCAAATATCTTGTACAAGGCATCATCAACATAAAATTTTCTTATTCTTGGCAATATTATGTTAGCTCTTCTAGAGCATAACTCTGCTAGAGCTTAGCTTGTCTAAAGCCTTCAATCAATTTTGTAATGTCTGATATTGTTTTAACATTAATTTTAGCTAATGTTGAGTTTATGAAATACTTTTTATTTAAAAAATTGTGTGCATTCTGGCACTGTCTGCTAGACATATATCCTCCCCATTCATCTTTGAAATAATAAAAGTATTAGTATGATATATGCCTTCATATGCTAAATATATATGATTTCTCATATAGAAATCTATTTAATATTTAATCATCGTACTACATAGATACGTGACCAATGAAACATATTCATAATTCTTAGGAGGTTTATTTGGTAAACCTTTTTATATTTTATTTTGCTCACATATTATTCCATTTCTGATGGCATTTACAACTTTTAGGGAATATCCAGAATTTCAAAGATTATTACATTGTAATCACATCTGCGACAATGTCCATGACCATTAAATTTACATTTTTTTCAGGAAATTATATAAAATTTACATTTACTAGCTAATCATAGCTCTCAACTTCATGCGCTACACCACACCAGATCAATACCATTCATTCATCACTACAAAGATGGATACATATTATAAATTGCACTATTCTCATAAAGATGATATAACAATAATGAAAACGTAGGAAAAAAAATAAGAGACAAAACTAAAATAGTGTGGGACTAAAAAATAGTATATATGAATAATAACTAATTTATTTAACTATTTATCCTTATCTTTTATTATATTTACACAATGTGCCATTAGAATACAATATATTATTTCAGAATATTTTTTTGAATTAACATTCTCGATATTGCTATTGCTGGAGCACGTTCGAGGCATAAAATATAAATATATTTTTCTATCATATCTTCATCAGGAAGATTTCCTCCACATCATTTTCATTGTGGACTTATTTAAATAATAAAAATTGTACTTCATCAACACTTGTAAATTATTGCAACTCCAGGTGCACTCAATCATAGTTTTGTAACTTCAAGTGTATTCAACCATAATCTTACAACTCGAAGCACATTTATTAATAATCTTACAACTTCAGATGCATTTATTGATAATCTTGCAACTCTAGGTGCATTTAATCATAATAATCTTATAAAAATTATGGTCTTCTAACACTCGTATTTTTCTTTATAGAAAAATTTGATGACAATACTATGCTAAAAAATAGGCAGCATCCATAATAAGTATAGTTAAATAATAGCAACAACATAAATTAAAATAACAAAAATTAAAACAGTGACAGGCGGCAAGCCGACCTTATAAAACAACAATAATTAAATAAACAACGTGCATGCATTAGTAAGCATTCTACAGGAATTAATTGTATTTTCAAAGTCCATTACTTTTAGATGACTTTTGACATAAAAATTTAAAGGAATACATTTAATAAAATGCAATTGCAATAATACAGTTTATTAACAATAAGTTAATGATCATATAAAACCTCTACCGGACATATTAATGTTAGGTGACTATTATGATAAAAGAGAACAAATCCATGAAAAGAGAACCAATAGAATTTTTAAAAGTACTGCACAATATACTATTTATTCAATATTGTATATTATATAATTACTGTGCAATCATTATTTATTAATAGTAAAATCACTATTCATAAATAGTAGTTATACTATTCATCTTAATATTTATCAATTATAAATAGTCAGAGTACTGTTGATGAATAGTACTCATTACTATACCATTCATCCCATATATATAATATTACTATTCTGATTAGATCTAGATTTTTGTCCAAATTTAAATTATCTATAACTTTCAATCTAAATATCAAAATATGGTCAAGCCACATGTCTATGAAAAACTATTGAAATAAGGATTTCAGATCTATAAATATCATAAGCCAAAAATTCAAAATCTATGAGAAAAACCAATAAAGTTTCAAATTTTAAAATTTCTTTTTCAAATCTACGTCAAACGGGAAGGAGTTTTCTTATGAAACTTCACTGATTGAATCATGTTATTATAGGCTATAACATAACAAAAAAAATAGGCCAATCCGAGATCGTTTGGCTGAACCGCCATTAAAACTTAACCAAAGCTTTACGAAGAAAATAGTGTACACAAGCAGGAAAGCACTTTTTGTGGCTCTGATACTAAGGTTAAAAATATAATACGCAACGAAATTAAACTAACAATAAACATACCTTAGATCCGGTGTAAACCCAAATAAAGTTTTACGTGCTATATCCACAGATTATTTGACATGGTGAAGAACACAAAAGAAACAAATTTTACGAGCACTTCAAGTCTCGTGCTGATAACATGTTATAAAACTAAAAAAATATAAAGCTGATAAAATAACTCAACACAAAGTATAGTAAATAGTTCTTCAAAAACTGTCAAATATTTATCATATTAGTTTTCTTCTAGAACTATTAGGGTTTGGTCTTTTAGATCACCTAATGCTTCATTATATTATACAAGAAAAATGAATACAACTGTATCTCTCAATATTTGTCCAGAGCCTTCTCTCTGTCTCTCTTCTCTATTATTTCTCTCCTCTTCTTTTTCTCTTTCTTTTCTCACTTCTTCTTCTACTTCTTTCTCTCTCTTCTTTTGCTTGCGCTTTGGTTTACCATTCTTATTATCTATTTATAGATATAAAACACCGCATAAGGATCGATAGCTTGTTGACAATGAGTTTCTATTGTCAAGATCATCTATTGCAACTTTTCACAACAAAGAGACAATTTTCGTTTTATGTAAAAGGTAACCATCAAAATTATATTGACAATCCTAAAGAGGAAACTAAGAAATACTCAAAGCTTCTCCTTTGAATTATCTTCTTTTTTTTTTAAGTACATAAAAATATATATAGAGATAGGCTACTCCACACATTTGCCAGAGTATATTATCTCTCTGCACCACACAACCATCTGTAGGATACTCCACCTCATCTATGTCAAGACTGAAACTTAGGTCCTACCATATAGTCTTGGTGCTAAAAATAGGTTTAGCCTCATCGAAGGGCTATAAAGACTCGAATCCAAGCATTGAGTAGAAAATTCAAGTTCTTACCTACTAAACCAATCACTCGGTGGTTCTTTGAATTATCTATGCTATTTTACACATAGAGAACATCATTTTGGATTGATCTTTTATTTAGAAGTCATGTCAGGCATTTTTCTTAAAACAAAAAAAAAAAAAAAAACCAACATTCTATTGTGATGCTATTGTTTATAGTTCTTATTAATTTGTGGTATAATAAGAAGTACACCCCTATTGAAATTTTAAATTTGTAGTATTTATTTAAATTATTTGATAACTTGACGTAACTAACTTAAGGAAATAGAGATTAGTGAATGTATAATAATAATTACCCATTCATGGTTAAGAGTAAGCTTGTCAGTGGACCGAGTCTGGCCTAGATACGATAGACCCAGATTCAATTCAGATCCGATAAAACACAAATCCAATCTAGATCTAGATCTTGTAGATCGAATTTTACTAGTGCAGACTTGATCCATTATCAAACGAATCAAACCTAGACTCGATCCATTACTTCTTTTTTTCCTACATGTGAAAAAGGATGATTTCATCAAAGACCATCCTCAAAGATTATGCATTCTATTTTCTTGGGTCTCCATTGCCGGCGAGGTTATGACCACCGTACTCGGTTACCGAAATCTATTCTGATGCTCCCACTGTTGCACCTCCTCCTCCTTCATCTTACAATTTTGCCTTCCATTTATGCCCTTGATATTCTCTTCGATTGCTTTAATGCCACCACCACCGACTTCATCAACCTCATCAATAATGCTCGGGTGAACTCATCGGTGGTGCGACTGACCAATGACTCGATCTATTTCTCCATCAATCTAGCCTTTTACCAATCTCAAGTTCAAATGAAACCCAATTCCAATTCGATCGTGATTTCTTCATTCTCGACCTCGTTCTTCTTCTCTATCTTGCTGGAGATCAGTACGAGTCTTGGCTTCAGCCTCGTCTTCGTGCTCTCCAACTCCACCTAACCTAATTGGGCTCTGTCAAGTCAGTACCTCGGCCTCTTATCCAACGAGGCTCTGTCCTAGGTGTCGCCCCTCCCCCCCCCCCCTCTCGGCGTTGAGTTTGACATCGGCCAAAACCCTGAATTCAACGATGCAAACAACGTTGAATGGCTAGGATTAAATTCGATGGGTCTTGTAAGCACCTCATTTTTGCCCGCTCGGTGATCTCCAACCCGACCAGACCTAGTTTTGAAACATCACAACACATGCGAGCCCAAGATGGGTCTTTCAAACTCCAATCCAGTCAACTAGTTGCTTCCTAGGCCCACAAGGCCCAATCGAAGCCATAAAACACCATCATGCCCCTAGGCATTCCAGGCAGCTTTTTAAGATCGGGCAGTCTTGGGAACCAATGCCATCCAGGTAGCTTCCCGAGATCAGGTGAGATCGGGTGATCTCGGGGACCAACACCTTATCAAATTCCAAACGGTTCTCTTCTGGCGCCTACTAGCCCGGCAATGTAGAATGTCCATCATTTGGTAGTTCTTCAAGACCAGGCATTCTCAGATACCAACACCACTATCACAGGTAGCTTTTTTAGACCAGGCATTCTCAGAAACCAACACCACCTTACAGGTAGCTCTCTAAGACTGGGAGGTCTCAGAGACCAACACCGCACAGGTAGTTTTTAGAGGCTGGGCGGTCTCGGGAACCAACACCTAGGTCAACACAGGCGCCTGCCTCTTGGGCCTCCAGGCACGTTTTGAGAAAGTTTAAAATCTCTCAAAATGGTAAATCCACCTTTCCAAAATGCTACTAAGCATTTAGGCGTACTCTGCACGCCATTCGGTCCAATTTCGGTCCCATTCTAGCTGACTCAGGTTAAAATGACCGTTTTGCCCCAGAACACCCCAGCACTGCACAAATCCCACCGAACAGTGAAAGACTCACTCGGGATCATCCCTAGATGGCTCGGCACGCTTAATATAACATTCCGATCTATTCCTGACCATTTTCAACCAAACTCAGCCAAAATGACAATTTTGCCCCTAACAACCCGAACACACCCCAAAACAGCACCGATCCTAGGATTTTGAATGGCAGGTCTTGTCATACACCCCTGTTTAAGCTAAAGAGGACCTTACGATACTAAACACCCTGACTCGATAAAAGTTCCCTAGAGTGTCTTACAAACGTTCCGCCAAAATTACATTTTCTCCTAATTCCCTGGTTATAAGTACCGTCAAATGACTTAAGAAATGCGTAAACTAAAGAATTTCCGAAAGCTCGCCCATAGGTCTTTCCATCGATACGGCTCGGTAAGATAGATTGCTTCCTAAAGCTCCTCATCGCGTGGCTTGAAAACTACTACTTTTAGCAACCCCTGGAGCGTCTCACAGACGCTCCGCCAAGGTTGACTTTTCCTCCAATTCTCTGATTAAAACACACTGTCAAACGACTTGAGAAATGCGTAAACTAGGGAAATTCCAAAGGTATTTCCAAAGTACTTTCCATCGGTACGGCCTGATCGGAAAGGTCGTTTCCCGAAGGCGCCGATCATGCGACACAAAATAGCTACATTCGAACTCTCACAGAGCTATCACAGACGCTCCGCAAAAATGCAATTTTATGCACATTTTCCGAGACGATATCTCAAATTTTCAAACATCATTCAAACTTTTTGAAAACACGAAAGTTCACAAGAAATCCAAGAGAACACCGTGGATGTAATCGATTCTTCCGAAACCTTCCCAATTGGCTTAATTATTGAGGCAAAGTTTAAACGAACACTCCCGATGACGGAGGGTATGCTACATGCCCCCAAATTTTGATCAAATCAACCAAAGTTTGATCAACCGTTAGGATTTAGCTAGTATTATGGGTGCCATGTGGCATTTTGGCAATGGAACAATACTGAACATGCTCCTAGGCAAAATTTGCCCCGGCGCATGTAGCATATGCGCAAGGCTTCTTCGAGGTTACCTATAAATACTGGCATCCCCCTTTGCATATTCTAAATTCGAAATTGATAGCGAAGTTCTGTAAAAACTGCTCCAGAATCTCGAATTCCTATATATATCTCACACCTCCAACACTTAGGCCAGATTCCACCTCCCCCTAACCCATACACTTCACCTACATAGCCCTACACACCATAAAACTCCTCCTTCTAGCCCCTCAAGCACACTTAAAGTCTTCCAAGCTAGAGTCTAGACATCTATAGAAGATTGCAAGTGCATTGAAGGCAAAAGGTGGTATTTCTTTTATATTCTTGTCTTCCCCCATTCCTCTCTTCTCCCTCCTAGCCTACTTAGGCTATTCTCTATTTTAATCCCCATCTTCTACCCCCCTTTCTTGCATGCTTAAAGCAAGACGGCTCTTAGTTCATGCTTAGGGGAAAGTTAGTGAAAGCCACCGTGTAGGGGGATCTCTCACTAGCCTACCTTAAGATGGTATGACCTTGGAGCCCTTTGATTATGTGGTGTAACTTAAAGCCTTGTATGAATTCATGACCCTCGTGCATATTGTTATCTTGTTCATGTCTTGTGTGCTTGGCTTTATTTTCATGTTCATAACCATGTTTTTCAAAGTTTACACTATTCTTATTTACATACCGTTTTCAAGCTTAATATTCCCTTCAAAGTAGTTCTAAGAGTTGGTCCCTTGAAGCTTAGAATAAGGTTCTAGGAAGTTATGCCTTAGAAAATTCCCCCATTAACCCCTAACTCCCATTTTTTCATCATTGCATTCCAACTTACATAAAAATGGTTTTCAAACTCTCTAATTCCCAAAGTTTTTATTCTCTCAAGTTTAGTGGTTGGAATGGCCCCATGGAACCCTCTCTTGAGTGGTCTCCCTTTTATATTGGCCATAGGAGCCCTAAATTGTTAGAATGGTTCCCTTCTCTCTTTATTCTTGCACAAAAATGGCTTTCAAAATCTTTGATTTCTAAGGTTTCTATTATCTCAAGTTTAATGGTTGTAATGGTCCCATGGAACCCTCTCTTTAGTGGTCTCCCTTTTCATTGGCCATAGGAACCTCAACTTGTTAGAATAGTTTTCTTTAAAAATGGTTCTCAAAATCTTCCTCTCAAAAATGGTTTTCAAAAATCCACTCTTTCCATTTTTACATTAAAAATAGTTTTTCAAAAGTTGTCATCGTTATGTTGATTTTTGAAATCCCTACTCTCGTCAAGATAAAGGTCATAATGGTCCTAAGAAAACCTTCTTTGAAATGGTTTTCAAACACCAACCATATAAACCATATTCTTAGCTAAAGTAAAATTTTTATGGAAATGATCTTCAAAAGAGCTGTCTACCAAAGTCATTTGCATGACATGATTTGTTTTCTAAAAACTCGTTTCAAAAATATAAAAAACCACCTTTCAAAACCATTTTCCAATCCAACCTTAGGTTAACTTGACCCTAGTTATCCAACACTAGGTTAACTTGACCCTAGTTATCCAACCCTAAGTTAACTTGACCCTAGGTTACCTTAACCCAAGGTTAACCAAACCCTAGTTGATTAACCCTAGGTCACCCCAACCCTAAGTTCACCAAATCCAAGTTAGTTAACCTTAGGTCACTCCTAACCTTAGGCTAACCCAACCTAGGATAGTTTACTTTAAGGTTCCAACTCATGGACCCCTTTTAAATGATCTTTCAATTCAAAACTATTCTCATAACCCATTTTTCCAAAAACCTCCTACTCTCCTGAGATTTTAAAAACCGACTCCATAACCTTTTCTAACACTCCTAACCTCCATCTTTAAATTATTTCAAGAATGTTTTCAAGAACTCACAATCCTAAGGTGTCCCTACCCCTTCTATGGTTAGGGATTCCAAAGGAAGGTGATATATCAAGAACAACCTCCAAGGTTGTCCATATTAGGGTTCCAAAGTCGTAAGTGTTTTCAAAAACCACTTTCGAAACCTTGTCAAAGACAAGTTTATTAAAATACTCCAAAACTCAACCTCCAAAGTTTTCAAAACAAGACTCCAAAACTTTTCTAAAGCTCCCTTGAGTTGTTTCAAAATCACTCCAAAATCCCCTTGATTCAAATTTAAGAACATTCAAAATCATTTTCAAATCCAATTTCAAAATATTTCAAACATCTCAAGTCCTATTTCGAAGGCCTTTTGCTAAAACTCTCAAGTTTTCTTTTTCCAAAGACCACAAAGCATCTTCAAAAACTTTCCAAAGACCTCAATGGGTCTTTAAAACATTCCAAAGGCCCTAGTGAGCCTATTTTCCATCGGGCTCTTGCTCGAACTACGAATGACCTAATTCTCGCCAAATGAGATACGTTGGCAACCTAAAATAGTGCGGCCATAATTTCTATTTCAACCCCAATTCCCTTCTTAAAAATTTCTACCAATTCCAAGTTTCTATCTCAGACCCCTTCAAAACTTTCATATTTTCAAATTTCTTCCAAAACTTACATCAGGCATCATTCATCCGAAAAGTGATAACTAAACCCCGTTTTCAAAATTCTAAAGTGGATATTAAGTGGATAATGGTAGCCAGTTATTCTAGTGAGTGAACAAAGGGGGATTAGACATGTGGGTACCGAAAGGGTAAGGTAGGGTAATGATTTAAGGATATCTTCCTTACACGTAACCAACCCCCGAATCATAGATTTCTATTTTCGAATGACCAAAATGGAGTTACTTTAAAAAAGAGCTTAAAACTTTCTAAAGGTTACCAAACAACCTATTTTCTCAAAAACTCTCTCTCGAGGGAGTTTTACAAAACCTTTTTCAAAAACCCTGAATTTAATTTTCGAATTAACACTTAGTTTTAGGTAACTTAACTCACCTTAATCAAGTTAGGTGGCAACTCCTATTTTTCTAAAATGCCCTTAATCAAACTAATTTCAAGTTCAAATCTAGTTGCACTTGTCCTTTTAGGAGGATAAGTTCTAATGACAAAATTCTGTATTTTCCCAAGCCGAAAGGACCCGGTGGTCTAAAAATCGAAGCGCGATAACTGGCGACTCTGCTGGGGACTATTTAGAAGGTTAGGCCATTATCATGTCTCTTCACCTTTCACTCACCTAGAATCTCCAGTCACTTTGTCCAGTTTTATCCACTTTTCAAATTTGTCTAAGTTTCCAAAACAAATCTTATTTTCCAAAACAATTTTCCAATAAGTGTCATCACTTGCATTCATTGCTTACGTTCATACTCTTACATTGACCATCCATTTTATCTTGCATGAGTTTTTTGAAAAGTTACTAACTCTTTGCATTTTTCTTTTGTAGGTGGACCTTTGTTCACATTTTATTTCATGTCTTATTTATTGCCATGTATGTGATGAATGAACATGATGTGTTGTGCGTTGTTGGGTCCTTTCCTTAATTTTCAAAAAAATTCCACACACACTTGGTGCGCTCACTTGCATTTACATTTCGTATATATTACCTGATTACTACCCTTCTAGAAGAAGGGGGAACAATATATTGACTATAAGTGGATGATGTATCAGTTTCTCAGCCTACGGTCTCTTGATAGTTCCCCCGCTCGAACCACCAACCAAAGATGGAGTTCACCCTTTCAGGAGTGGACGCCGGAGGTTTAAAGGTTTGGGAACCGAGCTTTCTTAGGAAGCATTAATAAACCCCCAACTTCATACTCATATAGCACCCCATGCATAGCCGAACCTCTACCGGATTTAGGACACACGCATCAATTTCAAAACCAAGAAGGAAAGGGCGACCACTTTACTCTTCTTTACTTTCTATTTATGATGCCATGCTTAATCTTTGTCATTATATTATGTATACATCTTTATGCATCATAACTGTTCATGCATCGGAATTCATTTCAAGACAAGAGTTCTCAAGTAACTCGAGTCATTGCATCATTCATACATCCGATTAACCCTTAGAGAAAGGCCCAAAGGCCTTCTCGCTCAAATCAAGCCAACCCCAAAAACTCCTAAGGGTACCAAGAGATCCTAAGAATTCATGACATGCATAAAAAATCATCTCATAAAGAAGGGCCCTAATCCCTCTTCACTCATGAAGATAGGATTGCCAAGAAGACAAATGGGCAATTCAAATCAAAAGTCTTTCATCAACTCCCCTTTAAAAAGGCAAAGCCGAAGACTCGAGAGTAGTTTAGGATTCCATGATGTAAATATAGAATAGGCGGAAGTCCCAAGGAAAATGTTCCCTCTCCCCATTTCGATGTATTTTTGAAAAATTCTATGTGCAAAGAGAATTCATCTCAATAAAGTTGTTATCATTGTCAAATGAATGAATGTATGAATGAATGAATTATAGGTACAGGTGTGGTATTGCATACAGAGGCAACCCCCTATCTCCCGAGTGAGCCAAAGCATCATGCTTAGTTCCCCTCAAAAGGCAGGGGCTTCCTTAGGTCATGCATTGCATAAAATCTTTCGAATCCAGAACCTAACATATAATCCTTTTGTTTTGTTTTTCTCTATTTTCTATTTCCCCCTCTCATCTCATCAAAAGACTAGCAGTAGTTTCTGGTGAGATTGCTTGCATTTTAGGTCACCATTGCTCCTAGAAAGGGAAAAAAAGGAACACGAGTGCCCCATGTACTCCGAACACCAGTCCTTACCCGACGGCAAGCATCACAAATATCAAGTGAAGGCAATACTCCTAATCAACAAAACTGTACGGAAGATACCGCACGGATCCTCGCCATAAAATAAAGGAAATAGCCAATGCAAGAGGTAATGGATCCCGTGGAGAAGATGACCATGCCGCCAACTGATTGAGCCATCAATCCACGACAGATAGAGGGAAGGTTAGGAAACATTTCTACAACACTGAAGGTCGTGGCTGACAAGTTATTGAAAATAGTCTATGATGACAGAAAAGGAAAGAGCCCTGATGAAGCTAGGTCGACTCCCGAGCAACCACCCAAGGGCCTTCAAGAAATCCTCATCTCTAAAGGAACCACTCTCCCAGTCAAAGTTCAAATGGCTAACATTCTCGAGACCGCAGCACTAGAATTTTTTCTAATCATCAAGCCCATGTAGACTGGTCTAATCCTAACCATTGAAGCCTTACCCCACCCTTCGTAGTTCCGTATCATTCTCGTCCCCTACCAAGAACTAGAAATCCCAGAGCCTATGGTTGCAATGGCTAGGTTCATCCCACACACAGACCCTTGACAAGCCATGAGACCCCTACCTCCCATATATGCTCCCACACCTCCAAGCATTCCTCTATCGCCCATCACCTTACCTATCTTCTCCAAAATGGAAAACCCAGAACCCGTTTCCTTACCAATACCTGGAAAAATGACCCTACCCCTGCTATCCCAATCGCCTGTTACCGACTTGCATAGGGTACCTTGGAACTACCCCCCAACTCCTACCCCAACCATAGAGGAGTCCATTGCAGAAATTGGGCAAATGACTAGGTCTGACCAATGCTACACTTCAGAGGAGATAAAAAGGAGAAGAAAAGGGAAGGACAAGGAGGGAGAATATTCTAACCCCCTGACAGCACACAAAATCTCTGAGTTTACCAAGGCATTAAAGAAGAACGACTACAATGTGATGAAGCAACTCAAGAAAACCCCTTCCCACATCTCCATATTAGGACTACTTCTCACATCCGAAACTCATCGCAATGCCTTGCTTAAGGTTCTTAAAGAAGCCCACGTGCCAGATAGTTTTACCCTCGAAAATCTGTGAAATGTGGTATGACTCTTCATGGCTCCAAATGTCATCACTTTTACTAACAATGAGATCCCTGCGGACGGGATCGGACATATACAAGCCCTACATGTGGCAGTCAAGACCAAAGGGATGATCGTATTAAAGGTGCTGGTCAACAATGGATCAGCTCTGAATGTTTGTCCATACGCAAACTTGGAAAGACTCGGGATGGACCAATCTCACTTAAACCACAACAGCATTATCATACGGGCCTTTGACGGGTCCAGAAGAGAAACAATAGGGGAAATTGAGATACCTGTCGAGATAGGGCCTGTCACCTTTGCCATCAAATTCCAAGTTCTGCAGATACTTTCAACCTATAATATGTTGCTTGCATGGCCTTGAATCCATTCAGTAGGGGCGGTGCCATCCAGCCTCCATCAGAAGGTCACATTCATAATTAAGGCTAAGTTGATTTCCATTTATGCTGAAAAGGAGTTTGCAATTTATAAAACTGACGCCGCTCCTTACACCGAATTGGTTGCCCCATCCTGTTTCCAGTCACTGGAGCATGTCACCCCACTATATGAGGGAGATATAGTTGAGCCAAAGTATTCGGACAACGCACACATGATCGCCCGCTACTTTCCAAAGAATGGATATCAGCCAGGCAAAGGGCTAGGGAAAAGGTTGCAAAGAATCCCCGAAATTCTAGACATACCATCCCAAAAACATACTTTCGGCCTAGGGTACAAGCCGACAAGGAAGGAAATCAAGGGGCAAGCCCAGAAGAGAAAACGACAAAGGATCGCACAAGGAAAGGGAGAAGAGAAAGAGATGACACACCAACTCAAAGATCTTTGCTTGACGGAAGAAAACAAAGGTCTTAAAAGGGAAAAAGGGGAGGCTGACAGTCGAGCCAATCTATTTCAAGAAGCCCTGATGATTGATGTACCTTCATCCTCAGACATGGGAGTACTAGAAAATAACACAATCAGACCCGCTTTTCCTGGAGAAAACCTCGATAACTGAGACAGTGAAGACCTCTTTCAAGCATGCAAGTTTCAGTACAAGCTTACTGGGGCATTCTACGCGTTTCTAACTCTCTAAAACTTTGTCATCTGTTTGTCTTTCTATTGTTGTTTCAATTTTCAATCAAAAGTTGTAGAAGAAATATCCATGTATAAAAAAAGGGTTATTTCCCTGTGTCGAATGATTCTCTTTGTTGTTTTCAATCAGGAACCCGCATATCTAACGTCTCGGCCAATTAATCGAAAGATTGCCTATTTTGACTGATCACGATTTTGAAACTGAATTTGACTACCAGCTCTTGGGAATTGAACTTGATGTAAACAACACTGATGAGGTCCCGAAAGAGATTTTGGAGCAATTAGAGAAGTATGATAACCGCAAAACTCCTAATATTGAAAAGACAGATATAGTTAATTTGGGAAGCAAGGAGTCCCCTAAAGAGGTCAAGAATGGGACAGGATTAGATTGTTGGCAATGCCAAGAAATGCTGGAGTTACTGGCCACCTATATTGATGTCTTCGCATGGTCTTACTAAGATATGCCAGGATTGAATGAGTCCATTGTCGAGCACCGACTGCCCTTAGATCCACATATCAAGCCTATAAAGCAAAAGCTCCGAAGGTTCAAACCCGAGTGGAGCTTGAAAGTCAATGAGGATGTGGTTAAGCAGTTTCATGTTGGGTTCCTACAAGTGGTCAAATATCCTCAACGGTTGTCCAACATCGTCCCAGTTCCGAAAAAGGATGGGAGGGTTTTAATGTGTATTAACTTTCGAGATCTAAACAAAGTAAGCCCAAAAGACAACTTCCCCTTACCTAATATAAATATCTTGGTAGACAACACTACAGGCTATGAGATGTTCTCTTTTATGGATGGGTTTTTAGGATATAACCAGATCAAGATAGCCAAAGAGGATCGGGAAAAAACAGCTTTTGTCACCCCATGGGGAGTGTATTGTTACTAGGTGATGCCCTTCGAACTGAAGAATGCTGAGGCAACCTATCAAAAAGCCATGATCACTCTCTTCCATGACATGATGCACAAAGAAGTGAATATCTACATGGATGATATGATAGTAAAGTCAAGAGCCCAAGAAGACCATTTGATAAATCTACGGAGAGTATTTAATTGGCTTTGTAAGTATCAGCTCAAGCTCAACCCTGCCAAGTGTACTTTCGGTGTTTTGTCCAGAAAACTGCTGGGATTCATTGTCAACAAGAGAGGGATAGAAGTAGATCCTACCAAGATTAAGTTGATCACTGAGATGCCACCCCCAAAGGGGGAAACCAAAATTAGATCCTTTTTAGGCAAATTGAATTTTATTAGCAGATTCATTTATCAAATGACCCACCTCTGTGAACCAATTTTCACCCCTAAGGAATGGGACGAAGAGTGTCAACAAGTTTTTGAAAGAATTAAGGAATACCTCCTGAAACCTCCAATCCTGGTACCTCCAACTCCGGGAAGACCCCTCATAATGTATTTAACAATTCTTGAGACTTTAATGGGATGCGTTTTGGGACAGCACGATGAAACTGGGAGACAGGAGCAAGCCATCTATTATCTCAGCAAAAAGTTTCTACCTAATGAGATCAAATACACTATGCTGGAGAAAACTTGTTGCGCTTTGGCATGGGCATCTCATTGGCTTAGGCATTACATGTTACATCCCACCACATTTCTCATATCCCAGATGGATCCAATTAAGTACTTATTTAAAAAACCCACTCTTTCCAGCAGGGTAGCCAGATGGCACATGATTTTGGCTGAATTTGACATGGTCTTCACAACTCGCAAGGCAATTAAGGGGCAAGTCATAGCAGACTACCTGGCAGAAAACCCTATTAAGGACTACCAACCTGGAGCCTAATTTTCCTGGCGAAGATATCCTATAGAGGCTAAA
The DNA here is from genome assembly GCA_033060915.1 of Euryodendron excelsum. Lineage (NCBI taxonomy): Eukaryota > Viridiplantae > Streptophyta > Magnoliopsida > Ericales > Pentaphylacaceae > Euryodendron > Euryodendron excelsum. The sequence goes on along the minus strand of CM065383.1, from coordinate 32,270,659 downwards.
AAGCAAGAAGACCTGGGATGGAAGATGTATTTTGACGGTGTTTCAAATAAAAAGGGAGCCGGAATTGGGGCAATCATAGTGTCCGAGAAAGGCAATCATTATCCCATCATATCTAAATTGAAATTTGATCTCTGCACTAATAATATCGCTGAGTATGAAGCCTACATTCTGGGATTGAAATTGGCAGTAGAGATGAAGATTGAGGAATTGATGGCCTTTGGGGATTCTAATCTAGTGATTCAGCAAACTAAAGAGGTGTATCAAACCAGGGATGACAAACTTTCCCCTTATCACCAGCAAATCAAGGACCTTTGTCAAAGGTTTCAAAAAATAGATTTCTACCATATTCCCCAAACCAAAAATAGTTTTGCCGATGCCTTAGCCACCTTGGCTGCAGCTATCAAAGTGGCTGATGATTCTGAAATTCCTGCCCTCCAAATATTTGTTCGAGATACCCCGTCCCACCGCCTCAACACCTTTACCAAGTTGGATGGGCGGCCTTGGTTCTACGACATCAGGAGGTATATGCAGACTGGGAAGTTCCTTGGTCAGGCTATACAAAGTGATAAACAGATGATCTGGAGGATGGCGGCCTAATATTTTCTAGTTAGGAATGAGCTCTTCAAAAGGTCCCCCCTAGGGCCCTTAAAGTGTGTTGATGCAGCAGAAGTAGGGGAAATCATGAGAGAAGTCCATGAAGGGACCTGTGGACCCCACATGAATGGTCATACCCTCTCCAAAAAGATTCTCAAGACGGGATACTATTGGACCACCATGGAAACGGATTGCGTTCGATATGTCCTCCGATGCCACAAATGTCAGATACACGGGCATATGATCAAAACCCCACTTGTCGAGCTCCAACCAATGACGGCCCCGTGGCCTTTTTCTATATGGGGGATGGATATGATTGGCCCAATCTCCCCAAAAGCCTCAAATGGACACCGGCTCATCTTGGTTACTATCGATTATTTCATAAAATGGGTCAAAGCCGCATCCTATGCACATGTCACCAAAAAGGTAGTGAACAAGCTCATCAAGAACCACATTATCTGCAGGTATAGAGTTCCGGAATCACTCATCACTGATAATGCTACCAACCTGAATAATGACCGGATGACCTAGTTATGTCAAAGCATCAAAATCACCCACCATAATTCAGTGAGCTACCGACCACAGATGAATGGGGCAGTAGAAGCCGCCAACAAAAACATCAAGAGAATCCTCCGAAAGATGATCGACCACTACAAAGGTTGGCATGAGAAGCTCCCTTTTGCACTCATGGCCTACCGAACCACAATGAAGGTCTTTACCGGCGTAACCCCCTATAAGTTGGTCTATGGCAATGAAGTTGTGCTCCCTGTCGAGATAGAAGTTCCTTCCATGAGGGTACTAATGAAGACTCAGCTAGACGAGGCAAAATGGATTAAAGACTGATACGCACAACTATGCCTACTGGATGAGAAATGGTTAGCCACGATTTACCACGCGCAATGCTACAAAAGGAGGTTAGCTAGGGCATTTCATAAGAAAGTGAGACCCCAACGTTTCTAGGCCGGAGATTTAGTGCTGAAAAAGATCATCTCCAACCAAGAAGAAGCTCTAGAAAAGTTTGCTCCAAACTACGAGGGGCCTTTTATAGTCAAGAAGGTCCTGATAGGAGGAGCGCTCATATTAGCAGTGATGGTTAATGGAGATGGACGGGCAAGTGTTTCCCAACCCATTAAATTCAAACACAGTCAAGCGTTACTTTGTATAAATCAGAAGTTCTTATTTTCTTTTAAGCAATAAGGAAGTCCGCTGCAAAGAAGAGAGGTTTGTGAATTTTTGTTGAAAGAAAAAATGTGTGTGTTCCCTTCCTGAGTCATCGGAATTCTTACGGAAGAACTGATAAAGATTAGACAGGTTAAATTGATATGATGACAGGCCATCAATTCATTTCACCCCATATGTCACATTCCTTGCTATAACCTATTTTGAGCCAATTATATTTTTTCAACAAACCTGACCTCGTGATCACCGCCGACAATAGGTGAAAAGAAATTTGGAAAGGAAAATGAGAAAATGGAACGTGAGAAGAAAGAAAGCTTCCTCATACATTGAAAAAGGAGAAGATAATGCAGTATTCAAAAAAAAATGAAATGAATGAAATGATGAGGTGCCCGAGAACTCAACAAGCAATGTAAATAGCAGTGTTGAGGCAAAACCAAAATAGACAAGGAACCCTATATGAGTAAAAGTTTATAAACCAAAGAGAAGGAATGATGAAAGAGTGATCACCGGTCTGTAACAAACTCGAAAGAAGCGCAACACTTTGGGCCTTCCAATACCCTTCCTTTCAAAGCCCCATAACCTAGCCTCATTACAGCCTAACTTAAAAAGTCATCTCTGATCAATGAAAACCGCCTGATATAAATTAAGTTTAACACAAGAAAGATGATGATTTTTGAAGGGGGACGAATGTCCGAATACCTAGGTCTTCACCTCTAGTGAGCGGGTCCTCCCTTAATTATAGGGTAACTCCTTGTTGCTCAAAAAAAAAAAGAGGCATGACCCCAAAGGCTCAGCGAAAACTAGAAAGAACGTTGCGAGTAAAAAGATGGAGGCATGGCAAGATACAAGCATATCGGTTTGGTAAAAGCCTGCAAGGGCACCGAGACGCAAAAATGACAGAGCTGGGATCGGTGAAAACTTGCAAAGGCGCCGATGGAAAAAATGACCAAAAAAAAATATTTCTTCCTTCTTAGATCTATCTCAAACAACAGGTAGACCATTCCCAGATCATGGCAGGAAAAGACAGGGAGAAATTTTAGTCATCGGAAAAGGCATTTTTTCGAAGTCGATGGGCCAAGAAGAAAGAACAACACAGGTCCCTGTCAAAAACGCCCTGATGAGAATCCCATTCCAGGGAAGTAGTCCTTACCTAAAGATAGATATAATTCCTGCTATAATACATTATTAAACTAACAAAATGGTGCAGGACTAGGCAGGTGATGGTATGTCCCAAAAGAAATGTAGGATCCATTACCACAAAATCGTGGCAATTAAGCTAATATAAACGTATCTACAAATGCAGCCTGGAAGGAAACCCAGACAACTTGAGGCAAGTCAATCACACTACAAAGGGAAAAGGAAGACAGAATAAAGGAATCACATCAAGTACGAGGGGCCACGATGTAACGGTCCACATCCCCATCCGATGAGTCCTCATCTGAGCCCCTAGTGGCAAGACTCACAAGACCAGAGCCAACAAGTGAAGGACCAGCCTCGCTAAACGGTGGCATCACCAATCTCCCTCCAGAGGGGCCAGCACTAGTAGAGGCCCCGAAAGATGAAGTCGACAACTGGCTCAACCCATGACACTGACATCGATCAAGGAGGCGATCCTTCTCCTGTGAAAGGGTGTGTACCATGTCCCTCAGTAGAACTATGAACTCATCCAGTGGGTCAGCCTCCACTGAAGAAAGGGAGTCTCGAGACCCCCGAAGGCGCCTAAGTCCCTAGGAAACGTCGGCCAAAGGGTAGTCTCTCGCCCTAGGGGCTGCCTCAAGCTGCCCTTCCAAATCACTCACTCGTCTCCTACTGGCCTCCAGCTAAGCCTCCAACTCACTCACTCAGGCACGATAAAGTCTTCGATGGCACCTCGCCCAGATGGTAGCAATGGCCAGAAGATCAGCATACCCTACAGGAGGCAAGGGAGACTCTGAAAAAGGATCCCTGACTATGGCATCCCCGAGAACGTACATCTAAAACCATCTGTCATAATCAGTAGTGGCTATCAGGACAAAAGAAAACGAACCATCTGAGCTGTCATGCGCCACCAAAGTCTGCCACAAACCTATTAGCTCAGTCACCACACCTCTTGGTACCTCATTGCCAAAGTAAGTCTGATACCCCATCGCCATGGTAGTATATGAGATGTCCTGTGTTCGACCCAGCTGGCGAAGAACTTGAATGCCGAGGAAGGGCACAACACCCCTTAAGCCAACCAAGGGGATGAAAACCTGTCCAGAAGTCCGTACTTGCAACGAATCAACATTATATAAACCCACATACCACTGAACCAAATTAGATCTCCTCATCCGAAGGAATGCCATCCATGTCATATGGGAATCGGTGCAGTCCACACCGTCAATGATCTCCTGCTGAGATCTCACCAAGGTACAGATAGGATCAACCTTCGGATACCATATGTGACAGGTAATGCAGTGAACGAATAGATGCTCGAGAGCCCACAACTAAAAAATGGGCCGGGACCCCCTAAAGAAAGTATCCTCCCCACTATAAAATCAAGAAAAGCTCACATATGTCTCACCCACAGCTAACAGAGCATAAGAATATCCCTGTCGGATCCACAACAGCAAGGAACAGAGTCTGGCATCCACCCGAACGTCCCCTCAAGGAATCATCAAAAGGCTCAACAAAATCAGGGCAAGTGTATTCATCCGAGCGATGGGCCACTCCGTAGAAGTGTGCCAAACGACAAGACGAGTAGCCTGACTAGTGTGAAACTTGAAATGATCCAGTAAAAAGCTCACCTCCAGTACCCAAAAAGCGGGATGAGAGTCTAAATCCAAAATCTGGCACCTGAGTCCTAACTGGTTAGAAATAACAGACATAAAGCCCCAGGGAAAGTCTAGACCCACAATACCCTCCTGACCGCTCCTCACACCCAGTAAACGCCCATACTCATGAGGGGTCGGTGTCATCTCAAAATCGCTAAAGAGAAATAAACATAGCTTAAGGCACCAAAGGGTAGTAGAGGCCTCAACCAAGCCCGGTACTAGCTGCACAAAGAGAAGTGATCCCAGATACCCGAAAGCCCTACAAAAGATCCGCCGCTCCTCCTCAGTATAACTATCATACCAAGCGCAAAGTCGAGACATGACTGTAGCATCCTCCTCAGCTATCGCACCCAAAGTAGCGAAAGGAAGACCCTAGCCAATGCTACCATCCCTAACTGAGTCGCTCCTGCTGGCACTACCCTCCTGAAGCCCCGTTCTAAATGTTTTCCCATGGTTTTCCAAGCTTTTTTCTTAAAAAGTTTGTTTCTAAATTTCAAATAAGTTTCTCTGGTTTTCCCTTCAAGAGCCCCATTCCAAGGTTTTCCACGGTTTTTTCTAGCTTTTTCTTCAAAAAGCTTGGATTCTAAATTTCAAACCGATTTCTCGGGCTTCCTCCTTCAAAAGCCCCGTTCAAAAGTTTTCTACGATTTCTCTAAAATTGGTTTTCCCTGGTTTTTTTCCTTCAAAAACCCTACTCCTAAAACTTTTATGGAATTTTCGATTTCCCAGGGCTTTTCCCCTTTAAAAGCGCAATTTTAAAAATAATCGCTTTTTCCAAGAATTTTAAAGTCAGGTGTTAAATTTTCAAAGGCTCAATACTTTTTGAAAAATTTTGGCAGAGTTTCGCCTTAAAAAGTCACTACTTGAAAATTCAACAAGCCACAAACATAGTCTGAGACATCTCAAACCTTCAATCATGTCAAAAAAAATAATCCCATCCTCCGCAATACACGTCCCTCTCTCAAACATAATTTTTAAGTCAATTTCTTCGATTTTCCAAATTTTTTGAAGTCATATTTGCTTCCAAAAATTCTACAAAAATTCCTAAAACATTCAAGATTGTCGCCAAAATTTTACAAAGATGTCCTACAATTTTTCAAGCTTCAACAAGGTCAATTTTCCAAATTTTCTCAATTTTTTCTATTTTCGTAATTTCTAAAAATTCAAAATTTTAAAATTTTTCAAAAAATTACAAAACTTCATATGGTTGTCCTATACGTTTTTCTAAGACTCCCGGTATAAAAATCACACCCAAACACACAACACTCGGGCCTTGGGATGATTTTTCCAACCCTTCAGGAAACCCATTTTCATAAACATGCAAAATCACCCCAAACACACTCAAATCTTCACCAAATCACAAAACCAATCCACCCATTGTGTTCTAAATGTCCTAAAGCATAGATTTACACTAATCATTTGCAAAAAACGGAAATATAGGCATCAAAATCAACAAAATCTTTAGAAAACTAATCTTTGGGTTCTCTGGCAAGAAAAAAGTTTTTGGCGAGAATCCGGCGACAATAAGGATTTTCGGCGAGCACCCGACGTCTCCCGACACTCCCCTAGTAATCCTCAGTCTCAAACCCATGGAAATCCCTCGGAGCAACTCTCAAACCACTCTCAAACTTCAAATACACAAGGGAGAAATACGAGCTGCTCTATTTTAAAACCCACGGCCTGGCGCATGTAGCAAATGCGCCAAAAGAAAATTCAAACTGGCCCATGCGCCAGGGTGGTTCAAAGCTAAGCACATGTAGCACATGCGTCAAGCTCTTCAACTTCCTGCCAAAACCAATTTTCAATCCCCCGAGAGTCAAAAATCATTTTCGAGGCTTTCAAAAGCCGAAAATCAAACTTTCAAAATTTATTTTCAAAAATCAAGTGTTCTAAGCCGAACCTTGTCAAATCGGCAACTCAAATCCCAATCAAAATTTTCAAAACACAAAGTTTTTCTTTCAAAATTCAAAATCTTCTAGATTAGCGACCCGCAAGGAGTCCGAAACATTTCAAGCTTACCGTGTCGTCGTCCCTCTGACCGCCTCGTGACCAAAAAGGGACTCTTACCTTGTTATTTTTCCACCTTCGGCAAGCAAAGACAAAAAAAGAGGGGCAGCTGTAAGCAGCCCATTTTTGCCTGCTCGGTGATTTCCGGCTCGACCGAACCCAGTTTTCAAACATCACAACACATGCGAGCTAAAGATAGGTCTTTCAAACTCCAATCCAGTCAACTAGTCGCTTCCCGGACCCACAAGGTCCAATTGAAGCCATAAAACACCATTATGCCCCCTAGGCATTCCAGGCAGCTTTCCGAGGTCGAGCAGTCTCGGGAACCAACACCATCTAGGTAGCTTCCCTAGATCGAGGTGATCTCAAGGACCAACACCTTATCAAATTCCAGACGGTTCACTTCTAGCACTTGCTAGCCCACCAATGTAAAATATCCATCATTTGATAGTTCTCCGAGACCAGGTGTTCTCGGAGACCAACACCACCATCACAGGTAGCTTTTTGAAACCAGGCATTCTCATAAACCAACACCACCCTACAGGTAGCTCTCTGAGACTGGGCGGTCTCAGGGACCAACACTGCATAGGTAGTTTTCCGAGGCCGGCCGGTCTCGGGAACCAACACCTAGGTCAACATCAGCGCTTGCTAGCCCGACTCAGTGAAAAATGACCAAACCTGCCTCTTGGGCCTCCAAGCATGTTTTGAGAAAGTTCAAAATCCCTCAAAATGATAAGTCCACCCTTCCAAAATGCTATTAACCATTTAGGCGTACTCCGCAAGCCATTTGATCCAATTCCGGTCTCATTCCGGCCGACTCCGGTTACAATGACCGTTTTGCCCCTAAATGTCCCAGCACCGCACAAATCCCACCGAATGTATAAAGACTCTCCTAGGATCATCCCTAGATCACCCGGCACGTTTAACGTAACATTCCGATCCATTCCTGACCAATTTCAACCAAACTCGGCCAAAATCACCATTTTGCCCCTAATAACCCGAACATGCCCCAAAACAGCACCGACCCTAGGATTTTGACTGACGGGTCTTGTCATACCGTAAAATGACTTGTGAATGCATAAACTAGGGAATTCTCGAAAGCTTGCCCATAGGTCTTTCCGTCGATACAACTCAATCAGATAGATTGCTTGCTGAAGCTACTCATCGCGTAGCTTGAAACTACTACTTTCAGTAACCCCTGGAGCGTCTCACAAACGCTCTGCCAAGGTTGACTTTTTCTCCAATTCACTGATTAAAACGCACCGTCAAACAACTTGAGAAATGCATAAACTAGGAAATTCCTAAAAGTATTTCCAGAGTACTTTCCATCGGTACAGCCTAATCGAAAAGGTCGCTTCCTGAAGGCCCCAATCAAGCGACACAAAAATAGTTACTTTTGAACCCCCACAAAGGGTATCATAGACCCTTCACAAAAATACGATTTTATGCACATTTCCCGAGATAATATCTCACGTTTCCAAACACCATTCAAACTTTTCAAAAACATAGAAGTTCACGAGAAACCCCAGGATAACATCGTAGATGCAACCGATTCCTTCGAAACCTTCTCGGTTTACTCAATTATCGAGATAAAGTTTAAATGAACACTCCCAGTGACGAAGCGTATGCTATATGTGCCCAGAGTTTGATCAAATTGACCAAAATTCGATCAACCGTCAGGATTTAGCCAATACAATGGGTGCCACATGGCATTCTGGCAATGGAATAGTACTGGCACATGTGCTACATGTGCTAAGGCAAATTTTGGCCAGGTGCATGCAGCACATGCGCCAGGCTTCTCCTAGGTAGCTTATAAATACTGGCCTCCCATTTTGCATATTCCAGATTCAAAATTGATAGTGAAGCTCTACAAAAACTACTCCAGAACCTCAAATTCCTATATATATCTCACACCTCCAACACTTAGGCTAGATTCCATCTCCCCCTAACCCATGCACTTCACTTACGTAGCTTTACACACCATAGAACTCCTTCTTTTAGCCCCTCAAGCACACTTAATGTCCTCCAAGCTCAAGTCAAGACATCCATAGAAGATTATAAGTGTATTGAAGACAAAATGTGGTATTTCTTTTATATTCTTGTCTTCCCCCACTCCTCTCTTCTCCCTCCTAGCCTACTTAGGCTATTCTCTATTTTTAATCCTCATCTTCTACCCCCCTTTCTTGCATGCTTGAAGCAAGAGGGCTCTTAGTTCATGCTTAGAGGAAAGTTAGTGAGAGCCACTGTGTAGGAGGATCTCTCACTAGCCTACCTTAAGATGGTATGGCCTCGGAGCCCCTTGATTATGTGGTGTAGTTTAAAGCCTTGTATGAATTCATGACCCTTTTGCATAATGCTATCTTGTTCATACCTTACGTGCTTGGCTTTATATTCATATCATAACCATGTTTTCCAAAGCTTACACTATTCTTATTTACATACCATTTTCAAGCTCAATATTTCCTTCAAAGTGGTTCTAAAATTTGGTCACTTGAAGCTTAGAATGAGGTTCTAGGAAGTTATGCCTTAGAAAATTCTCCCATTAACCCCTAACTCCCTTTTTTGCATCATTGCATTCCAACTTGCATAAAAATGATTTTCAAACTTTCTAATTCCCAAGATTTATATTCTCTCAAGTTTAGTGGTTTGAATGGCCCCATGGAACCCTCTCTTGAGTGGTCTCCCTTTTATATTGGCCATAGGAGCCCTAAATTGTTAGAATAGTTCTCTTCTTTCTTTATTCATGCATAAAAATGGTTTTCAAAATCTTTGATTTCTAGGGTTTCTATTCTTTCAAGTTTAGTGGTTGGAATGGCCTCATGGAACCCTCTCTTGAGTGGTCTCCCTTTTCATTGGCCATAGGAACCTCAACTTGTTAGAATGATTTCCTTTAAAAATGGTTCTCAAAATCTTCCTCTCAAAAATGGTTTTCAAAAATCCATTCTCTCCATCTTTACATTAAAAATGGTTTTTTAAAAGTTTCCATTGTTATGTTAATTTTTGAAATCCCTACTCTCGTCAAGATAAAGGTTATAATGGTCTTAAGAAAACTTTCTCTGGAATAGTTTTTAAACACCAACCATATAAACCATATTCTTGGCTAAAGTAAAATTTTCATGGAAATGATCTTCAAAAGGGTTGTCTACCAAAGTCCTTTGCATGACATGATTTGTTTTCCAAAAATTCTTTTCAAAAATGCATAAAACCACCTTTCAAAACCATCTTCCAATCCAACCTTAAGTTAACTTGACCCTAATTGTCCAACCCTAGGTTAACTTGACCTTAGGTCACCTTAACCCGAGGTTTACCAAACCTTAGTTGATTAACCCTAGGTCACCCCAACCCTAAGTTAACCTAACCCAAGTTACTTAACCTTAGGTCACCTCTAACCTTAGGCCAACCCAACCTAGGATAGTTTACTTTAACGTTTCAACTCATGGACCCCTTTTAAATGATCTTTCAATTCAAAACTATTCTCATAACCCATTTTTCCAAAAACCTCCTACTCTCCTGAGATTTTAAAAACCAACTCTATAACCTTTTCTAACACTCCTACCCTCCATCTTTAAATTATTTCAAGAATGTTTTCAAGAACTCACAATCCTAAGGTATCCCTACACTTTCTATGGTTAAGGATTCCAAAGGAAGGTGATATATCAAGAACAACCTCCAAGGTTATCCATATTAGGGTTCCAAAGTCCTAAGTGTTTGTAAAAACCATTTTCGAAAGCTTTTCAAAGACCAGTATATTAAAACACTCCAAAACTCAACCTCCAAAGTTTTCAAAACAAGACTCTAAAACATTTCTAAAGCTCCCTTGAGTTGTTTCAAAATCACTCCAAGACCCCCTTGATTCAAATTTAAGAACATTCAAAATCATTTTCAAATCCAATTTCAAAATATTTCAAACATCTCAAGTCCTATTTCGAAGGCCTTTTTCTAAAACTCTTAAGTTCTCTTTTTCCAAAGACCACAAAGCGTCTTCAAAAACTTTCCAAATACCTCAATGGGTCTTTAAAACATTCTAATGGCCCTAATGCGCCTATTTTTCATCGGGTTCTTGCCCGAACTATGAATGACATGATTCTCGCCAAATGAGATACGTAGGCAACCTAAAATGGTGTGGTCATAACTTTTATTTCAACCCCAATCCCCTTCTCAAAAATTTCTACCAATTCAAAGTTTCTATCTCAAACCCCTTTAAAACTCTCATATTTTTAAATTTCTTCTAAAACTTGTATCATACATCATTCATCCGAAAAGTGATGACTAAACCCCGTTTTTAAAATTCTAAAGTGGATATTAAGTGGATAATGATAACCAGTTATTCTAGTGAGTAAACAAAGGGTGATTAGACATGTAGGTACCGAAAGGGCGAGGTAGGGTGATGATCTTAGGATATCTTCCCTACACGTAACCAACCCCCGGACCATAGATTTCTATTTTCGAACGACCAAAATGGAGTTACTTTCAAAAAGGGCTTAAAACTTTCTAAAGGTTGCCAAACAACCTATTTTCTCAAAAACCCTCTCGAGAGAGAGTTCTACAAATCATTTTTCAAAAACCCTGAGTTTAATTTTCAGATTAACACTTAGTTTTAGGTGACCTAACTCATCTTAATCAAGTTAGGTGGCGACTCCTATTTTTCTAAAAAGCCCTTAATCAAACCAATTTCAAATTCAAACTTAGTCGCACTCGTCCTTTTAGGAGGATGAGTTCTAATGATAGAGTTTCGTGTTTTCCCAAGCCGAAAGGACTCGGTTGTCCAAAAACCGAGGCAGACAGGTCTCAATACGAAATCGAAGTCACAATCACCCCCGTCGGATTGTCTTAACCATCCATACCTAGGCAAAAGAGAGAGAGAGAGAGAGAGAGAGAGAGAGAGAGAGAGGCACAAGAGATAGAAACGAGGTTTTGATCTCTCTGGAAGTTTCGATCAATAATAGACAAATAATAGTAATAATAAAACTTTTTTCAGATCAGGCCTCTAATCAGGTTTATCAGGTCTGTCCATATCCGATCCGATAGTAAATGAATCTAATGGATCCAGATTTCATCAAATCTCTTACCAAATTTAAATAATCGGATCGGGTCTGGATCAGACCCGATCAGTTGATAGGCCTAGTTAAGAGTTGTAGTAATGTGTCATGAATACCCTTAGTGGGTGGACGGATGGACTCAAAAACAAAATAAATTAAAGACAGACATAAAAGCCTGAGAGTGAAAAAAAGAATGCAAATATTATAGCACAGAAGCAAAGATGTAAGGCAAAAAAATTAGAGCCACAGATGTGTGTATACGTGCTTGTGTGCATAGAAAGGTTTTTGAGACAAACAATTTTGGATATCCCGCCAAAGAAATCTCTATCATCTTAAATTCTTAATACAGATAATGAAGAGACATATTTGGAAGGAAATGTGACAATTAAACGGCTGCCATTAATTAAGTGGAGTTATTTTCTCAGAGGGCGCCACCTTCTCTCTGCCCTGTCCAATAGTTATACAAAATATTCTCAAAACCAATTCTGAATTTAAAATATTAGGGTGATTGACAAACAAATAAGGAGTAATTACAAAAACATCTCCTAAATTATCACTCACTATGATATCACTAAACGTTCCTAAATTTTAAAATGTGATATATTGACTCCTTAAACTTTTAAATTTTAACAATCAACACTTTCTATCAGCAATTCGTGAACAAAGTTGATGAAAAATTGTAATGTAATTTATACATGTTCACAAAAATATAGTTTTATACCTAAATTGTTTTTTTTATTATAATAATTGTCTAATGACTGAAATGCCTCCTGAAATGATATATAAATATAGGGACAATCTAAGGGATATTTCAATTATTAAATAATTTGTGCAAAAATAAAATGTCAATTAAGATATAAAATCATACTTTTATGAATGTGTGTTAGTCACATGATAAATTTTCATCCACTCTAACTAACATATTACTAACAGAAAGTATTAATTGATACAAATTGGTAGTTCAATGATCAATGTGTCACATTTTAGAGTTTACGGGAGTTTAATGATACCAGGTCATAACTTAAGGGGTATTTTTATAATTACCCCATAAATAAAGCCCTAGACTTTGGTTTCAAAAACCAATGAGGAAGCAAATTTATTCCAAATTGTTTTCACATAGTTACATATGATTTATGGATAAGTAATCAATGTCAAGCTTTGGAATTATATATTAAACCCATACTGTGCAAGAAAGAAAAGAACCTCAAGAATTTTCTTACAACATTAAAATTGGATCTTTTGATTTTGCAGTGAGCAAACCATGAAAAAGAAGAGAAAGCACAACAAGGATGTGTAGGTGTTTCCTTGTATTCATGTTCTCTCTTTCTATCTTCCATAAGGTTAAAGGAAGTCTAGCATCATTCACTAATGAGACACAATCCCTCACTATTGCTAGACACATCAACTGACGGGTCCCATTTGGTGTGTCTATTTCTTGCCCCCAACATTCATTTTTTGTTTTTATTTATTTATTTTTGTGTGGGTGAGGACTGAGGAGGGTTTTGGTTTCCAACCACTTCATTACCACGTGAATAAAGCTAATTAGTTTTGTACAACTCCTTTCTACTTATGCTAGTGTTGTATTCCTACGGTACAACCTACTAGAGTTTTAACAAATAGGACTTGTTTGATTTCTTGGACTGACACAGAATCCCCGAACAAGAAAGGTTTGGATAAGCCTTCTTGAGACTTTTGTGTCCAAGCCTGTTTGGCAATTCAATTTCCAGTTTGACTATTCATTGGATTATGGTTATCCAACTTAGTCCTGAGTTTGTTGTTTGGGTCTCTCTGGATTGGACTATGTCACGAAAATACCATAATACTCCTCAAATAATTTTATTAAATTACAAATAACCCTCCATTAAATTACCGTTTGTTGGGTTTTATGGACTAAATTTTCCAAATTTGTCGTTCATAAAATTTCCAAAACCAACCCCCCCACACAATACAAAACATTATTATAATATTGAAATGTTTACAGTCCAACATAGTATGTCTTTTATTTTATTAATGAGTATCCTACAATCCAAAAGTAGGTTAAAATTCAGCAAGCACATAATAAATATACGGAATGAAATTTTATTATATAGTTGAATTACTAATAAAATTGAGTGGCACTTGAACTTCTTTTTATAGTAACCGGTGGAAACCATTTTTTATTATTTATAACTAATATATTACAGCTTTCATAACCTTTTTCTTCTTTTTTTTCTTTTTATGCATCCATGGCATAATTTTTGAATTTTTTGAGATGGGAGACCATATTGCGGGACCTCAGAATCTACTTCGAGTATCTCAAAAAGATATTGAGAGTATACTAGTCATGCCTAGGTAGTATTTCTACTTTGAGGGCTCAAGTGGTCTCGAAAAGTGTGTCAAAGTATCTTAGGGACCAAATGGTCATTTTATAGTCAAAAATTACAGAATGGCAAAAAAAAGGGTTCTTGTACCTAATCACTAACAAATTGTTTTTTTTTAAAAAGAACTTAAAAGATAAATAATTTTATATCTACATATATAAAGTTTCATTTAACAAACAATTTACTATACAATGCTGGGACAAACACTAGTGATCATAACCAATGAATCAAATAAAAGGGATAACCTTCTCTTATTAACGGTGTGTAATCATATTAAGATTATAAATTCTAACACTCATAACAGTGGTTATCTAATGTAGCGGGAATTTTTCATAAGCCCGATCCGCTCCATGAACCTCCAAGATGAACACCAGAGAGTCTACAAGAACCAGAAATAATAAGAATGCATCGGTCCTTTTTAGGCCGATGGCACTCTAAAGATCAAGTCGGACAAGCTTAATCTTAATGAATTGAAAGAAAGAACTCTATTCTATCTCTCAATCATGCGTACCTTGCTTCTTAGTTGTATAATCTATTTATTGGCTTCGCAGGCCCCACTCCTTCTAGGAGTGGTACTCTTTCTCCTACTAGGAGTTGACCACTCTTGGGTCGGTGTTGGAGTAGATTTGACTAATTTTCTTGAGTCTTTTCCTTGAGTCTTTTCCTCTATTTAACTCCTTTTCTCTATCAAATTGAAGTTCTTTATCCACTGTGCTTGCTTTCATACAGGCCGGCTTATGGCTTATTCTGAGCCTCTTCTTTGGGAGGTCGACCCTACCACTCTTAGTGGGTTGGCCCTGATTTGGAGAATACGAAATCTTTATCCCACAATTGCTCCCCATCCCTTCCTCCCTATTTGGCAGAGCTTGGGCGACAAGGGCTGTACTATGCTAATAATGACAATCTTTTAACTTTAGCTGACCTACCAAACTTCGCAGGACTAAGTTCAACACTTCGTTTTTATCTTCGGCCTTCTTTGGCCGACCTTCCACACTTAGGAAGGACTGAGCTTTTCACTCCATCTTTCTTTGACTTCCTTCTAGCTGACCTACCAAACTTAGGTAGGACCAAGCTCTTTACTTGGTTTTTCTTCGACTCTTTTCGAGCTAACCTACCACCCTTAGGTAGGACCAAGCTCTCTACTTGGTTTTTCTCTAACTCTCTTCGAGCCGGCCTACCAAACTTAGGTAGGACCAAGTTCTCTGCTTGGTTTTTCTCCGACTCTCTTTGAGCTGACCTACCACACTTAGGTAAGACCAAGCTCTATGCTTGATTTTTCTCTTCTGGCTTTCTTTGACCGACCTACCAAACTTAGGTAGGACCAAGCTCTCTGCTTGATTTTTCTTAACTCTTCTCAGGCCAGCCTACCAAACTTAGGTAGAACCAAGCTCTCTACTTGGTTTTTCTTAACTCACCAAACTTAGGTAGGACCAAGCTCTCTACTTGGTTTTTCTTCTGGCCTTTTTTGATTGACCTACCAAACTTAGGTAGGACTAAGCTTTTACACTTGGATTTTTACTTTAGCCTTCATTAGCTAACATGCCCAATTTATACAGAACCAAGCTTTTACTCTTAGTTTTCCTTCTAGCCTTCTTTGGCCGACCTACCAAACTTAGGTAGGACCAAGCTCTCTACTTGGTTTTTCTCTTCTGGCCTTCTTTGGCCCACCTACCAAACTTAGGCAGGACCAATCTCTCTACTTGGTTTTTTGGGGATTGGCTATTCTTGGGTCGACCTGCCAAACTTAGGCAGAACCAAACTTTTACACTTAATTTTTAAGGTTGGCCATTCTTAGGCCAACCAACCAAACTTATGTAGAACCAAGCTTTTATACTTGGTTTTTTGGGGGTTGGCCATTCTTGGGCCAACCTACCAAACTTAGGAAGGACCAAGCTTTTTGCTTGGTTTTTGAGTTTGGCTCTTCTTGAGCTGACATGCCAAAATATTAGGCAGGAGCAAGTGTTGGACACTTTGTTTTTTTTTTCTTTACTTTCTCTAACCTCTTTTTGATCTCGTTTAGCACTATAGTGTTGGAGATCTCTGCTTGCCCATTACACTAAGGGTAGGTTGGCGTTGACTGGTAATTTCTGATTCTGTGCTCGGAGCAGAACCCTCTGAACATGTTTCCAATGAATTGGCTTTCTCCTAGTTTGGCAGCAATAGATCCTCTTCCAATCTAGAGCACTGGCCAATTCTTTCCATTAGCTCAGGCATGCTAAGTGTAGGTCACTTCGTAAGGGATTGTCTCAGGCAGTGCTCCCTAGGCAGGCTAATCTTAAATTACGCAACTGCAAGCTATTTGTTGCACTGTTCAATCTCATTGTAGGCCTCCCAATAGCGTCTCGTATATTGTAATATCCCGCACCTCTATTATCTGATTTAATGTGAATTTCTTAAATTTTGTATTATTTTAATGTGCCCTTAGGTCAAAATGACCAATGGTAATACATGTTATAGCATATACCTTATGTGCGAGACACATGGGATTAATTCCCATGGGTGTCTTTTAGACACACACACACATACCCCCGTAATATGCACACAAAACACCTATCGTAGAAGAGGAAGAGGAGAAGAAGAAAAAGAAGAAGATCAAGAGGGAGGAAGCTAAGAGGAGATTGAAATTTGGGAAGCTCAACCCCCACAAGAAACCACTATTGTTGGAGCTTGGAAAGCTTGAGAGAGAAAGGTATGAACTCTAACCCTTGGGTGTGTATGTATGAGCACATGCCATAGTTACCTTTGGTGACTTATTTGAGTCCCAATTAGTTAGATTTTGAGATTTGTAAGCTTCCACAGACGGATTGGGAGTTAGAGTTGAAAAGACCCAAATTTGTGTATGTTGCATTTGGACATTCAAGCCCTAGATTTCTTTGATTGGCTTTTTTATTTTGCCCCATTTTGACATATTGTAGTCTTATTGGGTCAATCTTTGAACCTTAGAAGCATTGGTGGAGTTTAGGGTGGTTTGGAATTGGAAATCTAAGGCTTGGAGAAACCGTCAAACCCCAACGCCAAGGAACATATAAGAGTATATGTGTGCAAGTTGTCGCGCCTAGATTTTTCGCACTCGAGGAATACTCATACAAGCGGGAAAAATGATGTACTCTCTCGTTAGAACTCACCCTCCTAAAAGAATGAGTGTGACTAAGTTTGAATTGAAAATTTGATTCGAATAAAGGGCTTTTGAAAAAGATTCAGAGTCGCCACCTAACTTGATTAAGGTGAGTTAGGTCACCTAAAAACTAAGCATAATCCGAAGACCACACTTAGGGTTTTTGAAAAAAAGGTTTTGAAAATATCACCTCAAGAGAGGGTTTTAAGAAAACAGGTTGTTTGGCAACCTTTGGAAAACATTTAGCCCATTTTTTTTGAAAAATAACTCCTTTTTGGTCTTTGAAAACAGTGATCTAGGTTCGGAGGTTGGTTACATGTAGGGAAGACGCACTAAGCCATCACCCTACCCCGCCCTTTCGGTACCTACATGTCAATCTATCCTAGATTCACCTATGAGAGTCTTTAACTAACTATTGTTCAATCCTATCCACTTTGAAAAAGAATGTTTTGAAAAGAAACTAACATGATGCATGATATGCAAGTGCAAAATAAGAGAGAGTTGGAGAATAGATTTGGAAATAAATTTGAAAAGAAATTGATTGGATTTGAAAGAGATTTGAAATTGGATGGATTTGAAATTGAAAAGTTTTGGAAATTGAAAGTAGAGATTTGAAAATAGAAATTTGAAATTAGAAATTTGAAAATAGATTGGAGATTTGAAAAGATTTTGGAATTTGAAATTTGAAAGAATTTGCAAAATTTGAGATTTGAAAAATGTTGTGACCGCACCCATGAGGGTTGCCTACGTATCCCTTTGGAGGAATCAGGTCAGTCGTAGTTCGGACCGGAGTCCGATTGAAAATAAAAGAATTGATTTGAAGAAGAGATTGAATTGGAAATTGAATTTGATTTGAAATTACAAGAGGAGATTGGAAATTGAAATTGAGAAGATTAGACTTGCTTTGGAAAGATGGAGGTTTAGAAAATCTAGACTTAAGAAAGATCAGACTTAGAAAAGACTCGAGAGTTTAAGAAAGATGGAATTAGGAAAGGTCTGATTTAGGAAAGGTCCGATTTAGGAAAGTTCCGTTTTAGAAAAGTGTCATTTAGGAAAGTTTTCGAATTAGGAAAACTTTGAAATTAGGAAAGTTTTGAATTAGGAAAGTTTCATTTTTGGAAAGTTTCGAAATTAGGAAAATTTTCGAAATAGGGAAGTTTTGGAAAGTTTCATTTTAAGAAAGGTTTTGAAATAGGAAAGTGTTGAATTTAGAAATTTTTTAAATTAGGAAAGTCTCAACTTAAGAAAGGTTTTGAATTTGGAATGTTTTTGAAAAAGGAAAGTTTTCAATTTAGGAAATGTTTGAATTAAGAAAGTTTTGAGTTTAGAAAAGTCTTAGAATTAGAAAAATGTTGAAGTTTTGGAAAATTTAGAATTTAGAAAGATTTAACTTGAGAAAGTTTCAAATTTAAAAAGTCTTGAATTTGGAAGGATTTGAAATTTAGAAAATTTAAGATTTAGAAAGTTTTAGTTTTAAAAAATCTTGAGATTAGGAAAAGTTAAGTTTAGGAAAGATTTGAAAGCTCGGATTTGGAAAGTTAAGATTTGGAAAGGGGTGGAATTGGGAAAGGGTTGAATTATGAAAGATTTGGATTTTGAAATTTAAGGAAAGATTTTTATGTTCAAGTTTTGGAAATTTAAGATTTAGGAAAGGAGAAGTCTAGGAAGGAGTTGAATTATGAAAGGTTTGGATTAGGAAGGGACTGGATTTAGTTTCTAAAAGCAAAGGTTTGATTTTGTTTCCAAAAACAGAGGATTGGATTTGGTTTCCTAAAGGGAAGATAGAATTTGGTAAGAATTTGGAAAGGGAGATTCTAGAAACCCTAGATTTAGAAAATTATAGTTTCGACTTAGAAAATAGGTTTTGGAAACATGTATAGTTTGGATGTGAAAACAAGAGGTTTTGAAAACCTAGGTTTGGGGCAAAGTTTGAAAACCATGTTTTTGGGAAGAAAATTAGGGTTTCCTAATCGTGGGTTCTAGGGCTTGACTTGGACTCTAAGGAAAGCGTTTTTGGAAAGTGTGTTTTTGGACACGAAGATTTTAGAGGAAAAATCCTAAAGGGGAGTTTCTAGAAGGGAGATTTTGGAAAGAGAGTTTTTGAAAAGATTTTTGGAGAGAGTTTTTCTGGGAAAGAGACCTAGGGAACATTTTTGGAAAGTGGACTTTGAGGAGAGTGTTTTGAAAAGGGTTTGGAAAAGGGAGCCTGAAAAAATAGATCTTTGGAGGGAGTTTTTAAAAACAATTTTGGAAAGAAGAGTTTTGGGAAGTATGTTGAAAAAGAAGATCTTTAGGAAGAGATTTTTTGGAAAAGAGAGTTTTTTGGAATATGTAAAAGATCTCACTTTCCTAAAGCGATTCTAACCATAAAAAAGCTAAAACCACTTTAGGAAAGCGGTTTTGAAAACAACAAGATTTGAAAATATGGACCATATTGGTCACTTTAAATGTAACACTTTCCTAAAGCAATCCTAGCCATGGAAAAGCTAGAATCACCCTAGGATTGTGGTTTTGAAAACATGTTTTGAAAAAGAAACTTTGATGCAATTTTGAAAACAAGTTTAAAAACGATTTTGAAAACGAGTTTGAAAACGAATTTTGGAAGATGCAAGATCATGATATGCACAATGCAATTTTGGGGTCGTGGACATACAAGGTTAAGGCTTCACCACATAATCAAGGGGGCCGAACCCACGTGGTCTTTGGTTAGACTAGAAGAAAGTTTCCGACACGGTGACTCTCCAATAGCCCAATCCTACACATAGACCGGGAATCCCCTTGTTTCAAGCATGCAAAGAAAGGGGGGGAAAAGAAATGGGGGATTAAAATAGAGAAAACTCAAGTGGGTTAGAAGAGAGAAGAGAGAGGGGGGAAGTGCGAAAATTTAAATAGGGAGCCTACTGTATGTCTTGTTTATTTTGCGCGCCTTGCTTTCTTCGATCTTCAGTCTTCATCTTGATCTTCGTCTTCAATCTTAAAGAGTTGTCTTTAAGCTTTAGATGACAGCTCTTCAAGTCTTTGAAGGAGGTTTGAAGGTTAGTGTATGAGTGTATGGGGGTGTGTATGAGTGTATAGGAGGCTAGGGTTTAGTGTATGGTGGCTAAGGTTTGAAAAACCTAGGGAAGCTAGGGTTTAGGAGGTGCTCGAGCTCTGTATATCGAAATATAAGATTTTTTGGTTTGAGTTTGCGGATCCTTTTCACGTTGGAGGAGGCTTTGTATTTATAGAGGTTGGACAAACCTTGCGCCTGTTGCAATGGCACCAGGGCAAAATTGCTCTTGGCGCCACTAGGAGTGGCGCCAGGCCAATTCTTGGCTTAGCGCCACAACTAGTGGTGCTAACCAGTTAGGAAACTTTATAAGTCGGCAAACAACATATCTTTGACTAGATTTGAGCGCCTGTACTAGTGACTACCATGCAATTTTTAGTCTGGCTTCACTAGGAGTGACTCCGGAAAGTTCGAGAATGATTTGAAGGAGCCGGGAATGACCCAGAAGGCCGGAAAGGAGCAAGAACACTTAAAATAGTGTCCTGGAGGTATTTGACTTAAAAAATGAGGATAAGATGGGTCGAAAAGGTTGACCGGGCCTTTAGGGGCAAAACGGTCAATCGAACCGAGAAACCGCCGAGACAGACTTGGACTGTCCCGGAAGAAGACTTGGGATCTAGAAACATTATTCAGAATGCTCCCAGAGGTTGCCGGTTTGATTCCCAGAGCCAGCATGGTCGGAAAAGGAGGCCGGCCCACCAGGGGCAAAACAGTCATTTTGTACCAAGTTTGCCGAAACTGACTAGGAATGATCCGGAAAGATAAGAAAAGGTTGAGAATACTATAAGAAGCAATCTCAGGAGATTACCGGTTTGATACCCAGAGCCGATGTGGTCGGAAAAGGTGACCGGCCAGCAGGGGCAAAACGGTCATTTTTCACCGGGTTTGCCGGAGCTGACTCGGAATGATCCGGAAAGGTAGAGGAGGATTGAGAATACTATAAGAAGTATCATCGGGAGGTTACCGGTTTGATACCCAAAGCCGGTGTGGTCGGAAAGGTGACCGGCCCGCCAGGGGCAAAACGGTTATTTTTCACCGAAGTGGGCTAACAGACACTGGTATTGACCTGGGTTTTGAGTGTTTCCGCCACTCTGACGGCGGTCGTCGTGACACAGGGGTTTGTTGGCAATTCCCTATGTCAACCTATTTGTGAGTATTTCCGCTACTCTAACGGTTTTGTGAGTAGTTTCGCTACTCGGACCGTCTCGAGGAATAAACTGTCTCGAGAGAGGAATTGAAAAGGGGACTTACCGTCTTCGAAAAGACGTGCCTAGATTGGAACCGTCTCAAGGAATAAACTATCTCGAGAGAGGGGTTGGAAAGGGGTCTTACCGTCTTCGAAAAGACGTGCCTGGATTGGAACCGTCTCGAGGAATAAACTGTCCTGAGAGAGGGATTGGAAAGGGGTCTTACCGTCTTCGAAAAGACATGCCTAGATTGGAACCATCTCGAGGAATAAACTGTCCCGAGAGAGGAAAGGGGACTTATCGTCTCCGAAGAGACGTGCCTGGATTGGAACCGTCTCGAGGAATAAACTGTCCCGAGAGAGGAAAAGGGACTTATCGTCTCCGAAGAGACGTGCCAGGATTGGAACCATCTCGAGGAATAAACTGTCCCGAGAGAGGGATTGGAAAGGGGTCTTATCATCTTCGAAAAGACGTGCTTGGATTGGAACCGTCTTGAGGAATAAATTGTCCCGAGAGAGAGATTGAAAAAGGGACTTATCGTCTTCGAAGAGACATGCCTGGATTGGAACCGTCTTGAGGAATAAACTGTCCTGAAAGAGGGATTGGAAAGCGGTCTTATCGTCTCCGAAAAGACGTGCCTGGATTGGAACCGTCTCGAGGAATAAACTGGCCCGAGAGAGGGATTGGAAAGGAAAGGACAATACCCCTAAGGGAATTTTGGTCATTTTGCCTCTATTTGGGCCTAGTGGGCCCGTAAAGCGATGGACAAACGGGATTTGGACTTAGAAAATTGATTTTGATTGAATACGCTCAAAATGACTTGAAAAAAAGTCTGAACGGAGTCTAGACTGCCAAGCGGTCAAAAATGGGGTGCTTACACAAGTGATATGACCGTTGGACCAGTCACTAGACTGTTGGAACGGTCAGAGAAGGCTAAACAAAAACAATGCACTACAGACCTTACCGTTGGGATAGTCCCTGGCACCATTAGGACGATCTGCGAGAAATTGGCCTACCATTGGAACGGTCTCTGGAGCCGTTGAGACGGTCTGGTACCTGACAACTCTGACATTGTCTTGTAAAATGGGCATAACTTATTCTAGAAAACTAGGATTGATGCATTGTTTGAAGCATTGAAAAGTAGACTCATAGAACTTTCTACCCAGATAAAGTTTATACTCTAATATCTTATAGATTGTGAGATATAGAAATTAAAATTGACCTAACATTTTTGCTAGCAACATTATTTTTTAAAATTTTAGTCCATTTTCCATACAACATAACTTCTTCATCCGAAATGTATTTTCGACCTATGACTTATCAAATTAAAGGTTTTTAAGCTTATTTTCAAGTAAAATTGATCTAGAATGTTATCTCATTTGTCTAATGAGAATGAGATGCATTGTATGGACCGGTGATGAGGGATCAGTGTTTTAAATCTCAAATTTATGATTCTTGTTTTGCTTGGGGTCTTGTATTTGATGCTTCTGTGTACTCTATGTGTAGGAACATCCTTATTTAGTACTAATCCTCAAAGATATAGGTGAGTAATGATATTCCATGAGTAAAATCCTATTATTTTCTCAAATGTCTTTAAGTTCTCTTATATTGTTTATTGTTTTCAAGTTCAATTACATTTCATGTATTACTTCCCGTGATTTCTATACATCAATGATTTCGAAATGCAACTTTAGTTGTGTTATGAAATGAAAACGCATGGATTAGAATGCTTTAAATGAAAGAATTGCAAGGTTTTTTTAATATACGGTGCCAACTTGAGGTCTTTCATGGCAAGACCTTAAGCTAGCAATGATGGTTCTGTGGTAGAGGACGTGAAATAATCTATCGCCATGTCGGGAGACATCCCTTGACTTAAAGAGCCTATGTGTGACTTTTATGGTTACTATAACTGAGCCTAGTTTTCATGAATGGCTTAAAGAGCCTATGTATGACCTTTATGGTTACTATAACTGAGTCTAGCTGTCATGACTAGCCTAAAGAGCCTTATGTGTGACCTTTGTGGTTACTATGTTGGCCTAAAGAGTCTTATGCATGACCTTTGCGGTTATTATGTGGGCCTAAAGAGCCTTATGCATGATATTTGCAATTATTATGTTGGCCTAAAAAACCCTATGTGTGACCTTTAAGGTTACTAATGCAAAGCCTAGCTATGATGTAAAGACATAACACACTTACATTCTAGAACGAAAAATATGATATGTTCAAATGTTTCATGACAAGTTACGTATATTTTCACAAGTATTGATGTCACAATTTATCTCTCCTTTCTATGATATTACTATAACTGAGCCTAAGTCTTATGATTGGCTTGAAGACTCTATGTGTGACATTTATGGTTATTATAACTGAGTCTAGCTCTTATGATTGGCTTAAAGAGCCTATGTATGACCTTTATAGTTACTATAACTTAGCCTAGCTCTCATGATTGAACTAAAGAGCCTTATGTGTGACCTTTGCAATTACTATGTTGGCCCAAAGAGCCTTATATGTGACTTCTGCAGTTACTATGTTAGCCTAAAGAGTCCTATGTGTGACCTTTAAGGTTATTAATGCAGAGCCTAGCTCTGATATAAAGACATAATGCACTTACATTCTAGAACGAGAAATATGATATGTTCAAATGCTTCACAACAAGTTATGTATGTTTTCACAAGTATTAATGTCTTGATTTATCTCTCATTTTTACGATATTATGATATGCCTTATAGTGCCATGCCATGGTATGTTTATGAAAAGTTTCGTTGTGTCTTACGAGATCATGTTACGACTTGTGTCTCTGTCCTATGATACTATGTTCAAAATGTTATGACATTTCATAATGAAAGCTTACGATACAATGTTCTGTTGCATCTCTCTCTTCTGCAACACCATAATTTGACATGATATAATGTTTCAATATAATGCTTATGCTACCCATGTTTTCAAATCTACGCTTTATACATTTTCGAGAACAACGACATTTGATGTCTCTAATGTTGCACGATGAGCTAAGATATACTCTTACAAGTTTATGACATGTTATGTTCTTGAACAAGCTATGTTATGCTCTACGAGATCATGCTACGACATGTATCACTCTTTTACAACATTATGTTTTGAAAATGATAAAATGCTTTAATACGAAAGACTATGCCACATGTGTTTTCAAGCTTACACTTATACATTTCTAAGTTCATGCTATGTATGCATAAATGTTCATCTTTTGTCATATATAGTAAATAGAAATGTTAGTCCATGGTATTTTATATTCATGCATCAATGTTATTTACTAAGTATTAGCTTACGTTTTCTTAAAATATTTTCAAGTAACCAAACTGGGAGCCCTTAGAGGGAGGCCCACTATGTGGATATTAGGAATGCGGCCCATGGGCCTTGTGATATGTAATATGTATATGGGTTAGACCCTAATGTTTTGTAATATTATAAATAATATAACCATAATGGCCTCGAATAGGCCCATATGTACGTTTATGTTTTGGATTAGGCACAGCTCTGTCATATATGACACAAGTTATGTTTTAAACTATAAAAATCATATTTCCACAATTATGTCTCATTTTAAATGATTATGCATAGGTGGTCAACCGATTTATGTAATGCAACCTTAGGTAACCTTTCTACTAACCGGTCATATATCCTAAATCAGCATAGGTCGAGTTTCAGAGTGTGACAGTGTGGTATCTGAGTTACAAGTTGACACCATAAGATTAAGTCATGTCTAGATAGAATTCTAGGTTTGACTTGAATATGTGTTATGTGTATATATATGTAGGCTATGTGTATAATGACGTGCCAATGTGTATTACATGTAGTAATGTTATGTTTCATGCTTGACCATTTATTTACATACGTATGAAGAGTATGCTGCCAAGAGGAAGAGATCATGGAGGAGCTAAAGAGCTCGAGGATCGAATGGATCGTATTGAAGGATCTTGGCCAAACATGTTCAAGTGGTCCAACTTACTCATAGCAACACCACCAATGTGCCTGAGCCGTCAGCAGCACAGGTGCCAAGAGTGGAAGGGGTGGCTCAAACTACCATTGAACAAATCCAGCTGCTGAGGCCCCCGAAATTTTTGGAGACTTCTGAAGGGGTAATTAATGAGTCGACACAATACTAAGATGTCGAGCACAAATTTTTCGCACTCGAGGAATACACACACAAGCGAGAAAAACACTGTACTCTCTCGTTAGAACTCATCCTCTTAGAAGAATGAGTGTGACTAGGTTTGAATTGAAAATTGATTTGAATAAAGGGCTTTTAGAGAAAGTTTGGAGTCACTACCTAACTTGATTAAGGTGAGTTAGGTCACCTAAAAACTAAACACAATCCAAAGACTACACTTAAGGTTTTTGAAAACGATTTTGAAAATACTACCTCAAGAGTGGGTTTTTAGGAAAAACAGGTTATTTAGCAACCTTGAAAAAATATTTAAGTCCTTTTTTGAAAATAACTCCATTTTGGTTTTTCAAAAACAGTGATCTAGGTTCGGAGGTTGGTTACGTGTAGGGAAGACGCACTAAGCCATCACTCAACCCTGCCGTTGCGGTATCTACATGTCTATTTAACCTAGATTCACCTATGAGAGTCTTCAACTAACAAATGTCCAATCCTATCCACTTTAAAAAAAGAATGTTTAAAAACTATCATGATGCATGATATGCAATTGCAAGAGAGAGAGTTGGAAAATAGATTTGGAAACAAATTGATTTGATTTAAAAAAAATTTGAAAAGATAGATTTAAAATTGAAAAGTTTTAGAAATTAGAAATAGAAATTTGAAAATAGATGGATTTGGTAGGTGAAGTTTTGGGAACCCTAGATTTGGAAGACTATAGTTTCGATATAGAAAAGGGAGTTTTGGAAATATATATATATATATATAGTTTTGATGCAGAAAATAAGAGGTTTTAGAAACCTAGGTTTTGAGGCCAAAATAGGGAATTGGAAACTATGTTTTTGGGGAGGAAAATTAGGGTTTCCTAATCGTGGGTCTAGGGCTTGACTTAGACTCTAAGGAAGGAGATTTTTAGAAAGTGAGTTTTTGGAAAGAAAGATCTTAGAAAGAGAATTATAGAGAGGAGTTTTTTAGAAGGAAATCCTAGAGAGGAGTTTTTGGAGAGGGATATTTTTGGAAGGAGTTCTTAGGAAAGAGTTTTTAGGAAAGAGATTTATGGAGCGTTTTTAGAAAGTGAATTTTGAGGATAGTGTTTTAGAAAGTGAATTTGGAAAAGAGAGTTTTTGGAAAGGAGTTTTGAAAAGAGTTTTTTGGAAAGGAGTTGAAAAAGAAGTATGAAAAATAGATTTTTGGAAACAATTTTGGAAAGGAATTTAAAGAGAGTTTATGGAAAGCATGTTGGAAAAGAGATTTTTAGGAGGAGATTTTTGAGAAGAGATTTTTTAGAAAGTATATAAAATATCTCACTTTCCTAAAGCGATTCTAATCATAAGAAGGTTAGAACCACTTTAAGATAATGGTTTTGAAAACAATGATTTTGAAAATATGGACCATATCGGTCACTTTAAATATAACACTTTGTTAAAGCAATCCTAGACATGGAAAGGCTAGAATCACCTTAGGATTGTGATTTTGAAAACAAGTTTTGAAAAAGAAGGTTTTGATGCAATTTTGAAAACGATGTTAATGCAAGTTTTGAAAATGAGTTTAAAAATGAATTTTAGAAGAATGCAAGACCATGATATGCACAATGCAAGTTGGCGTCGTGAACATACAAGGTTAAAGCCTTCACCACATAATTAAAGGGTCCGAACCCACATGGTCTTCGGTTAGACTAAAAGAAAGCTCCCAACATGGTGACCCTCCAATAGCCTAATCCTACACATAGACCGGAAAGTCCCTTGTTTCAAGCATGCAAGAAAGGGGGGAAGAAAATGGGGGATTAAAATTGAAGAAAACCCAAGTGGGTTAGGAGAGAGAAGAGAGGGGCAAGATGCGTAAACTAAAAGAGAAAGCCTATCTTATGTCTTGTTTATTTTGCTTTGCTTTGCGCGCCTTGCTTTTCTTACTTTGCTTCGGTCTTCGCTTCAGTCTTCACCTTAATCTTCGAGAACTTCAGTTTGTAGCACTTCAAGTCTTCAATGGATGCTTTAGAGACTAGTGTATGAGTGTATGATAGTGTATGAGTGTATAGGAGGCTAGGGTTTGTGTATGGTGGCTAGGGTTTGAAGAACCTTAGGAGAGTAGGGTTTAGAGAGGCTAAGAGCTCTGTATATCAAAAAATAGGGTTTTTAGACTGAGTTTGCGGACCTCTTTCACACTGGAGGAGGCTATGTATTTATAGAGAGATGAATGACCTGGCGCCTGTTGCAGTGGTGCCAGGCCAAAATTTCTTTTGGTACCACTATTAGTGGTGCCAGCCAGCCAGTTAGAAAAGTTTTAAGATCGGCAAGTAACGTATCTTGAAAAGATTTGGGCGCTTGTTCTAGTGACTACTATGCAATTTTTAGCTTAGCTTCACTAGGAGTGACTCTGAAAGGTCTAAGAAGCATTTAAGGGACCAGAAATGGCCCGAAAGGCCAGAAAATGGCAGGAACCCTTAGAATAGGGTCCCGGGGGTAATGGACCTAAAAAAGGATGTCAGGGTTTGTTAGAGGGGTCGATCGAGCCATTAGGGGCAAAACGGTCAACCGAGCCAGAAAGCTACCGGGACGGACTCAAAATGTCTCGGAAGAAGACTCAAGATTTGGAAACATTATTTAGAATATTTTCAAAGGTTACCGGTTTGATACCCAGAGCCAGTGTGGTTGGAAAAGGCGAACGACCTACCAGGGGCAAAACGGTCATTTCACACCGGGTTTCTCGGAACTGACTCGGAATGATCCGGAAAGATAAAGGAAGGTCGAGAATACTATAAAAAATATTCTCAGGAGATTACCAGTTTGATACCCAGAGCCGGTGTGGTTCTTAGAGCGTTCGGATGCCTAGGGGCAAAATAGTTATATTGACCGAAAAGTCTCGGAATTACCCCGAAACTGACTAGAAGGCACCTAATCATGCCGAATTGCTTTTAAGACAAACTTGGAAAGGTGGACTTACAGTTCTGAGGACTTAGGTGTGTTCTTAAGAAACGTGCCGAAAATGACCCTAGGGGTAGTTTGGTCATTTTTCACCGAAGTGGGCTAGCAGGCACCGGTGTTGACTTGGGTTCTGAGTGTTTCCGCCACTATGACAGCGGTCCTGTGACACAGGAGTTTGTTGGCAATTCTCTATATCGACCTGTTTATGAGTACTTCCGCTACTTTAACGGTTGCGATGTTTGCGAGTACTTCCACTACTCTGATGGTTCGCGATCATTCCCAAGACTGCCTAATCTCGAGAAGCTGCTAAAGGGACTTAGCACTTGAGAATCAATTTTCTCGGAAGGCGTGTCGAAACGGACATTTCTACATTGGCAGACTAGTAGGCACCAAAGGTGGACCGTCCTACCATTTCAAGGACTTGGGGTCTCGTCCCGGTCGATGGGTTTGAAGGGACTTACTATTCCGAAGAAACTTTCTTCAGAAAACGTGCCAGAATGGATAGACTTATCGTCTCGAGGAATCAACTTTCTCGAGAGAGGGATTGAAATTGGAATTGAACAAGGGGACTTACCATCTTCGGGAAGACGCGCCTACGGGATTGGAAGGGGACTTACCGTCTTCAGAAAGACGTGCCTGTTGGAATTGGAAAGGGGACTTACCGTCTTCGGAAAGACGTGCCTATTGGATTGGAAAAGGGGACTTATCATCTTCAGAAAGACGTGCCTATTGGATTGGAAAAGGGGACCTACCGTCTTCGGAAAGATGTGCCTGATTTAGAATTGGACCGAACAATGCCCCTAAGGGCATTTTGGTCATTTCGCTTCTATTTGGGCTTAGTGGGCCCGCAAAGCAATGAATTGACGGGATTAGACTTGGAAAAGTTTATTTAGATTGAGGATATGTCCACATTGACTTGAATACAAGTTTGGACAGACTATAGACTGCTGAGTGGTCAAAAATGGGGTGCTTACATAAGAAAAGCACAAGAAGAGGATCGAAAGTGACCAAGGTAGAGGGTAAAGCTCAAAGCGACATAGTTCGAGATCCTCAAATGGGAACTCCTCTACCCCATAGGGGAACACCAGGGACCGAGGAAACTGTACGGTCAACAAAGTATGTCTTCAGTACCTTTCAAGAATGTTTTGTATGTGTCCTTGCTTGTCTCTATATTATTTCAAAAGTGGAGCTTGTTATGGGTGTGGTCAAGTTGGGCACCAAGTGAAAGACTATCTGAGGAGAGGTCGAATTCCAGGATTTGATGCATCAGTTTTAGCATCGGTGCAGCAGCCTACAGCCAGAAGGAAAGATGACCAAACGCAAATAGGTCGAGCTTTTGCACTTACAATGAGAAATACTCAACCACTGATTCTGTAGTGTCAGATATACTTCCTAATTGTGGTCAAGCTACCCATGTTCTTATTGATTCTGGAGTGGTTTATTTGCCTTATATCTCTTTGCTCAACACTTGCATACGTTTCTAGTACCTCTTAAGAATGTTTTGTATATGTTCTTGCTATTCGAAAAATTCATCTCATATGATAGGATCTTATTAATTTTGGCTCCACGCATTCGCTTGTCTCGTATTTGTTGCAAAATAATTGCATCCATCTTCAGAAGTATTAAATTATGTTTTATTCACCTTTTACCACCCGGAGATTCCATGGTGTGTGATAAGATTTACATTCTTTGTGGAAATTTTGGTAATGATGTGTCCATGCTCATAAATCTTATACCTTTAGAAATGTACTATTTTGATGTTATTTTAGGAATGAATTTGTTATCTCCTCATCATGCCAATATTGATTGTGAACTTAAGAGAGTTAGGTTTCATTCTTCCAACCAGCCTAGACTTGTTTTCGAAGGAGTGGGCATTGAGCCTCCTCCTTATCCCATTTTGTCCATGTAAGCACGTCTTTTAGTCCAAAAAGGAAATCGTACCTTTTTATGTAACATTGTGACGCGCACGTTTTCCACCATCCTTGGAAGATATCCATGCCATCTGAGAGTTTTCGATGTATCACTTGATGAGTTGCTTGAACCCTTAATGGATCGGAAGATTAAGATTCGAGAAGCGCTATCCCTTTTTGTTTGAATAATGATTTGTATCAAGTTTGGAGACCAAACTTATTTAAGAGGGGAATGTTGTAATATGCCGCACCTCTATTATCTAATTTAATGTGAATTTCTTAAATTTTGTATTATTTTGATGTGCCTTTAGGTCAAAATAACCAATGGTAATGCATGTTATAGCATATGACTTATATGCGAGGCACGTAGGATTAATTTCCATAGTTGTCTTTTAGACACACACACACCTGCAATAGAAAAAGAAGAAGAAGAAGATCAAGAGGGAGGAAGCTAAAAGAAGATTGAAGCTTGGGAAGCTCAACCCCCACAAGAAACCACCATTGTTGGAGCTTAGGAGAGAAAGGAATTAACTTTAACCCTTGGGTGTGTATGCATGAGCACATGCTATAATTGCCTTTAGTGACTCCTTTGAGTTCCAATTAGTTAAATTTTGAGAGTTTGTAAGCTTCCATAAACGGATTGGGAGTTGGGGTTGAAAACTCCCAAATTTGTGTATGTTGCGTTTGGAAATTCAAACCCTATATCCCTTTGATTGGCTTGTTTATTTTACCCTATTTTGAGATATTGTAGTCTTATTGGGTCAATCTTTGAACCCTAGAAGTATTAGTAGAGTTTAGGGTGATTTGGATTTGGAAATCTAAGGCTTGGAGAACTTGCCAAACCCCAATGCAATGGAACATATAAAAGTATATGCGGTGCAAGTGCTCTAACCGTTGGGATGGTCACTAACCATTGGAATGGTCAGAGAAGGCTAAACAAAAACAATGCAATACAGACCTTACTGTTGGGATGGTCCCTGGCACCATTGGGACGGTCTGCAAGAAATTGGACTACCGTTGGAATGGTCTCTGGAACCGTTGGGACTATCTGGTGCTTGATAGCTCCGACATTATTTTATAAAATGGGCATAACTTAGTCTAGAAAACTCGGATGGATGCACCGTTTGAAGCATTGAAAAGTAGATTCATAGAACTTTCTAACCAGATAAAGTTTATACTCTAATTCCTTATAGATTGTGAGATATAAAAGTTTAAAATTGACCCAAAATTTCTATCAACAACATTGTTTTTCAAAATTTTAGTCTATTTTTTATGGGACATAAATTCTTCATCCGAAATGTATTTTCAATCCATGACCTATCAAATTAAAGGTCTTTAAGTCTATTTTCAAGTGAAATTAATCTAAAATGTAGTCTCATTTTTTTTTATGAGAATGAGATGCATTGTATGAACCGGTGATGAGAGATCAATGTTTTAAACCTCAATTTTATGATTCTTGCTTTGCATTGGGGTCTTGTGTTTGATGCTTCTATATACTCTATGTGTAAGAACATCATTATTTAACACCAATCCTCAAGGATGGAGGTGAGTAACCATATGCCATGAGTAAAAGCCTATTATTTTTCCAAATGTCTTTATGTTGTCTTATATTGTTTATTGATTTCAAGTTCAACATTATTACTTTCAAGTTCAATTATATTTCATGCATTACTTCTCATGATTTCTTCGCATCAATGATTATATTATATCTAAACGTCATGTTTTGAAATGCAACTTTAGTTGTGTTATGAAATGAAAACCCATGGACTAGAATGCTTTAAATGAAGGGCAAATTACATCCCACCTCCCTTGAGGTTTCAGACTAATACAACTAACCCCCTAAGGTTCTCAAAATTACATCCCCTTCCCTTGAGGTTTGAGGTAATTTGCATTTTTTCTCAAATGTTAAATCTTTTAACAAAATATATGTGATGTTAGGAAAAAAAAAAAAACAAGTTTATTATTTAAATGGCCCTTAATGTGCATGAAATGACATAAATAGATTTTTTTTTTTTTGTTTATGAAATTAATTAGTGTGTTGATTTTGAGCCTTCTTCTAATGAAAAAAAAGGTGCATTACCCGTACAAGATTCTAAGAGCAAATTAAATGTCACATCTGTATCAAATACCATTTTAATGAATAAATAAATTATAAGTCTCATATTTTTTTAAAACTTTATATGCTATAATTAAAGCCTTATGTAGATTCTATAAATTTTTATCAAAAAATTTCTAGTCAATATGAGAAAAATTCCCTACAAAAAGTAATATTAAAAACAATAACGTTAGTTAACTTATATTAAAAAGACAACGGTTTAACTTAAGAAAATCAATTGTACCAAAGTTTTTAGATCCTATATACCATAAAAAAATCAACACACGTGAGGAAATTTAAAAGCAAAAAAATAAAGATTTAAAAAATCAACACACTAATTAATTTTCGAAGCACAAAAAAATTCTATTTATGTCATCTCATCCACATTAGCGGCAATTTAGGTAATGAACCTATTTTTTTTGCTGGCATCACATATATTCTATTAAAATATTTAATATTTAGAAAAAAAAAATGCAACTCACCTCAAACCTTAAAGGAGGGGGATGTAATTTCTAGAACCTCAAGGGGTGGGTTGTATTAGTCTGAAACCTCAAAGGAGATGGATGTAATTTGCCCTTAAATGAAAGAGATGCAAGGTTTTTCAATGTACAGTGTCAACTCAAGATTTTTTGTGGCAAAACCCTAAATTAACAACGATGGTCCTACAGTAGGGGACGTGAAATAATCTATCGTCATGTCGAAAGACGTCCCTTGGCTAAAAGAGCCTATGTGTGACCTTTATAGTTATTATAACTGAGCCTAGCTCTTATGATTGGCTTAAAGAGCTTATATGTGACCTCTATGATTACTATGACTGAGCCTAGCTCTCATGACTGGCCTAAAAGGCCTTATATATGACCTTTGCAGTTACAATGTTAGCTTAAAGAGCCTTATGCGTGACCTTTACAATTACTATGTTGGCCTAAAAGCCTTATGTGTGACTTTACTATGTTTGCTAAAAAGCCCTATGTGTGACCTTTAAGATTACTAATGCAGAGCCAAACTCTGATATAAAGACATAACGCACTTATATTCTAAAACAAGAAATATGATTTGTTCAAATGCTTCACAACAAGTTATATATGTTTCAACAAGTATTAATGTCCCGATTTATCTCTCCTTTTTACAATATTATGGTATGCCTTACAATTCTAAGTCATGGTATGTTTATGACAAGCTACGCAATGTCTTACAAGATCATGTTACAACTTGCGTCTCAGTTCTATTCAAAATGTTATAACATTTCATTATAAAAGCTTACTATACATTGTTTTGTTGCATCTCTCTCTTCTACGACACTATGATTTAATACGATATAATATTTCAATATGATGTTTATGCTATCCATGTTTTCAAATCTACGCTTTATACATTTTTTAGAACAACGACATTTGATGTGTCTAATGTTATACAACAAGCTAGGATATGCTCGTACAAGTTTATGATATGTTATGCTCTTGACAAGCGATGTCGTGCTCTACGAGATCATGCTACGACATGCCTCACTCTTTTACGGTATTATGTTTTGGAAATAATGAAATATTTTAATACAAAAGCCTATGCCACATGTGTTTTCAAGCTTATACTTATACATTTCTAAGTTCAAGCCACTGTCACGCCTCGATTTTTTGTACTCGAGAAAAATACACACAAGTAGGAAAAACACTGTACTCTCTCGTTAGAACTCATCATCATAGAAGGACAACTGCGACTAGGTTTGAACTTGAAATTGATTTGACTGAGGGATTTTAGAAAAAGGTGTGGAGTTGCCACCTAACTTTATTAAGGTGAGTTAGGTCACCTAAAACTAAATATAATCCAAAGATTACACTTAAGGTTTTTGAAAAGGTTTCAAAAACTTCTTCAAAAGAGGGTTTTTAAGAAAATAGGTTGTTTGGCAACCTTTGGAAAGATTTAAGCCCTTTTTGAAAATAACTCTATTTTGGCATTTGAAAACAGTAATCTAGGTTCGGAGGTTGGTTACGTGTAGGGAAGATATCCAAAGATCATCACCCTACCCCGCCCTTGCGGGTACCTACATGTCTATTCACCCTAGGTTCACTTATTAAAATCTTTGATTAATAAATGTCCAATACTATCCACTTTAGAAAAGAACTATATAATACATGATATGTAAGTGCAAGAAAAAGGTTTGATTTATGAAAATAGATTTGAAAAGAAGATTTAAAGTTTGAAAGAAGGTTTTAAAAATTGGAATTGGAGATTTAAAAAAGGTTGTGACCGCACCCATGAGGGTTGCCTACGTATCTCTTTGTTGGGAATCTGGACAATTGTAGTTCAGATAATAGTCCAATTGAAAATAGATATTTTGAGGTTTTTGAAAAGTTTAACTTGACAAGGTTTAATTTGAACTTTGAATAAAAAATTTGAAATTGAACTTGGAACAAACTTTAATTTGAAATAGAACTTGAGGATTTAAAATTGATTTTGATTTGAAAAGATTGAACTTGGACTTGATTTCGAAAGATTGAGATTTTGAAAACATTTTGAATTAGATCGAAATTGGAAAACCATCTTGGTTTTGGAAAAGAGTTTTAGAAAGAAGTTGAAGTTTCCTGACTTGGGATTAGGATTGAACTAGGATTTTTGGTATCCTAGGTTTGGAGCACGCAATTGGATTAGAAAAGATTTGACTTAGACTTGAAAAAGTTAGATTAAGAAAAGTTTGAGTTGAGAAAATTTAGAATAAGGAAAGATGGGACTTAGAAAAGATTGGAAAATATTTGATTGGATTTAGAAACACTTAACTTGAAAAAGACTTGACTTGAACATTTGACTTGAAAGAGTTTAGAAAGCGAAGGTTTAGGCAAGATTGAATTTTAGAAATATTTAAATTTTGGAAAGTTTCAAAATAGGAAAGTTTCATTTTAGAAAAGTGCCAAATTAGGAAAGTTTTCAAATTAGGAAAATTTTGAACTTAACAAAGTTTCATTTTAAGAAAGATTTGAATTTGAAAATTTTTTAGAATTTAGAAAAGTTTTGAATTTAGAAATATTTGAACTTTGGAAAGATTTAGAATTTGGAAAGATTTGAAATTAGGAAAGGTTTGAATTAAGAAAGATTTTATTTCTATTTCCTAAAATAGAAGATTAGATTTTATTTCCGAAAATAGATGATTTGATTTGGTTTCTAAAATTGGAGGATTTGATCTAGTTTCCTAAATTAAAAGATTGGATTTGACATGGAGTTAGAAATGTTGAATTTTGAAAATCTAGGAATTGGAAAGTTATGATTTGGCGTAGAAAAAGAGATTTTGAAAATCTATAATTTGATGTAGAAAAAGGAAATCATGTTCTTGGCAAGAGAAACTAGGGTTTCCTAATCTAAGAAAAAGAGTTTTTGAAAAGGAGATCTTTTGGAAGAGTTTGTAGGAAATAAGTTTGAAGAGAGTTTTTGGAAAGGAACTTGAATATCAATTTTGAAAAGGGGTTTGAGTATAGACTTTTGAAAATCTTTTAAATATCTCACTTTCCTAAAACGATTCTAACTATAAAAAGATTAGAACCATTCTAGGTATGTGATTTTGAAAACAACATGGATTTGAAATATAGACCAATACGATCACATTGAATATCACACTTTCCTAAACCACTCATAACCGTGGAATGGCTAGAATCACTTCAAGATTGTGATTTTGAAAATAAGATTTTGAATGCAAGTTTTAAAAGAGAGTTTTGATGCAAGTTTGAAAAACAACTTTGAAAACAATTATGAATGAATGTATGAATATGATATGCACAATGCAAGTAGAGTCATGAACATACAAGGCTAGTGTCGCGCCCAGATTTTTCTCACTCGAGGAATACTCATCCAAGCGGGAAAAATGTTGTACTCTTTCGTTAGAACTCACCCTCCTAGAAGAATGAGTACAACTAGGTTTGAATTAAAAATCGATTTGAATAAAGGGCTTTTGAAAAAGATTCGGAGTCGCCACCTAACTTGATTAAGGTGAGTTAGGTCACCTAAAAACTAAGAATAATCCGAAGACTACACTTAGGGTTTTTGAAAAACGATTTGAAAATATCTCCTCAAGAGAGGGTTTTTAGGAAAACAGGTTGTTTGGCAACCTTTGGAAAATATTTAGCCCTTTTTAGAAAAATAACTCCGTTTGGTCTTTGAAATCAGTGATATAGGTTCGGAGGTTGGTTACGTGTAGGGAAGACGCACTAAGCTATCACCCTACCCCACCCTTTCGGTACCTACATGTCAATCTACCCTAGATTCACCTATGAGAGTCTTCAACTAACTATCGGTCAATCCTATCCACTTTGAAAAACAATGCTTGAAAACTAACATGATGCATGGTATGCAAGTGTAAGGAATGAGAATTGAAAAATAAATTTGAAAATAGATTGATTTGATTTGAAAATTGAAATTGAAAGTAGAAGTTTGAAAATAGAAATTTTGAAATTGAAATTTTGAAAATAAATTGGAATTTGAGATTTGGAAAGATTTTGGAAACCGCACCCATGAGGGTGGAATTGAAAGTTTGAAAAGTGTTGTGACCGCACCTATAAAGGTTGCCTATGTATCCCTTTGTGGGAATCAGGTCAGTCGTAGTTCGGACCGGAGTCCGATTGAAAATAGAAGAGCGGATTTGAAGAAGGAGATTGAATTGGAAATTGAAATTGATTTGAAATTGGAAGAGGAGATTGGAAATTGAAATTAAGAAGATTGGACTTTGATTTGAAGAGATAGATTTGGACTTGTTTTGAAAAAGAGAAAGTTTGAGAAAACCTAGACTTAGGAAAGATAGGAGACCTAGGAAAGACTTAAGAGTTTAAGAAAGATTGGATTTAGGAAAGGTTCGATTTAGGAAAGTGTCATTTTTGGAAAGTTTTTGAATTAGGAAAGTTTCGAAATTAGGAAAGTTTAACTTAGGAAAGTTTTGAGTTAGGAAAGTTTTAGGTTTAAGAAAGTTTTCAACTTTAGGAAAGTTTTGAAATAGGAAAGTATTGAATTTAGGAATGTTTTGAATTAAGAAAAGTTTAGTTTGAGAAAGGTTTAGAACTCGGAAAGTTTCAAATTAAGAAAGTTTCGAATTTTGGAATGTTTGAAAAAGGAAAGTTTTGAATTTGGAAAGTTTTGAAAACAAGGAAGTTTTGAAAATAAGAAAGTTTTGTTTTGGGAAAGGTTTGAAAAAGGAAAGTTTTCAGTTTAGGAAATGTTTGAATTAAGAAAGTTTTAAGTTTAGAAAAGTCTTAGATTTGGAAAGATTTGAAGTTTTGGAAAGTTTAGAATTTAGAAAGTTTTTAGATTTAGAAAGTTTAAGATTTAGAAAGTTTTAAGGTTTTAGGAAATCTTGAGATTAGGAAAGGTTTGAGTTTAGAAAAAGTTTGAAAGTTGAGTTTTAAAGTTTAGGAAAGATTTTTATGTTCAATTTTTAGAAACTTAAGATTTAGGAAAGTAGAAGTTTAGGAATGATTTGAATTAGGAAAGAGTTGGATTAGGAAGGGATTGGATTTGGTTTCTAAAAGATAAAGGTTGGATTTTATTTTCAAAAACGGAGGACGGGATCTAGTTTCCTAAACGGGGAGATTTGATTTGGTTTCCTAAAGGGAAGATAGGATTTGGTAAGGATTTGGAAAGGGAGATTCTAGAAACCCTAGTTTTGAAAAATTATAGTTTTGACGTAGAAAAGAGGTTTTGGAAACATGTATAGTTTGGATGTGAAAACAAGAGATTTTGGAAACCTAGGTTTGGGGCAAAGTTTAAAAATCATGTTTTTGGGAGGAAAATTAGGGTTTCCTAATTGTAGGTTCTAGAGCTTGATTTGGGCTCCAAGGAAAGAGGATTTTGGAAAGTGCGTTTTTGAAAACGAAGGTTTTCTAGAAGAGAAATCCTAGGGAGGAGTTTTTGGAAAGTGAATTTGGAGAGGGAGTTTTTGAAAAAAGATTTTTGGAAAGAGGGAGTCTTTGGAAAGTGTGTTTTTGGAAACACAGATTTTGGGAGGAAAAATCCTAGAGGGGAGTTTCTAGAAGGAAGATTTTCGGAAAGTGAGTTTTTTAGAAAGGTTTTTGGAGAGATTTTTTTAGGAAGGTGAATCTAGGAAGTGTTTTTAGAAAGTAAATTTTGAGGAAAATATTTTGGAGAGGAGTTGAAAAAGGGAATTTTGAAAAATAGATTTTGGAAGGGAGTTTTTGAAAACAATTTTGAAGAGGGGAGTTTTAGGAAAGTATGTTGAAAAAGAGATTTTTAGGAAGAGAGACTTTTTGAAAAGAGAGTTTTTAGAAAGTATGAAAACGTCTCGCTTTCCTAAAGCGATTCTAGCCATAAGAAGGCTAGAACCACTTGAAGAAAGTGGTTTTGGAAAACAATAAGATTTGAAAATATAGACCAAAAAGGTCACTTTTAATGTAACACTTTCCTAAAGCAACCCTAGCCATGGAAAGGCTAGAATCACCCTAGAATTGTGGTTTTGAAAACATGTTTTTGAAAAAGAGATTTTGATGCAATTTTGAAAACAAGTTTGAAAACATTTTGAAAAACAACTTTGAAAACGATTTTTGGAAGATGCAAGACTATGATATGCACAATGCAATTTGGGGTCGTGAACATACAAGGTTAAGGCTTCACCACATAATCAAGGGGGCCGGACCCACGTGGTCTTTGGTTAGACTAGAAGAAAGCCCCCGACACGATGACTCTCCAATAGCCCAATCCTATACATAAACAGGGAATCCCCTTGTTTCAAACATGCAAAGAAAGGGGGGGAAAGAGATGGGGGATTAAAATAGAGAAAACCCAAGTGGGTTGGAGAGAGAAGAGAGAGGGGGAAGTATAGAAAATTAAAGAGAAAGCCTACCGTATGTCTTCTTTATTTTGCGCGTCGCGCTGTCTTCAGTCTTCGGTCTTTGTCTTGATCTTCACCTTCAGTCTTCAAGAGTTGTCTTCAAGCTTTGGATGGCAGCTCTTCAAGTCTTCAAAGGATGGTTGAAGGCTAGTGTATGAGTGTATGGGGGAGTGTATGAGTGTATAGGAGGCTAGGGTTTGTGTATAGTGGCTAGGGTTTGGGAAAACCTAGGGAGGCTAGGGTTTTGGAGGTGCTCGAGCTTTGTATATCGAAATATAGAATTTTTAGGTTAAGTTTGCAGACCCCTTTCACGTTGAATGAGGCTCTGTATTTATAGAAGTTGGACAAACCTGGCGCCTGTTGCAGTGGCGCCAGGGTAAACTTTACACTAGGGCCACTAGGAGTGGCGCCAGGCCATTTTTTGGCTTGGCGCCACTACTAGTGGCGCCAACCAATTAGGAAAGGTTTAAGGTCGGCAAGCAACGTATCTTTGACTAGATTTGGGCGCCTGTACTAGTGACTACCATGTAATTTTTAGCCTGACTTCACTAGGAGTGACTCCGGAAAGTCCGGGAATGATTTGAAGGAGCCGGGAATGACCCGGAAGGCCGGAAAGGAGCAGGAACACTTAAAATAATGTCCTGGAGGTATTTGACTCGAAAAATGGGTACGAGATGTGTCGGAAGGGTTGACCGGGCCCTTAGGGGCAAAACGGTCAACCGGACTAGGAAGCTGCCGGGGCGAACTCGGATTGTCCCGAAAGAAGACTTGGGATCTGGAAACATTATTCAGAATGTTCCTGGAGGTTGCCGGTTTGATTCCCAGAGCTGGCGTGGTCGGAAAATGAGACCGGCCCACCAGGGGCAAAACGGTCATTTTGTACCAGGTTTGCCGAAACTGACTCGGAATGGTTCGGAAAGGTAAAGGAAGGTTGAGAACACTATAAAAAGTATTCTCGGGTCATTACCGGTTTGATACCCAGAGCCGATGTGGTCGAAGAAGGAGACCGGCCCTCTAGGGGCAAAATGGTCATTTTGTACCGAGTTGGCCGGAACTGACTCGGAATGATCCGGAAAGGTAAAGGAAGATTGAAAATACTATAAAAAGTAGTCTCAGGAGGTTACCGGTTTGATACCCAAAGCCGGTGTGGTTCCCGGGGCACTCGGATGCTTAGGGGCAAAATGGTCATCTTGACCGGAAAGTCTCGGAAAAGGTCCTAAGGGTAGTCCGGTCATTTTTCACCGAAGTGAGCTAACAGACACGGGTGTTGACCTGGGTTTTGAGTGTTTCCGCCACTCTAACGGCGGTTGTCGTGACACAGGGATTTGTTGCCAATTCCCTATATCGACCTATTCGTGAGTATTTCCGCTACTCTGACGGTTTTGTGACTAGTTTTGCTACTCAGACCGTCTTGAGGAATAAACTGTCTTGAGAGAGGGATTGGAAAGGGGTCTTACCG